>CM027393.1:115746711-115770529 GCA_015711505.1 Sylvilagus bachmani | reverse complement strand
GTTTGAGAAGCACTTGGCCATGCAGTGGCTGGCAGGGAAGGCTGTGAACAGGACACGCTGACACAGGAACCGTCGGGCAGCTGGCCCGACGTGGCTCCAAGGCGGGCAGCTTGGAAACGCCGCCCCCCCCCCCCCCCCCCCCGTGCAGGTGGCAGCCGTCAGGTCAGCTCTCTTCCAACCTGGGCCCAGATACCAACGATGCTTCTGAGCCGGCCTTTTCCAGCCAGGCTCGCTGACGAAGCAGAATTTGGGGGAGTCAAATGTGAAAGGGAAGAAGATATAAATTAGAATATTAGCAACTTAGAGGAATGTTTTTAAGCACGGATCCATGGGAGAAGCTACAGAGGGAATGGTCACGGCTCCTAGCTACGTCAAATGAAATTCAGAAGTGAACGAAAACCAAATCTGGAACAGAATTAAAAGGCAAATACAAAAGAGTAAATATTTACAAAGGTTTCCCAGCCTTAAATAGGAGTTTTTGTTTTGCTGTTTTAATCAAAGGGATGACTGCTCGGGCAGAACATTGTCGGGGGAGGAGCAGCGTCCCGGGTGGCGTGGGCTAGCTGAGCGCTGATAACCGAGCACAGGACCCGCGTTCCAAATCCACTCGCCGACCCATGCGAGGACCCGTCCCGGTGGCCGGGGCTGTGGCGACACGGTCTGCAGTACCTAGAAGCCACAGCGGCTGGCCAGCCCCCAGTGGGGAGGGATCTGGGCCCTGTTTCTATCGGATCATCCACAGTGGGTCCTTGAGGCTCCGTTACTGTCCCGCACACGGGGTGCCCGAGGAATGGTTCATCTGCTGAGACCAGGGGCTGGGAGCTGCCATTTCCCGACACCAGGCTACCTGTCCATGGTCGCCCGGCGTCACTGCCTGTGGGCAGGGTCCTCCTGGAGGTGCCCAGGGATCCAGAGCTTGTCCCCGGCCTCTCACAGCTTTGGGCGGGGTGGAGTCCGAACGTGTCCTGGAGATGCCCATGGCTGCCCCGTTCTGGTCTCTGCCTCCTTCCTCTCCTGTCTTCCGCCCTGTGTCTGCTCTCTCTTCTTTCCTTCATGGATTCCAGACGCAGTGAGAGGTCGACAGACACCGAGCTCCCACCTGCCGGTTCAACTCCACAAACACTCTCAACAGCTGGGGCTGGTCCAGGTTGAACCCCGGAGCTGGGGACACATTCCAGCTTCCCACATGGATGGCGGGACCCCAGCACCTCGGCCACCACCTGCTGCGTCCCCGGTGCACGTTAGCAGAAAGCCGGATTGGAAGAGAGGACTGGAGGCTTCAGCCGTGTAGTCTGATATGGGATAGAATCACTGGGCCAGGCCAGCCCAGTCTAGACCGAATTTTAATGGATTTTATTGGAAGAAGACCTTTTCCTACAAAAGGCCATGGTCTGAGGCTCTGAATGGACGCTGTTTTGATGGACAGCAATCAACCCAGCGCAGCCCAGCCCTGCTCCAACAGGGAGAGCCCACCCTCCCAGGTCGTCATCCTGCCCCGCACCTTGTAGAATTCAATTGTCATTTTGTCAGGTGGGGTTTTTGCTTTTTTTCATTTAATAGAAACAAACAAACAAACAAACAAAAACTTGTTCTAAATGCAATGTGGCAGCCTGAATTGGATGCTGGAACAGAAAAAAAATAGTTAAAAATGTGGTGCATAATTTGAATAAAGTCTGTAGTTAAATTTCAAGTAATTTTCAATGTTAATTTCTGGTTTTTAACAAATTGACCATGGTTATATAAGATGGTAACATGAGGAGACCTCCGTACTATCCATGCAACTTTTCTACAAATCTAAAATTGTTCCAAAATTTTTGAGAACACAATGATTAAAGTAAACATTTTTCTGCAACAGGTATTTGTAATAACTATTCAGAATGCGTGATTGGTCTCTCTCCGATGATTTTTGTAAAGTTTACTTATTTATTTGAAAGTCAGACTTACACAGGGAAGGAGAGGCAGCGAGAGAGAGAGAGAGAGGTCGGTCTTTCATCTGCTTGTTCACTCCTCAGATGGCTGCAATGGCCGCAGCTGTGCTGATCCGAAGCCAGGAGCCAGGAGCTACCTATGGGTCTTCCTACAAGGATGCAGCGGCCAAGCACTCGGGCCATCTTCCACTGCCTTCCCAGGCCATAGCAGAGAGCTGGATCGGAAGTGGAGCAGCTGGGACTCAAACCGGTGCCCATGTGCGATGCTGGCACTGCAGGCGGCAGCTTTACCTGCTACACCACAGCGCCAGCCCCCTCTCCGATGGTATTAATGATGTGGCCTTGGGTGTCATTCTTTCATTTATCCAATGAACATCTATTAAGAACTTGCAACAACAAAAAATTCTTTGCAAAAACATAGATGGCTGTCATCGCCTCCCTATGATGATCTTGTCCCAGCTCCCTGTTGCAAACCGTGAGAACGTTACTGACACGAGAGCGTGACATTGGCAGGGAACGACGAAGGCTGGAAAATGACAGTTACGGTGTGCGGGGGTCACGGGACCTACAGACGTGTGTGTGACCACAGGGTCAGAGGTGGAGCAAGAATCAGGCCTCTTGTTTTTTAACTTTCCCTGGGTGTCCGCCTCTGTGTGAGTGTAGGTCAGAGGGACAGGAACAGAACACACTGAGCTCAGGTGCATTCTGGGAGACCAGGCAGGGCCACAGGCAAACAGTGGGAATGGAAAACACCTAGCAGTAGAGCCGGCCGCCCCAAGCCAACCAGACCAATTCCAGGGCTGAGGATATGCGAGAAATGTGAGCTGGACCTGCATAGGGAGATTTTGCAATGTCTTGGAATTTTATCTTTTATCAGTTGCACAAAATGGGAAGATTCCCCTGCCCGTCTGGCTAATACATGTCCACAGGTGCGATTTGAGCATGGTGGGTAAACAGCCCACAGAACACGGAGAGCAGCGGGAGCTTCCAGCCATGCCCCGCTGCTCTGAGAGAGGCGGTGGTGGTGAAGCCGCATGAGCTGGGAGGAAATCACCATGCTCACCTGCTCTTCCGTATCCCAGGCGCATCACCCAGGAGTCCCAGGGCTCCGGGGAGCAACAGGAAACATTCCCCGAGAGCCTGAGGTTGGAGATCCTGTGGGTGGGGCTGGTGTCCAGATGTTCTCTGGACCCCCTCAGGAATTCCTCCTGGAAGAGAAGCTGGCCGAGGGACGAGAGTGACAGACCCTGCGGAGATGGTCTGAACAGTCAACGTGGGCTACGTGCAGACGGACGAGCAGACGGCTCGCCCCAGACACGGAGAGGCTGCTTCCGTGAGCTCAGCCTCTGCACATCTTGGATGTCTCCAGCCAAGAGTCAGCACAGGCAGCTGTGATGTTCTCAAGGAGGAAACCGGAGGCCGGGGGCCGGGGTGGGGGGTGGCATTGTTTGGATTGCACTTCCTGCCATAAAGTTGCAGCCGTGGGTTTCTCTCCCAAGCCGGAAATGAAATGCTTCCTTATTGCCAAAGACCTGAGATAAGGCTTAAAGGTCCCAGTTTGGTAAATCAGACAGTGACAGACAGAACTGCTCTGCAAATCCCCGACCATGCACTCAACGTGTGAGAAGCAGCATGGCGCACGGGGCTTGCTCAGGTCTGACCCTACGCCCCTGTCGACACGAGGCAGAGGACACTGCTGTCACCCCAGCTCCACACAAGAAGAACTGGCCCCTGAGCTAGGAAACTCCCCCAATGTCATCTGACCATACAGCTCCTGAATGCCCATGGTCAGACACCAAAGTCCATTTCTTAACCATTGACACCCTGCCTGGCGCTCACAAAGGGACCTGCCCAGCTCAGTGACTATTTCATGCTCCCTCCCAGGAATGAAATGAAGGTCAAGGACAACGTACAGCGTACTGACTTCTGTCCCCAAAGGCTGTCGTCTGGGCTTCCTCCATCCTATGGTCCTTGCCCAGTGGCCTTTAGCCAACTGCCCCGTCTCTGGACACCCAACGCTGAGCACTGGGGGCTTCCACAGCTCTCGACTGACCTGGTAAGCCACTGGCTATGATGAAGTTCAGGGTTAAAGAACTGCTGGATAACTTCTCAGTTATGAGACTCTCTCATATGAGATTTACTGACCAGAGCAACATCACATGTAAGAGACCAAGTCGCCTTTTCTATCTGTTAACTTTCAGTTCCACACACCTGCTCTTTCTATCGCTCCTATTTAACCTGTCCTTGTGGGTCTCCAATGGTAACACTAAATATAATTTACCAAGAAATCTGGTTTTTTTTGGCTCAAAACATATTTCCTTTTATGACCACATTGTGATTTTTTCTATTAATAGCTTAAGAATTTAATGTAACTCAACCTACTTCCACTTTCTAAATGTGAAGATGCACTCTCTACTTGAGACCTACATTTTTGGATATTCCTGCTAAAGCACCTGCTTAGCTATGCCACATGTAGTGGTTTGTCCTTAAACTTAAGTGGTCTTATTTAGAAAGTTCAAGTACTAATATGTTCTTGTTGAAAATTACCATCTTTTGATTCACTACCTTCACAGACTTTAAAATTCTCTCTCTGGTCTTGAGCTAGTGTTGCAAAATCTTATTGAAATGTCAGAAGCGATACTCTTGCACCTGACATCTCCAGCCTCAGAAACACACCTGTAACAAAAAGATAATAAATCATTTTCACATCCAAAAATGGTGCTTTCATACAGTTTTAGCTACTACCTCTGGCTGAACAAAAAGCAGAAAACATCTCAAAGCTAATGAAAACGAGTAGCATTCCAGTCATGCTTTATCTGTGTAAGCAAATCTACTCTTCTGCACGCATCTGGGTAGATACGGGATGAAACACGTGACCTTGGGTGCTCTACCATTCCCAGCCAGTCCTGGGCTGTGCCTGCCCTGGCAGGAACTCTGTGGTGATGATGGCAATGTGCCCACAGTCCTGTGACACTCTTCACCGAGACACAGCGTTCTGTTCTGGTTAGTTCCTGTTCACTTAAAAGTAACTTTTGCAACCAGAAAGACAGAAGGCAGCCTTGGAAGAAAACAACTTGTGGAGGGGGAAAATGCGCAGGTGAATACTCACGGCTGGATGACAAAGAAAACGCAGGCAGCCTCTTGAAGCTGCTCTGACCAAGCATCAGACGGGACCCGTGTGAGCACTGAGGGTGTGCGTTTCCTGGTACGCCGATGAGCCAGGAAGCGCCCGTTGATTCCAAGTGAGTGCACTTGAGCTTGGACACACTGGAATTGTATCAAAGGCATCCCCAGAGGGCTGGGAGAGGAAATGAACTCAAACCTGTTTCCAGTTAGGGCGGCATTCACTTTGTAACTGAGTCTGGCCCAGCAGCTCTGTGAGCTAGGAATTTTGAGAGATGGCGTTTTGTGAGCTAAGCCAGGCTGAAGCTGGAGCGTAGCCGGCACCCCTGTTTCCCGTTTCAGGGCAAAGACTAAGCTCTAAAGCGAGGATGCCGTCAGTCCCCACTTCTCCTTCTGTCCCCCTGGGATGCAGACACAGCAGAGCAGGCAGATGTCAGTGAGAGACCTCTCTGTGGCTTCTGCCGTGGCACAAAGTTGACAAGAGACGGCCGTATTCTGAGCAGACCAGGGAGCGGCTGAATCCCTGAGCTGCTGTGCAGAGGTGGGAAGGGCTCGAGGCTCCTGATCCTGATGGGCCAGCGGAGGAAGCACTTTTGGGGACTCACTCCCAGGGCCTCTTCCTGGCTGTAGCAGCCCACAGCCCTCTGGAAGCCTGGGCCAGCTGGGTGCACTCAGCACAGCCCCTGTCTTGGCCCTGGCTCCCTGGCTTTGAGTCTTGACCTCCCTATCTCACCTTGACCTTGGCTTCCTCATCTTCAAAAGTGACACCAATGCATCTGCTTTTAGGAGGGAAAAGTCCTAGAATCTGCCTGCTTCCCCCGGCTGCTTTCCCCATCAGAGCGCGCGTTTCTGGGATGGACAGCTCAGGGCTGGTTTTGCACCTCCTGACGCCAACAGTGGGTGCATATAGATGACGCAGCGCCCCTGACTCCACTGAGGAGGCAGTGGCTGGAATGTTTTGTCCCTGGAGGCTTGCAAGATGCTGTTGGGAGAGAGGAGTTGATACCTTCTCGGAGAGGGCAGGAAGGGGGTCGGAAATCCGCAAGGGAGAATGGTCGGTTAACACAGCTGCCCACATGCAGGTGCGGGGCTCCTTCCCACAAGAGAAATGTCAGGCAGCTGCTCCCCATCTCCTCTTTCCCCGTGGGGTGAGAGGGGCTGCAGAGACCCGGGCTGACCCAGCCAACAGGAGCCAGGAGCACCATGACTGGTCTGGTGGGGACGCATAAAAAGCTCATCTCCAGAATGTTCTGTAGCTCTGACTGGGACAAACACATCATCTGTCCCCAGGTAAGCCGCAAGCGGGAGGAACCTCGTGTGCTCAGCATTCCCCGGGAGGTAAGCTTCCTGTTATCCCACAAATCCCTGCCTCCCATGTCACCGTCTCACCTGGCTGGGTCCCTAGGCATTCCTACAACACACTTTCCATCGTTGGACTCTGAATCTCTTTCCTACTATCCCGTATCTGGGTTTTTAAAAAATTATTTAAGAGAGAGAGACATAGAGAGAGGAGAGAGAGAGCTCTCACTGGCTCATTCACTCCCCCAAACCCACAAGAGCTGGAGTTTGCCTGGGGCTGGAGCCAGGAGCTGGGAATTCGGTTGTCTGAGCCATGGCTGCGGCCGCCCAGGGTCCACAGTAGCAGAAAGCTGAAGTGAGGGGCAGAACTGGAAAGTGAACACAGGAACCGCTGTGTGGATCACAGGCATCTTACCCACGAGGCCGAAAGTCTGCTCCCACTGTCCCACCTTCACTGAGAGAGAGAGAGAGAGATGGATGTATACACAAGAAAGCGATTGTCCGTTTTTCTGGTGACAGAAGTACAGCATTTGTCACTGACGCTCAGGGCACAGAGTCCACCCACAATCCAGGAGCTTGGCCTGAAGAGCACAGGCCAGGCCAGGCTGTGACAGTCAGAACCCAAACACTGCCCTTGTGCAGGTTCCCCTCTTGGTCTCCCAGGGCGAGGCTGTGTGTGTGTGTGTCAGATGTTTCACACGCCAGGCCCAGTGGAGCCGGCCCACGAAGGGTAGAGCCACGCGCTCTGGTAGGGAAGCAGCAGGAGGCGAGGCCGGGGCGGGGGTGGGGGGAAGCAGAACCTGGTTTGCCTTCCTTCTCTCTCCTAGCAAAGGCTGTCGGGAGAAGCCGTCCTGTGGGTGACTGGATTCAGCGGCCATGCCAGGCTGCACCGCACACCCCACGGCTTATGCTGCTTCCTGGGATCAACCGCACGAAGAGCGGTTGACCTTTCTGTACGACTGTCATCAGCCGGAACTCGGCAGTCCCTAAAGCACTTGGCACAGAGCGCACACCACAGGGCTCCCGGCGAGGAGGGCGTGAGGCTGGGGCTCCAGACCCCTACCCTTCTGCTGCCACTTCCAGCACCACTTTGAAGCAACGTGTGCGTGTGTGTATTGTGTAAGCGTGTGTGTAAGTGTGACAGTGTGTGTATATATGTGTGTGCATGTGTGTAGGTATCTTTGTGTATGTTGCATGTACGTGTTCATGATGTGTGTCTGTGTATATGTGTGTATCTCTGTGAATGCATGTGTATGTGTGCACACACATGTATGCATGTGTGTCTGTGTGTACGCATGACTGTGCATCAGACTAGCGAAGGTCTGTCCCGCATGAACTCTCCAGCGACTCCATCCTGGCTTTGGTTAGGTCTCGGCAGCAGGGGCGAGCCGGCCCCTGGTAGATCTAGCAGTCGGCCCCGACAGGTGCAGTGCAGGTGAACGCCCTCACACACCCGAGTCGCTTCCCCAACATCTCTTAAGTGCTTTTTCATTTTAAACAATCATTTTATTTTATTTATTTTTAAAGCTTTTTATCTAACAATAATTATGTTTATTTTTGAAGTCAGAGTTACAGAGAGAGAGGGAGAGACAGAGAGGGAGAGAGAGAGGGGGATCTTATATCCACTGGTTCACTCCCTAGGTGGCTGCAACAGCCAGCACTGGGCCAGGCTGAAGCCAGGAGCCAACAGCTTCATCCGGGTCTCCCACGTGTGTACAGGGGCTCAGGCACTCGGGCCACTGTCTGCTGCTTTTCCAGGCCATCAGCAGGGAGCTGGATGGGAAGTGGAGCAGCTGGGACTTGAACCGATGCTATACGGGATGCTGGTCTCACAGGCAGCAGCTTAACCTCGTGCACCACAGTGCCGGCCCCTCCTAAGGGCTTTACGTCACGACAGCCACCGCTCAGCAACATCCATGCCTCCCAGGAGGTCAGTCCACGGCAGACTCGGTGTCTATCCTGTCCCGCGAGGGCGTATAAAATGCAGTCGGACTCCAGAGGAGAAGGGGGAAGTCTAATAAACACTCAGAGGGTCCGGGGTTGCAGGAGATGCGTCACTTTTAGATAACAAGTAGCAGCCAATCGGTTGCAAAATGGACAGTGTGGCGAGACGCTCCCTGCCGGGCCTGCCTCACCCCGTATCCTTGCAGTGAAAGGAGCGGATCCCCAGGCTCCAAGCAGGTGAGTCACCAAGTTATTGGATAAAGACCCAGAAGACAAATGCGCAGGCTGTTTGTGTTCCATGGTCTCTATTACAGAAGAAACATTATAGATGGCTACAGATACATATGCATACATATGTATCTATACATACATACACATATACATGTATATATATATGGATAGCTACAGATACATATGCAGTCTACATATGCAGATACATGTGTGTCTATACATGTATATATATAAGATCTCAATTCTGAAGGTCAAGATTTTCTCAAATATTTAAAAGGAGAATATTATGGAGCTAATTAAGGGTAACTAGTCCTAGTTAATCTTGGGTAATCGTTTATGCAAATAAGGATGCCTTCTCCAGTGGCATATTCACTGAGGCACCAGAATACCGCTGGACATAGTTGTCTGATGACAGAGAGACAGGTGTTGAGAGAAGAGAAAAAAATCGGGCTGCAAGACATTGTGCACGGAATGCTTGCCTTTTTGTCAAGAGAAATGAAGCGTGTTCCAGACGCCTGGAGAAACCATCGCCCGGGTTTTAGCTGCGGTTATCGCTGGCAGGGGCTTACGAGTTACTGCTGTGTTTTCACTCTTTTTCGGTCTTTGGTGCTCTCTCGGCCCTGAGCACAGCGGCTGCTTTTGTGAGATGAGTGACACAGCTGCAGAGAAGCACGGAGAGCAGGAGGCGGCTACAGGGACGGACAGTGGTTCGGCATCTGCCCCTGAGCCTCTGAACAGGGTGTAAATTGCAGAAGAAGTTAGAGAAGTTAGAGTCAGGAGACAGTGGCCTAACTGAAAAACACACAACAAAGCAATCCCACTTAGGGCAGCCCCAAAGAGTAATAGAGAGTCGAGGGCTAAGTTTAGCTCAGGAGATGAGAGATCTGTGCACTAGGACTATACAGCGTTAATGAAAGAGAATGAGGACACAGAGGGAAAGAATCTCTGTCATTAGAACGTCCGTGCTACCCAAGGCAGTTATAGCAAAATCCCAATGGCATTCTTCATAGGGCAAACAACAACCTAACATTTGTATGGAACCACGGAAGACCCTGATCCTACGGCGCTGGCATCCCTTCTGGGTGCTGGTTCCTGTCCCACTGCTGCTCTTGTGATCCAGTGCTCTGCTGCGGCCTGGGAGAGCAGTAGAAGATGGCCCACGTCCTTGGAGCTCTGGCTCCTGGCTTTGGATTGGCTCATCTGCAGCCATTGCAGCCATCTGGGGAGTGAACCAATGGATGAAACTCTGTCTGTAACCCTACGTCTCAAATAAATAAATCAATCTTAAGAAAAATTAATTAAAAGGTCCAGTCCTTCCCCAGAGAGGGGTTAGTGGTGTGCCATCCACCCACAGGCTGCAGTAGGCACCGTGGTCCCACTAAGCCCGGCCCCTACAAGCGTGCCTTCCTGCGCCTTGGGGCTCTGTGCAGAGGCGCTGTCCACCGCTCCCGGGAGGTCTACGCTGGAGGCGGCCGGAGTCCCCTGACTGGAGGTTCCCCCGTCACCTTTGCCCATGCCCAGAAATCCTCATCCTCAGTGCTAACACTTATCATACAGAGTCAAGGGCCCATTCCAGCCACGACTGATGGGAGGCGATTTTGCGCACACTGTAGAATCAACCAATCCGCTCCATTTACCTGAATTGTATTTTACCGTCCACGTGGTGACTTCCGTAGATTACTTCTCTGAGCAACTTGCTGTTCATTCTATGAAGTTTTTTTTTTTTAATAAAGATTTTATTTTTTGGAGAAGATTTCAGGTTCTCAGAAAAAATTGAGTGGAAGTTCCCAGTTACCATTTGTCACCCCACACTCACACTGCTGGGCAGAGTCCCCCACTGAGATGGCCGATGTCACGGTTCGACTTCACTGGACCACGGGACGCCTAGATATCTGCCTAGGTCTGTTCCGGGTATTTCTGCAAGGGTGCTCTTGGACGACGTGAACAATCGAAGTAGTAGACTCCCCAAAGCAAATGGCCTTCCGTAACGTGGGTGTTCCTCATCCAATCAGGGGAGGCCTTGATAGAACACAAGTCTGACTCTTGCCCAAGCAAGAGGGAGCCCTCCCCTCTGATGGCCTTGAGCCGGGACAGCCAGCTCCTGCCTCCAGCCCGGGACAGAAATGTAGGCTCTTTCTGGATCCCAGAGCGCTGGCCTTTGGCCTGGAACTCTCCTGGGTGTCCAGGTGGCCACAGAACCCTCAGTTTCCTGAGACTGCCAGTCTCCAAGACCATGGGACCCGCGTCCTTATAACCTCTGCCTCTCTCTGTCTCTCTTCCTCCCCGTCTCCGTCTCCTGCAGGACCCAGCCAATAGAACCCGGTGGGCGTCCTGTGTCAGAACATGCTACGTACTGCCACTGAAGCCCCAGCCCTGAGACAGCACCATCACCAAGGGAGCCGGCAGGTTCCCCGGGGGTTGTCCGTCCCGTGGGCTTGGACGACCTTAGAGGGATGCGCGCTCCCCATGCAGCATCGCTTCCCTGGGAGGCCTCCTTGCTCTGCCCCTGCCTCCTTCTCCAGCCCCCACCCACCAGTCACGGAGCTCTCAACTGCTGTCTGTAGTCCCTTCAGATGCCCGTCTGTTTCCCTCTTGTCTTTCCGTGGCTCACAGCGCCTTTCTTCCTAGCCCTGGGTGTGTCCCAGCTCACTTGACCATTCACTCTCCTCGGACTTCTCGGTTGTTTCCAAGTTTTGGCAAACATGCGTCAACCTGCCGTAAACACTGATCTGTTTTCTAGCATGGTTGCACTGCGTGGCCTCCGTGCCAGCCACGCGTGAGAATCCCCTTTGCTCCCGTCCTTGCCAGCACCAAGTGTGGTCAGTGTTTGGATCTGAGCCCCGTCAGGAGAGGAATACTGCTGCAAAGCTGTTTTTGAATTATTGATTGATTTGACTGATTTTACAGATTGTACCTGGCTTCTAAAAAGTCCTCACCATGCCCAAAGCCATCTCGAGTCTTCTCCATGTTACTGTCAGTGATTGGTGTCTTCCTGCACTTAGGTCTCTTGCCCATTTGGAGGGAATTTTTGTGAAATGTGGAGGGGCTGGGTGTGGCGCAGGTTTGGAGCCCTGCAGGTGTCCAGTTGCTCATGGCGTGGACTGTCCACTCCCCACTGCACAGCCCACGCTTGTTGGTTGAGCATCGGTGCGCTGTGTTTATGAGGATCCATTTCCAGGCTCTCTGTTCCTCTCCATCGATCAATTTCTCTCAATTTCTCTCTTCTTCTGCCAATACCGCTCGGTCTCGATTACTGACACTTTGTAGAAAGTCTGGACTGGGTAATGTCAGTCTTCTGGTTTCGCTCTTTTTCAGTATTAAGTTGGTTATTTTGGGTTTGTTCATCTTTTAAATTGAGTAAGCTTTGGGGATGTGGTTTTTCAACCCTATCTATCTATCTTTCTTTTTTTTTTTTTAAAGATTTTATTTATTTATTTGAGAGGTAGAGTTATAGATAGTGAGAGAGAGAGAGACAGAGAGAACGGTCTTCCATCCGCTGGTTCACTCCCCAAATGGCTGCAATGGTTGGAGCTGAGCCGATCCAAAGCCAGGAGCCAGGAGCTTCCTCAAGTCTTCCCACATGGATGCAGGGGCCCAAGGACTTGTGCCATCTTCTGCTTTTCCCAGGCCATAGCAGAGAGCTGGATGGGAAGAGGAGCAGCCAGGACTCAAACCAGCGCCCATATAGGATGCTGGCATTGTGGGCGGAGGATTAACCAACTGCTCCACAGCACCAGAAGCCAGTTCTGGGGAGCTGGGCCCAGCCCCTCTCTTCCTCCTGGCTCCGAGTGTGTGGCCCTTCTGCAGCTCCCACTCTTCCCCAGCAGATGCCAAACCGCGTGGCACCTGACCTTGACCCTGAACCTTGGCGCCATATACAGCCAGTTGCCTCCGGAACACTGACCCACGCGTCCGCTCCGTGCTGTCCGTGGCTGCTTTCTCGCTACAAACGCAAAGCTGAACAGCAGGTGCCGGAGCTGTACAGCCCGCACATTGTTTTTTGGGCTTCTTTAAAAACCGTCACCTTAACCCCGCTATGAGGACTCCGGTTTTGAGAAGTGGAACTTGTGCTTCTGTGTGCGATGCATTTCGACAGCAAGCTGCACCAGAAACACCCCCAGGACCCCCGGCTTGACATCCGTGCTGCAGGACGGCTCTGTGGGCTGAGCCCCCAAACTGAAGATGTTGAGGGTTCACCCTCCAGCTACACAGAGCAAGGCTGCACACCTGCACACAACACTTGCAGGAAGACAGTGAACTCACACCCTGGTCTCACCCCCAAAGAGTCCATGGAAGCAGAGACCTCAAAGTGACTCCACCGGAGAACATGATACGGCCGGGGTTGCATGGGAGCATGGCTGTCTGTGCCCTCCCCGCCATGAGCTGGCTGGCATCCTAGGCAGAGACCCAGGGGCTGGTAACAAGGGCGACGCCACGTGAGGCTTGCCAGCTGGTTCCCTGCTCAGCCCCTGGGTCTGCGCGGAGCTCTGCCAGGGCAGCAGGGGAGCCTGGCCTGGGCCACACTGGGACAGCCCCTCTGCTGCAGGGAGAGGAGGAGACAACGGGTGGTGTGAGTTTGCATTGTTGACCTGTGCGTGCTGGAAGCAAGCAGAGCCGGTTCACCTTCCTCTGTGTGACTCCTGAGCACTGTGAGGAGTGAGGAGGGCAGCCCAGGGCAGGTGCTGTGGGTTGCAGCACACAGTGGCCCCAGGGATAGGTGAGTGGGGGCCCCCTGCCTTGCGTGGCCGGGGCGGAGGCCACTGGCAACCAGGAGAGGGCTGGGAAGAGTAGTGGGTAAGCGGGGAGGACTTCAGGTCATCCCATCTTCCCCTCCCCAATCCCCCAGTCCCTGGGTGGAGCTGAAAGTGTCCAGGTGGCTTGGGTAGGCGTGGCCTCCCTCCAGCCTCCCCCTCCACCTGCCCGAGCCCGGAGGGAGCTGCAGTGCTAGATGGGAAACTGAGGAAGGAGACTTTATGACCTTGGGAAGCCGGCTAGCTCTGAGGACCAGGAGAGATGTGCCATCACACAGGCTGTGTTTGAAGATGATGGTGGGAGCCGAGAGAGGAAATGGGGCTGCTTCCAGGCTGTCCTCGGCCACGGTCACGCGGCTGCATCAGCCGGCGCCACCTCCAGCGTTTGGCTTCTTCCCCACGTTCTACGTTCAGCAGCCGTTCGAGGCCTGAGTCTTCTAGGCTCCCTGCCCTCCCCACCCCCCGGCCCCCAGCGACGCCTCCCTGTGCTGCCCCAGCACCGCCCACTGCCCTGTTCCAGCCATGTCACTCCAGAGATCCCTGTGGGCCGCCTTCCCTAGCAACAGCCTGTGGCAAGGTTCTGGGCCGGAAACAGGCTCCCTCCTCAGCCCGCTGCTCCATCAGCCCTGCCCCGCAGCCCCTGCAGCAGGGCCCCTGTGCTTCTGCCTGCGAGCAGGTGTGTTCTTGAAGCACGGCCTGGCTTCTGAGAGTGGCCAGGCGGTGGCTGGGGACTCCCAAAGCCGCCATCGACTTCCTGTCGACAGCTTGTCGGTGACGTATGCGCATCTTCTTCAAGTGGAGACTGCTCAGAGAATCCACTAAGACTCCCAGTCTTAGTGAAGAATCCCGATCCCGTTTCTGTTTCTTATTAAAAAAAAAAAGAAAAAAGGTCGTGCCCGTCGGGCCCCGGAGCGAGAGGGCGCCTCGCACTCATGGCTGCTCCCGCATTTCCGGGACAGCGGGCCCAGGCGCAGCTCGGCCCTCGGTGCTGCAGGCAGAGGCCGAGCAGGGCCTTGCGGAGGGTGGTGGGGCCACTGGCAGAGCCTGGACCACAGCTCCTGTCTGGAGCTCACTCCTTCCACGCCCTGAGCAGGCACGGGGTACAGGCCGCCCCGGAAGCTGGGCCTGCCCTGCCCAACGAAAGCAGAAAAGCCTGGAGCTCAGAGGCATCGGGCGTGAGGATTTGGTCATTCTCGCCGGTATCCGATCACGGGAGTTTAAGTGCCCCCGGGGTGGGGCGGGGCCCACGTGAGAGGTGAAGCCCTGTGCGTCTTCAGGGGCCTTTGTGCATCTACACGGGTCTGCACTCAGGTTTCTGTCTGAGTCTGTGCAGGGCTGGGTGGGGAGTGAGGCTGCACACTCCCCAACCCCCCTCCTGGGGACGCGTGCTGAGAGCTGTAGCCATGACCCGCCAGCCACAGCTTCCGACTAAGGACCGGGTGCCGTGCACGTACCTGGTCCTGGATGTGTGCTTGTCTCGGCCATATGCTGGGTTGGGGTGGAAAGGGAAAGGTGGGGGGGGGGGCCCTGAGGAGTGTGGGTTGTGTCTGAGGAGAGGCCGGCGAGGTCCCCGCTGGCGTCCAGGCTTGGAAACGCTGGGCTTTGTGCTGAGCGTCGTGTCCCCAGGAGGAGGTCAGCCCAGAGAACCCTGAGGGCACCCGACAGCCCGTGGCCGGCCAGAGGACCAGGGCACGCACAGACACACAGGGGCCCTGTGAAGTTGGGGTTCGTGGGTTACGTCTACAAAGGCTCCCTAGGGGAGCGGTGGGGGGAGAGGCCGGGGGCTCTAAGGAAGAGCAAGGGTGCCCAGGTCACGCCGAGGTGTGGAGGCAGCCAGCTGGGTGCTCGTCTGGCCGTGCGCTGGCGTCCCCCGGGAGGTCCTATTCCAGGTGGGAAAGGGGAGACTACGGCAATGAAGCAGCCGGCAGATGAATGTCACCAAGGAGCAGGGCTGTGCCGGGCTGGGGCGCACGGTGGGAGCCGCTGATCCCGCCTAAGAGGCGGGAAACCCTTGGCGTCGGGCGTGGGAAAAGCAAAAAAGACGGGCGAGAAACCTGCACGCTCGCGCTCGCCCCGGTGCTGCACCCTCCTCCCTGGGCAGACCGCAGCTTCCTGCAGGTGCCGCGGAAACAGTGAAGTTCAAACGCGAGGGACAGCAGCCCCGCATGTCCTGGTGACGGAAACCCACGCACGACGAGAAATCAATCTGCCAATCTGTTCTTGTTTTTCTCCACCAGCAAGGCCCGCCGCTTGTTTTCCAATGCCCAGGGGAGCGCGGGCTGCCCTGGATAATGAGGTCACCCCCACCCCCTCCCCAGGAGTCGCAGCTGCTTAGCACGCGGCCGGCCTGACGCTGCGGGATGAGAAGTGGGTCCTCCGCTGCCGAGGGCGGCCGGCAGGGATCCGTGGGACCGGGCCCTGTGTTCAGGATCATTCACTTCTGCGCCACGAGGGACTCAGAGACGTCAGGTCCCTGGACAGCACCTCCCAAGGAGCCCTGTGAGTGACACCTGGCCCACCCAGACACACACAGTCCCTGAGAAGCCCGCATCTCCTGAAAGCAGAGGGAGGGTTTACCAAGGAGAGTCTGCCGCCTGCTTGGGGCTCTGTGCTCCATCTGGAATAAAGGAGGCGAGACTTAGCATTGGGCCAGCTGCTCAGAGCTCCTGCACTCGGGAGAAGCAGCAGCCGTGAGCAGCGAAACTGTGAAGTTCCCAGCTGCTTGGAGAACGCAGTAGACGAGGGCCGATGTCTGCCTTTTGGCAAGGACCTTTAAGGAAAGGCCCAGAGGAGAAACAGACAAATAATCACTCGGTCTCTTTCCCCAGCACACTGCCTTTTTAATTGTCAGGGTGTGCGTTCGTAACTTCGGCCACGAGATCTGCATCTGTGCCTGTGGCTGGAGATCAAGCGGCTCCGGGCTGGCCTATTACCATGGCAAATGCTCTGCCGCGTGGGGAGCGCCCGCCAGAGGCAGGCCTGACACAGGGACACCAGGAACTCCGGCTGGGCCCGGCCTGAGGATCTTCGGGAGCCAAAGAGAGTTCCACCAGAACCATGAGACTCGGGCCGTCATTTGCAGCACCTGCTACAGGACCAGGTTCGCAAGCCGGGACAGGATCTGTCTCCAGGGTGGTAGATTCCACGTGGGGAACACAGCCGCCATCACTCGCCAGGCTGAGGAGCCCAGAACGCAGCCGGACAAGTAGCCGAATGCAATACACACGTGATTAACGGAGGAATACGTCCCTGCTCTGGGAGTCGGATGGGGGCGCCGTGATGGGCAGAGTCTGGTCAAGAAGAGCCTCACTGGGGAAGAGGTGTTGCCATCCACTGTCAATGGCGGGAGGTGGCGCAGTGGCCGGGAGACCACAAGGATCTGTGGAGATTGGAAAGACAGATGGGCAGACGGCCTGGGGAGGTCCCTTCTGAAGGCTGCCCCCCGGGGAGAGCAGTGGACATGGAAGGTGTTCAGGCGGGTCTTTGTTTCCCACTGCTGTGGAAGCAACCTCACCTGGGTGAGCGCTTCCTTCCTCCCGGCTGCTCCGAAGCCTGACGCGCCAACCCCTGCAGTGGAGCTGGTCGCCGTGTCCAGGCTGCCTCTCCCATGGCTCAGCCTCCCAGGGTCAGGGTTTCTGCCGACGCATCCTAAGCCACCCCGACGGCCCCCTCATTGTCCCTGCGGGATAAACACAATGCACGCGGTGGACGATTGCTCAGCTTCCTAAAGGAGGGAACTCTGATGGGGCCACTCAATGCTGAATGAAACAGCCAGACACAGTGCCATCCACGGATAGGAGGTGATGATGGTTCAGAGACGGAGAGCACACAGCAGGGCCCAGGGGCTGGGGAGATGGAAGGTCCTGGAGACAGGTGGTGGTGACAGAATGCTGCGTGCTTACGTCACTGACCTGGACGCCGAGAGTCAGGTGCCAGACGTTATGTCCCACACACCTGACCACAGCGAAAGCATCGTTTGCCCGTGCCAGCTGGGCTCCATGCTCCGGGCACCAGAGGGTCCCGGGACACCACGGTGGGTTTTGAAGGGAGCATGGCAGACAGATCCCTGCGGGGGCCTCGTGGGGGGTGTCGTGGGCTGTGCAGCCCCGCAGAGACAGCCGCCCACTGACCGGGAGGGAGGCTGGGGCCACACACATTCTTTTCTCTCAGGTCTGCGGGTCAGGTGCCCACAGGGTTGGTCCTTTCTGGCTCCCAGGTGTCTTGCGGTGCCCTTGGCTCTGCGAGGGGACACTCGGCTGTCTTTGCCTTTGTCGAGGGAGCCCTGCCTGGGGCTGGCTGGTGTCCTGATTCCACCTGGTCCACCGTTTCCCACCACGGTCACGCTGGTGCTGAGAGCTCCAGCCTGTGCACTTGGGAGGGCCGTGGCGCTGTCTGTCTCCTCCCTTTGCATGCGCTGTGCGTGGAGTGCAGCGTGAGCCTCGGGGCCCGTGAGAGAAGCCCATGGGTGCCTGTTCAGGGGGTTTTCTAGGAAACAGTGGTGAGCCGGGGAGGGGACCGTCGCCCAAGGGGCCGAGCAGCACCCTGGATGGGGGCGATGCTGAGAGCCCGGGGGTGGTTTGCAGCTGCCGGACTGAATGGCGCCCCGGGCGTGTGTTTATCCAGCGCAGAGCCCATAGGTATTTCCAACGCTTGAGCTGTCGAGTTCCTTGGGGGAGGACTGAAGAACCTGCTGCTTTTACCACGGTTAAACATTAATGAGAGGGAGGGCTTCCTCCTCGGAAACACTGGTGGCGATTTCTGCCTAGCAGGTGACAGATTTGAGTTAATCTGTGGCCAGTGCGACCCAGAACGTCGAAGGTTAACCATCCGTACCGGTCCCTCGACTTTTCCTGAAGCTGGGTTGGCCTCAGTGGGGTGAGCTGCCCACCGCCGTGGGGTGAGACACGCAGCTTACGCCCGTGTCATTCCCTCTCAGATGTATGGCACCAAGACTCGGTGTCTTGCCAGGAAATCGGACTGAGCGTGGCCGCTGTCCGGGGGCTCACGTCTGCGGTGGACGTAGGCGCCTGGGGACTGGTTTGCCCCGGGTTTGCTCATCAAGGGTCCGTGTGAGCAGCTTGGCCACACCCCGGTCTGGTTGAGGTGCTCAGTGTGGATGCAGCCGTGAGCTAATCATACAACTACCAACTTTTTAACAGGAGCAGTTAAGGAGGAAACACTCCGTGGAGAACGTGTTCTCATTTTTTTTTTTTTTGGTTGCTTGTTGCTAAGGCAGTGGATGAGGCCCTGAGTCTGTAGGATGCCGACACCCTAGGGTGCATGGGCGCTCCCTGGGTTAGGAGCAGGCTGTGAGGACTCTGATTCATTCATCCGCATACCAGGCATCGTCTGTCCCCCCCACTGTCCACCCCGACTTCCTGCTGGAAGGGCTTTGGAAGCGTGTGTGAGACCGTGGGCCCCGCATCCCTGTCCACGTCAGTGCCGTCCACGGCGTGAGCTTAGCGCTGAAGTCCTGGCAAGCTCATTTGCACTCCACGTGCAGAGTTTACCAGGGCACTGGAACGCATCAAGGCAACCGATGTAGAACTCTAAACAGACAGTTGGGCCAGAGGAGCCCTGGCAGGTCCTGGGGTCAACGTGGGAATCAATAGCATCGTGTGTGAGCGGTGAGAAGTCAGGGGCATGGACAGGGTCGGTCTCCTGCTGCCAATGAAACCCCTTGCAATCATACAATTCAGTGTCACAAAAGACGCCGGCCAGCATGACGGCTCTGACTCCCCAGCCTGATCCAAGAAAAGGCCGGACAGCGGCACCGAGAGCGGCTCGCTGGAGAAGATCCACTCTTGTACATGCAGGACGGGAACGCACAGGTCAGGATCGGCCACAGGAGAGCATGCCCGTGACGCAGCTGTCTGGCGACTCGAGTTTGGTGCATTCCTCTTGCAAGCTGGCTGACCCTGGGCAAGCCGCTTGATTTCTCCACACGCAGTGTTTCTCCCCTGTAAAATGAGCGACTCATGGGTTCAGAGCAGAGAGAGTTCAACGAGCTGTGTGTGCAATGCTGGGGGAGGCGGCACTTCCTCACTGGCCAGGAGGCGCACGCAAGATTTGGAATCAGGGAGAGGGGGAGAAAGGCCGCCTGGTTCTGCAGAAGCCACAGCTCAAGCAAAGCCTGGGAGATGGAGACAGGCACCCGGCTTCAGAGAGCAGGGCTGAAGCCCAAGTGGGCGATGACGGAGCGCAGCTGTGTCTCCAGCCTGGGCCGGTGCTCGGTGTCTCCCGGTGCCCCGGCCATGGCTCACTGTGCTGCTTCTGCCCCCACCGCCCACTCTGTGCAATCTCCAGGCAGCTTGAAAAGCTGTGGTAGCAAATGACCACAGAGCAGGGGGCTCA
Source organism: Sylvilagus bachmani (assembly GCA_015711505.1). Taxonomy (NCBI): domain Eukaryota; kingdom Metazoa; phylum Chordata; class Mammalia; order Lagomorpha; family Leporidae; genus Sylvilagus; species Sylvilagus bachmani. The sequence goes on along the minus strand of CM027393.1, from coordinate 115,750,899 downwards.
CGCCATGGCGGAGTATATGCTGGTGGGCCTGGAGACCAGCGGCCTGCCATGCGCGCGTCGGCAGGGCCGTGTCTTCCAGAAGCCCTGGGCAAGAGCTGACTGCTTCCTTGCATCTCGTACCTGCTGGGGCTCCGCGCTCTCCCAGGCATTCACTCCGCTTTCTGCCGCCACCTTCCCATCCTCCCCTCCTTCCCTAATAGATGGGAGGAGACGGCCACACGTCCATGCTCCTGGGCTCCGCACATGGTGCCCTGGGCAGGGGAGTAGAGTCAGGGCGAGATGCAGGCCCGGGGACCGTACGGGCAGGGGGAACAGAGTCAGGGTGAGACGCAGGCCCAGGGACCACACGGGCAGGGGACAGAGTCAGGGTGAGATGCAGGCCCAGGGACCACATGGGCAGGGGGAACAGAGTCAGGGTGAGATGCAGGCCCAGGGACCACACGGGCAGGGGACAGAGTCGGGGCGAGACACAGGCCCAGGGACCACATGGGCAGGGAACTGAGTCAGGGCGAGACGCAGGCCCGGGGACCGCACGGCTTCCCGGAAGGGAGCTGCTCACGTGTTTCCTCCCCCACCATCCGTGCCCCGATGCCTCCGTTCTGTTCTAGGACGCAGCCAGCTCCTGAAACACCTGCCCGCCTGGTTAGCTTCCTCTCCATTGGAGAGAGCAGTGCACCCCCCTTCATGAAGACGCTGATGCTGGGGTACAGCAGGTTTACACCCTGGCCTGAAGTGCCGGCATCCCACACAGGTTCTGGTTCGAGTCCTGGCTGCTCCACCTGCAGCCCAGCTCCCTGTAACTGCTCCTGGGAGGGCAGCGGAAGGTGACCCAGGTGCTTGGGCCCCCACACCCACGCAGGAGACCCTGATGGAGTTCCTGGCGTCTTCTCCCTGGGAAAAGCCCAAGCATGCCCACAGCTGTGGACAGGAACGGGAGCTCCCGGGCTGGGAGTGTGGGTTTCCGTCTCTGGCTGACCTCTGGCCACTTGCCGGGACCCCCGCCTCCTCAGCTGTCTCCACATCGAGACCCTCACGCCTGTGGCTTGTCAGGGGACTCCATGTTACCTTAGAGGCAGGCGGAGGCAGGCGGAGGAAGCAGAGCATGGTCATCTTGCTCCTGAGTTGTCACAGTTTCTGTTTGTTGAGCCCGGTCTTTTAGTGCAGACATAGGCCATTCGTACATACAAATTAAATTATTCTCCATCAGCTCTTCATATGCTGCTTGGTACAATTAATATTAACCTATAATTATTTTCAAGTGATTATTCTTAGAAACAGTTTAAATAGTCTTAATATGCTCCCTAACATTAAACTATTCTTGGAATACATTTTACTCGGTGATGATGCGTTATTCCTTAGCTGTGCTCCCGGATTAAATTTTCTAAATCTTTATTGATAACGGGAGTGAGCCAATAGCGCCTTCTTTTATAGGGGTGCCATGTTAAGTGTCTCAGGCTCGCATAGGCAGCCCTGCATTAATCGGGAGCTTTCTTACTACTGAGCTCTGGAAAGATCTGAATGGAGGTGAGGCCAGCCTTGGCAGCCCGGGGGGTTCTGATCTGCACCTGCTTGGTGGAGTTGACACAGCGCTGTCCTCTCACAATACCTGTGAGGGAAGGAAGCAGAGCGGACAGACTCCAAGGTCAAGGGTGGGCAGAGGCGTGCAGGAGGAGGCGCTGGTGAGCAGCAGGGCTGTCCCTGGGCCTGAGGTTACAGCAGGCGTCCCTGCACTCGGGGTGTGAGACTGGGTGCTCTTTCTGTCATCTGGGCAAATGCAATGCTGGTAGGAAGACATGGGAAGAGCCTCAGTGTCCCCGAGCGGAGTGGGGAAGTAGGGCCAACAGATATCTCAAAATACAGAGGCAAAATAAGTTTAGTGTTGGAAAAATAAGCACTGAGTTTGTTGTAGGGCACCAATCAAGGGAAAACCTAAATCTGTCCAGTGGGCAGAAAGGCGTTCCGGGCGGAAGGTCTGAGACAAAGGGGAGGAGGAGTTCTCTAAACCAGCGTTGGGTATGGGGTTAACCACGTGGGCACAGTCGCAGAGAGGACAGTAGCATCTGCATGGGGATGACGTGTCTGGTGCACCTGTTGCTGATGGTGGCTGGTGCTTTGGTGTCCTCGGGCTTGGGTAAGTTAGTGACACAAGGTATTATTTGCAGAGCATTGCAGAGGGATAGAGAGAGAGAGAGAGAGCAGGATTCCAGATGAAGGAGAAGAATGGGGATGACCAAATCGTCAGTGCACTGGACAGCGCTGAGTGGACGGGGAATAAGGCTGGAGACCATGGAGCTGAGACCATCTCGAGAGGTACGCAGACTGCCCCACGAGTCCAGAGCGACAGGAGGCATCGTGACCGAAAGGGAAAAATCAGTGATGGTCGTGATGACCGGGAACTCGACAAACCCTGATGAGATTACCGATGGGGCGGGAAGGAGGGAGAGCAGATCCACGGCCACGTCTCCGGCACGGAAGCCGGGCCACAGCCGTAGCAGCTCCAGACCTAAATGGCCCTGGACGCAGAAGAGGGTGTTGTGCGTAAACTTGGGACAGCAAATCCAAACAAGGGAGAAAGGTTCAAAGATGCTGACTTCGCTAAGGGTGAGCTAGGCAACGTGGCGAGTCCCACAGCCATCACGTCTTGGCAACAGCAGTGAACACTTTTCCCAACTGGAAAACAGCAGCCTACTTGGCCACACCATACCCATCCATCAGACTCTGATACAGATACCCCCAATCTCACCCAGGTTTTTGCAGAAAACAGAACATGAGCAGGGACTCCCCGGTTTATCTCTCGTGCAGCTGCAGGGAAGATCTGGGCCTTGTGGAACTTGAAGCTGATCCAAATGCAGGAGTTCTTTACACGAGAGAAGAAAGATTATGAACGTACAGTTGTGGGGCTGGTACTTGCTGTGGGCCTTGCCTGTGAGAATCCTGGGGCTCAAACATTAGCTCCGTGGTGAATTCACCTCCAGGGGCCGTGATGCTCCTGGTTGCTCTCAGAGCCTTTGAAGCCAGTGTGACGGCCGGCCTGGGTCACCGACACCCGGCTACAAAACACTGACCATGTCCAACAGTATTTAAGTGAGATAATGCACCATGGTGAGGTTGAATATTTTCAGTACAAGTCTTGCTTTAAAAAAATCCGCTAATATAAATTATATTACAGAATGTTATTTCAAAAAGTTGGTGGAAAATGAAATTAAAAAGTAGGCTTTTTTGGTGCAAAATTTTCTGAAATCCAGGAATAGTTATTACATAGTATGCATTTTTCATTAACTTTTTTGAAGACTCCTGGTATGCATAGATTACAAAATATTTTCATACTAAAATAGAACTTTTAATTCCATTTTCCATGGACTTTTGAATGCTCTGATACACGAATATAATCAAAATGATCAGATTAAGGAAGGACACTGTTATGGAAACCACATCTCTGTTCATCACAATATCATTTAATTTCCTAAAAGTGTCTCAGAACACTGTAAACACAATGGGATTTTCTACTACTTTGTGAAAGCCTCAAAAATAAGACTCAGTGTATTTCATGTCTAGTAAAGTAATTGAAACATTACTCTCAAGATTTAGACTTGGGCAAGAATGTCTGTACTACTAATATTATTCAACAGTGCACTGGAGTTCTACCTCATCTGTAAGGTCAGAAAAACACATGTTAAAAGCAGTGGAAAGTAAGACATGGGTGTCGTTACTCTCCAGGACATATGTAAATAGGGTATTCAAAGATCCCATAGATATATTATTATAATCAGTGAAATGTTAAGTTAATACCTAGAATTGCATTTCTATCTATACAAAGTCAGAAATATGATAAAATACTAACATTTAAATGAGCAGGAAATATAAAAATAAACTTTGTTCGAATATAATCTAATAGAAAAAATGTAATGTAGCTAGCCAACCATCATTGTCATCACCATCATCATCGTCATCACCATCATCATCGTCATCACCATCATCATCGTCACAATCATCATCGTCATCACCATCATCATCATCACAATCATCATCGTCATCACCATCATCGTCATCACCATCATCATCGTCATCACCATCATCATCGTCATCACCATCATCATCATCACAATCATCATCGTCATCACCATCATCATCATCGTCATCACCATCATCATCGTCATCACCATCATCATCATCACAATCATCTTCGTC
>CM027393.1:115693739-115746211 GCA_015711505.1 Sylvilagus bachmani | reverse complement strand
TCACCATCATCATCATCACAATCATCATCGTCATCACCATCATCGTCATCACCATCATCATCGTCATCACCATCATCATCGTCATCACCATCATCATCATCACAATCATCATCGTCATCACCATCATCATCATCGTCATCACCATCATCATCGTCATCACCATCATCATCATCACAATCATCTTCGTCATCACCATCATTGCTGTCATCACCATCATCGTCATCACCATCATCATCATCACAATCATCATTGTCATCATCACCATCATTGCTGTCATCATCATCGTCATCACCATCATCATCATCGTCATCACCATCATCGTCATTGTCACCATCATCATCGTCATCACCATCATCACCATCACCATCGTCATCACTGTCATCGTCACCATCATCACTGTCACCATCATTGTCATCGTCACCATCATTGCTGTCATCATCATCATCACCAACATCATCATTGTCACCATCATCATCGTCATCACCATCATCATCATCGTCACCATCATCATCGTCATCACCATCATCACCATCACCATCATCACCATCACCATCGTCATCACTGTCATTGTCATCATCACCATCATTGCTGTCATCATCATCATCACCATCACCATCATCATTGTCACCATCATCGTCATCACCATCATCACCATCACCATCGTCATCACTGTCATTGTCATCGTCACCATCATCGCTGTCACCATCATCATCGTCATCACCATCATGATTGTCATCACCATCATCGTCGTCATCACCATCATCACCATCACCATCGTCATCACTGTCATTGTCATCGTCACCATCATTGCTGTCATCATCATCATCATCACCATCATCATCATTGTCACCATCATCATCATCATCACCATCATCGTCATCAAAACGAAACAGGTGATCCAAAAGACCAATGAGCAAACATCTGAACCGGCATTTCACAAGCATGCCCCCTTGGCCAACGAAAGCTTGGTCTGGTAATTAACTGGATAAAGGTAATTAAAAGTAGAAGGAGAAAAGGGTTACTACTCACCACATTGCCAAGAAGGGGGAGGAGGAAGTGATGGGGAGAAGTCAGAGATGGTGGGCAGAGGACGCGGGCAGAGGGGTCTCTCACGGTGTAGGTGGGCCTGGTGAAGCCGCGGTGCAAAGCAGCTGGTGTCCTCTAGCACATTCGAAGATGCCCAGCCCTTGGGCTAACCAGAACCACACAAGAATGGATTTCCTCCTTCCAACCATCCGGTCCATGGTGTTTTGTGTAGGTGGCCTTAGCACAGGACACACACCGTTAGCGATGGCGTCTATATGCATGTCAAGAACAGGCACAGTTGGGCTATACTGTGGAGGAGTGGCTAGAAAGAGGAGGAAGAAGCACATGGCTTTCATGAGCCGTCCACAGCATGGCTGTCTGTAGGGAGAGGAGGCCGGGCGTGGCTGAGGAAGGCTCCGGGGGGCACTTGTGGGCGCTGACAACAAACCGATTCCTGGCCGGGTGGGGGCTGCCCAGGTTTCTCCTCTGTCCCTACAGATCTGTGTGCTCCAGCAGCTGTATGTGTGATGTCAGTAGAACAACTCAGTACAGATTCAGGGGTCGGCTAAGTGGAGAATTTGAGACGGCGTTTGCTTGTGTGGAGCGAGCTGAGAGAGAGCTTGGAGAGGGCCCTGTTCTCACTCGAGCTGGCTCCGGGCACAGGTGCGTTTGTCTCGCTAACTACTACCTCCCCTATGCACGTCTACCCAAGTATTTCATATTTATTTTGTATCTACTCAACATGTTGAAAAAGCCAATTTTTTTAAAAAAAAAGTCAAAACAATAGTGGTGGCTGCTAGCCCCAGAAATTCAGCTAAACTTAGCTTATGAACGTGCCTAAGAAACAGAATTGGCAGAAAAAAACACAGGATACCCAGCAAAAATGAAAACTCAGGTCAACAGCACATTTTTTTTTAGTGCAATTTGTCCCAACTCTTGCATGAAGTAAGCTAAAACCTGTGCCGTGCTCATAGGAAATTCATATTTACCTGGACACACGCTTGGTATTTTTTGAATCTGGTAGCTGCTGTTGGTCTGATTCTGACCTGCGAGGGACTCTTGTTCCATCCTGGGGTCCAATTCCCTTTCCACACCGTCAACTCTTCTCTCTCTCTCTACTCAGTCTCTGGGCATCTCCTAAGTCATTATCTTGCCTCTAAAACAGGATAATGCCCCCCCCCCCCCGAACTTCCCCGTTTATGTCAAGGGTGCCATCTTAGGAGCCACTTTGCTAGTGGTAGAAGCTCAGCTGGGTCAAGCATGGTCAGGTGACTGTTTGGGGTCTGGTGTAGGTGGCCCACATGCCTAGGGGAGTGCAGGAGCTTGGAGATGAGGGGACAGGAGCCCCAGGTCCCCGTCTGCGCCAGCAGACCACATTGGGGGGCCTGGCTTCTGACTCCGAATTCCTGGGATGCAATAGAGACTCAGTTCCAGGCTCTTTGCTTCAGCTTGGCCCAGCCATGGTGCTTGCGAGCATTTGAGGATGCAAGTGGATGGAAGACCTCTCTGTTTTTCTCTCTGCCTTTCCAATAAAATGAAAACAAGCAGATACATTATTTTTTTAAAAACTGCATGGTTTTGATTTTTTTTTTTTGCACTGAGATAAACTGAAGTTTCCCATCTTCCATGAACTTGCGGAAGCAGTCTAGTGCTTACGAGGTACCATGTGCTGTTTCGATACACGTCTACACAGCAGGGTCACTGAATCAGGCTAATCCTCACGTCCATCACTTGGAAGGGCTACCATTTCTTGGAGGTGAGGACGTTGTAATCTCACTCCCAGCTATTTTGAAATAAGCAGTCCACTATTATCAGCAGGTGTACAAAAGGAAGCCAAGTTTGACCTCCTGTCTGGTCGAGACCCTCATCTGCTGGCCCCTGCTGGCCCTCTCCCTGTCTGCCTGCCCCCAGCCACCCCAGCTGAAGCCTGCCTTCCATCTCATGCGGTATTCAGATCTCTATGCCTGGACTTCTCAACTGGAATCTTCCAGGTCATCCGTGTTCCCGCAGTGGCAGGCAGGGCTTCCTGTCGTGTTTGTCCGTGGCCGAGTAGCATCCGTGCTCTCTCAACCACGTTTCCTGTGGGTGGACCCTTGGATTCTCTGCGCCCTGCCTGCTGTGGGCAGCAGGTGGGTACACGGCCGTGCAGCTCTACCCTCCACACAGCCGCTGCAGCTCCTCTGAGAATAGGAGCAGTGTGTGGGTGCCGGCCGCGTCACTGAGTTTGGGTTTTCATTCTGGCTCTGCCCCTTGGCAGTCACCGGCCTCACACAGGTGACCGATCCTCTGGACCTCACTTTCCTTGTTGGGGAGCAGAGCCTGAGAGGGGTTGCGGATCTTGCTAGGAGGAAGGGAGGGGTCTCGGCCGGAGTCTGCAGCCCACCCCTTCCCGTGGGGCTCTGAGTGGTTGCAGTACATGGTGGGGCCGGCGTCAGACCAGGACCAACCTCTGTCCATTTGTGTCAGTTGGCTGCAGGCTGTTAGTGGCCATGGGGTGAAGAGGGTACAGAAACAGCCTCCCAGGAAAAGTGGCTCCCAGGGCAGCTTCGGAGTCACCCGTGGCTGTGACACCTGGCGGCACAGCAGGGCGGTGGGGCAGGTGCCCTGTGTAGGACCCACGGTTCCTGCCATCCCACTACACAAGCCTCCTCTTAGACATGTTGTGGCCTCTGGACAAATGCATTTGGTGACGGAGTGGCCTCATTATCAAGCATATGGTCAGACCCCAGTAAATATTATATTATTATTAGTAGTAGTATTAGTTATATAATTATATATATTTACTAGCTGCTCGTAAGAGGTATGATATCTAGGAAAACAGAAAATAACATGCAGGCACCAATGTTTTCCCAGGAGTCCAGGGTCCAAACCTCACAGGTATCAATGGTTCCATTGTCTTTGTCCGTTAGAATCGGGCAGTGGGGGCAGGAGCTGTGGTGTAGTGGGTTAAAGCTCTGGCCTGCAGTGCCAGCATCCCATATGGGTGCCGGTTCAAGTCCCGGCTGCCCCACTTCCTGTCCACCTCCCTGCAAATGCACCTGAGAAAGCAGTGGAAGATGGTCCAAGTCCTTGGGCCCCTGCACCCATGTGGGAGACCTGGAAGTTCCTGGATCCTGGCTTTGGATCAGCCCAGGTCTGGCTGTAGTGGCCATTTGGGGAATAAACCAGCAGATGGAAAACCTCTCTCCCTCTGTCTCTACCTCTCTCTGTAACTCTTTCAACTAAATAAAATAAATATTAAAAAAGGAATCAGGCACCCAGGAACTGGGGCTGGACTCCACTCCCCAGGGAATCCGTGTGAAGCCTCAGCCCCGCCCCGTCCCTCACCACCCTCGTGTCACCGTGGGACGCTTTTCCTTCAGAGGGCGCGCACTCTGTGATGTTGCCTTTCGATGTTTATTTTATCCAAACAAAACCTGCCTGTGTAGACAGAGGAGAAGTGGGGGCCTGGGACAGTCCCGGCGGCTCCTTTCAGCTCCGCTCCCCAGGGCCTGTGGACGACCCGGAGCCCCGTGGGTGTCCCGCCCGGGCCTCCCGCATGTCCTTACAATGTCAAATTATCATTTATCAATCTTGGCCGTGATGCCTGTCCTCTCTGAGCTCAAGAATGAGGCTGCCCTGAACCACCACCACATCCTCCCCAGCAGCTTCCGGGCCTGTGAGCAGAACTCCGGGGCAGTGGGGCTGATGCGGGTCCATGCTGAGCCAGGCGCCTCTCCCTCCCTCCCTCCCTCCCTCCACAGCCCTGCGCCTGCAGATGGGCCCTTTGCTTTGTCCCCATGCGTGTTGAATGCTATCCCTGGCCCTCCCACGCCTGCACTGCCCGGCATTGTCCCTCACACTTGATGAGTGGCTGACCCAGGTTCCACGTGGAAGACAGTTTTCTCGAAACTTCAGGCAACGCTCTGCTATCGCCGGTAGCCGACGCTGCCGTCAGAAGCCTGGAGCCTTCTGCCTCTCAGCAAATCACTCCTCTTGTGTGTTTAGCCGTCAGCTGCATGTGTGTCGTGAAGAGGTGCATGTGGTGGGGGCCGTCGCTGGAGTCACCTCTCACCCGCTCACACATACTCTCCACAACCTGGGCACCCTCATGGTCCGTTCACGAGTGGCAGCATGCACACTGTCCCGTGAGCTGCTTCCTGGTGAACGCCCACAGAACTGGCATCCAGATCCCGAGTGCGAGCAGGTGGCACCGTACCTCTTGCTAGTGCCAGTGTGCCCGCCATGCTTGGACTTCACTCCAGGACTGTGACAGATCCCCGGCCCTACCAATGCCCTTGTGCAGCTTGTTGAGGTCCCAGGGGCCCTGCGGGGTGGATGTGAATTCCAGTCTCGTGACTGCTGCTCCCACATGTGACGCCTGCAGAGAATCGCTCTCCCCGGCCAAAGCTATTCAACATCTCTAACAGCCCGGGTTCGATGTGGGGACCCTGGAACAGCAGCTCCTGTTCCTATTTTTTTTTCTTTAAAGATTTATTTATTTGAAAGGGAGAGTTACACAGAGAGAGAAGGAGAGGCAGAGAGAGAGGGAGACAGATCTTACATCCACTGGTTCACTCCCCAGTTGGCTGCAATGGCTAGAGATGGGTTGATCTGAAGCCAGGAGCTTCTTCAGGGTCTCCCACGCAGGTGCAGGGGCCCAAGGACTTGGGCCATCTTCTACTGTTCTCCCAGGCCATAGCAGAGAGCTGGATGGGAAGTGGAACACCCGGGACTAGAACCGGAGCCCATATGGGATGCTGGCTCTGCAGGTGGCGGCTTTACGGGCTCCGCCACAGCGCCGACCCCTGTTGATTTGTTAACACTGAACTCAGGGTGCCAGGGCCAATGCCTGAATACAGCTTAGCGTGCACAGACACTCATCTCTTTTCTCCAAGCCACAGACAGGACAGCTCGAGCCCTGCACTTGGAGCCGGTTTATCAGAGTGAAATCAAAGGAAGCCGGCATCGCCAGCGGGAGCGCTGACTTGCAGGATGACAGCTGGAAGAGGAGCAGGCGCAGGCTCTACTGCCCTGGGTGGGCCCTCGGACGCCGCAGAGAGCTCGAGGGTAAACTGAGCTAAGACCACGCCTGGCGATGCCCCTGAACTTGCGTCCAGGTATCTCGAACTGCATCGTGGTGTGGCGCCTCGAGTGATGTGAACCTTGCTGGGGTGCACCTGCTAACACACAGCTGAGCTCCTGTCAGCTGCACGTGGCCAGCGACGCCAATAAAGCACAAGCCCGAGCTGTTGCCACGGGTGCTGTCTTCCCGCGGCACCCCCATTGTCCATTCACGAGTGGCAGCCCCAGAATCCTCTGGACCCGTACTGGTTCTGAAGGCTTCCCGCCTCAAGGATCGCAAATAAAGGCCAGTGGAGAGCTTTAGGTCTGCTGCCATTCTGTCTGACAACCATGAGTGTCACTTTTGGAGCTTCACGTAGATCCGTGAGTGGGCAGGTCTGCCAAAGTGGAATCCCCAGCCTGGCTGCTCCTCTCCCTCTCTAGTCTCCCCAGAGCCTCACGATTGGAAGGAAGGGCTTGAGAGGCAAGCCGTAGGCTTTCCCATGCACGTGTCTGCATGGCACCAGTGATGTCTCCAGGATGTCAGCTTTGTCTGCCGCCCAGTGTTGCCCTGGAGGGAAGAGAGCCTGGATGCACATCCCCCATGGCAGGAATGGAACTGTGTGCAGCCCAGGGAAGCTGGGGTGGGAATGAAGAAATGGCATCAGGGCGTCCTTGGCATGGAGAGTGTGGCGGCTGCCTCCGTTGGGATGCTGTGGCCTGTTCCCAGAATGCCGCACCCCCGGAATGGGGGATCCATCCTGATCCTGCACTTTCACTTTGGGCTCGCGCCTGCTAAAGCGTGAGAAACGTTTCCACATTCAGGTTGTTTTCAGATCAGGCAAATAAAACAATCTCCCCCAGCCGCCGTGACCGCAGCTCAGACCAAGAAGCAGTGGGAGATGTCCATGCCGAGCTTTTCCCATCTGTCCGGATCTGACTCTTCGCATCCGAGATTCGCAAGAGCACCATCCTAGTGCGCTGATCTTGGAAGTACTGAGTCTTCCCGAGCAGAGGCGCGGAGCTGTGCTCAGGAATCAGGATGACCGGCCAGAGGGAGGAGCAGAGTCTGCCCTGGCGATGACCACTCCGAGGGGCAGACTTCACCCCAGCGGCCGTCGGTTCTCTTTGCACACTCCATCCCGACTGCATTGCTGCGGAGTTGACGCTGTCTGCTGGGAGCTGGACAAAGGAGACTCAGTGTGCACCTGTTTCTGCTGGTTATTCCAGGATGAGGTTTTTTTTTTTTTTTTTTTTTTTTTTTTTTTTTCCCATCTGCACTAAACTGCCCTCCCGATCTTCCCCAACACGCACGTTCTCCACCGTCCTGATTAGGAAGAGCAAAGAACGCCCCGTTCAGAAAAGCCCAGGTTACAGGAACAGACACAATCAGACATCCATGACAAGGACCATGCTAAGACTTTTCCTAGGTTTAGTTGACAGTTAAATCCAGAAATCAGATCAAACCTATTGCATTTGCGACTGGAACACAATCCAAAGTGGAATTTAAAATGAGAAGTGATTCTCCCCCGATTGTATTTTTTCCTTTCTAGAACCCATAGCTGATCAAGAACATTAGTGCTTAGCAAGGTCTTGGATTTAAATAAAAAGGCGTGAGGGATTTTTTCCTGATTATTTGTTTAATTAATATTTATCCAGAGCCTCTATATTGAGCCAGGTAACCAGGCTCCTAATTTAGATAGTCCAAGATACCATGTTGGACACTAGATAATGTAATTACATATAAACACGTGTCATGAAGAATTTCCCCAGCAAACCTCCTTTCCCGAGTCTGTAGATGCCAGAGCAGAAGAACCGGAAGAGACCACAGGGCTAAGGAATTTGTTTCAAGTTTGCTTCCAAGGTGTATCAATCATCTGTTCTTTTTTTCCCTATCTCCTACTCCCTCTCCCATCCCATTCTTCATTAAGATTCATTTTTAATTATCTTTATATACAGAAGATCAACTTAGTATATACTAAGTAACGATTTCAACAGTTTTCACCCACACAGACACACAAATTATAAAGTACTGTTTGGGTAGTAGTTTTACCGTTAATTCTCATAGTACAACACATTAAGGACAGAGATCCTACATGGGGAGTAAGTACACAGTGACTCCTGTTGTTGACTTAACAATTTGCACTCTTGTTTATGATGTCAGTAATCTCCCTAGACTCTTGTCATGAGTTGCCAAGGCTATGGAAATCTCTTGATCTTATTTAGACAAGGCTATAGTCAAAGTGGAAGTTCTCTCCTCCCTTCAGAGAAAGACACCTCCTTTGTCGATCATCTGTTCTTATAAAGACAAATATTCATCTTACACTGAAATCATTTGTGTTTATGTGCAAAGCAAGTACACTTGAATTCTTTAGCATATTTTTTGTATTTTAGGGGTTGATTACACAGATTATTTCCTTGAAGTAAAGGTGAGAATAAGGGATTCTGTCGTATTCCTTACAACCAGGCAGTGCTCTCTCTCACACAACCACCAGCAACGTTGGTGGGGCATCGCAGGGTGGGTGCGAAGAGAATTCATTCTTCTGCACAGGACTTAGGAGAAGGGAAGGGCGACAGCTGCACGTTCATCAGACCCTCACCTGTGCTGGCTCCGGGGCTACAGGGGCACCAACGCCTGACTCTTGTCCTCCTGCTCAGCTTCCGGAGTGCAGCAGGCCCATACACAGGTGTGTGCCGCACACACAGGCGTGGACAGTGCGTGCCGGGCACACAGTACCACCTAGACCCTCATGCAGCAGCGGTACGTTGATGCTCTGACTGCTTTTTCCTTGAAGGTGCTCTGGGCAAATTGAGGCCATGGGTAAAGTTCTGAAATCTGCTTGAGGCAACATGTCTGTTCTTGTCTAGACCCGTCCCCAGATAGCCTTGTTCTGGAGCACCCTTAGCACATGGGTGTCCTGCCATGTGTCGCAAGTCTGACAGTGCGAAGATTGTAGGCAGAGAGCAGCAACGGTGTTCGTAAATCACAAGTGGAAGACAGTAATGGTCTCCATAGAAGGAACAGGACGCCTTCTACTTGTCCCGCTTCTGGTCACCCAGAAAAGCCACCAGCCCCAGTCCCCGACACCGAGATCCAGACCAGCAAGAGGACAAGCGGCATCAGCAGAGTGCGAGGAACGCTTCTGAGACTGTGCAGCGATTTTAACAGATTTTAAAATTGCTTTGCAAAGGTTTTGGAGGGATTAGAACATGCCAGGGCCTACTAAGCACTTCACAAGAGCTGTGCATTGCAAGAATATATGGATGGTGGGGTTCAATACCCTGTGTCCCTGCGTGTGTGTGCGCACACATGTGTGTGTGTGCAATTTAATAAGTGCACACAGCAGTGTGTGATACATACATCCCCTACATACGCGGATCGAGCATCACCTGTGTTCCATAGTTATTCCTTCTGTTAGCTCCACAGTGGGTGAGGCTGGACTCCTCCCCCAAGCACATTGTAAATTTCCTTACCAGAGAAGGTGGATAGAATTTTAGAACGCTGCGTAACACATCATCCGTTCTAACTTGAAAAACACATATAGGATGCTCGAGACCAAAACCCCGTATGCTGAAGAGCACACGGACGAGGTGCTCTTGGCCACCACCCGGAGCTGCCACGCATCTGAGATCTGTGTAAGGAATGTGCACGAGGGACATGCGGTCGTTAACACCATGGAACCCCATCGGTGACCGGGCACAGGCTTACAACAGATGCACAGCTCTGAGAGAAGTCAAACCTTCCTGAATATCGTGCTTACTGATGCATTAAACCTGTGAGCACAGAGTGCATCGGAATCACGTTTTTGCAAAAATTAAAATAAAAGATAAAAGAAAGAAGGAGGAGGATTAAGGGAGGGAAGTGTGGCTATCTTCTAAGAGTTGTACCTATAAAGTACATGGGTTTGTTCTCTTTGTATTAGCAAAAAGTTTAAGAAATTCCAGGTAGAGTCTACCCATAACCTCTGGGAGATGGATGGTGGTCATAAGGTCTTCAGCCTCACGAGGCACAGGCTCTCGACTGCTCACAGCTTGAGCACTGAGTGTGTACATTGGGGATGTCATTGAAGCCCTCACTGTGCGGCTCCTTCCTGCACCGAGGACAGGTGGGCGTGACTATGCAATTGCTGTAGCATTCTCTGCCCAGAATGCCAGTGTGCAGCACAGTGCAGGGACCTGAGGAGCCGTCAACATGGACAGAGACACTGCTCCTTGCTACCCCGGTAAGATGGACACACCCTGGAGCTCTGGCCAGAGCTTCCTGGCCACCCCACCATGTACCTTGTGAAATTCACTGCAAGTGCAGACATTCCACTAAGTCACAGAGGCCTCAGAGGAAAAACAACAAAATTCAACTGCACAAATGCAGAAATTCAAGAAACAAGGATAAGGAAGACACCATGACCCCCCTCCCCAAGGCACAAAGCAACATTTCACTCTTAGAATGCGAAGGTGAAGAGATCGAGGACATGACAGAAATGGAATTCAAGAAATTAATCATAGGATTACTCAAAAGCAAACAGAAGCAAATCCACAAACTAAAGAAAACCATACATGACACAAATGAAATTTTTTCCCATGAAATTGAGATTTTACAGAGAAGTCAAAGTGAAATATTAGAAATGAGGAATTCAATAGATCAACTAAAAATGCAGCGGAAAGCCTCAACAGCAGACTTGATGAGGCAGAAGAAAGAGTATCTGAACTAGAAGATAAATCTCTGGAAATCTAACCAAACAACCAAATAAAAAACTTAAAAACTGTGCTGGAGATCTATGGCATACTAATCAGACAATCCAACGTATGGGTCTTAGGAGTTCCTGGAGGCATGGAAAGAGAGAAAGGTTTAGAAAGCTTATGTAGTGAAATAATTATAGAAAAATCCCCTAACTTGTAGAAGGAAAGGGACATCTGAGTACAGCAGCACACAGATCTCCTAACAGACACGACCAGAAAGGATCTTCACACCACACACTGTAGTAAAACTCTCCACAGTAAAACATAAAGAAAAGATTCTAAAATGAGTAAGAGAGAAACACCAGATAACTTTCAAAGGTTCTCCAATTAGACTCACAGCTGACTTCTCATCAGAAACCACACAGGCTAGGAGAGAATGGTGAGATATATTCCAAGTCTTAAGAGAAAAGAACTGTCAACCCAGAACACTGTACCCTGCAAAGCTCTCATTTATGGATCAAGGTGAAGTAAAGACCTTCCATAATACACTGAAATTGAAAGAATTTGTTGCCACTCACCCTGCCTTAACAAGGTGCTTAAAGATGTGCTGCACAGAGAAACACAGAAACACGGTCATCACTATGAAAGATTGTGAACGCAGAAAATCCCCAGTAAAAGTACAAAAGAAATCCAAAGTACACAATAGGAATATTTATGGAAAAATGGCAGGGCCAAGTCATTACTTATCGATAGTCACCTTGAATGTAAATGGTCTCAACTCCCCAGACAAAAAACACAGACTGGCTGAATGGATTAAACAAAACCCATCTATTTGCTGCTTGCAAGAAATACATCTCACCAACAGAGATGCATGCAGACTGAAAGTGAAAGGACGGAAAAAGATATTTCATGCTAACAGAAGCCAAAAAGAGCTGGTATAGCCATCCTAGTACCAGACCAAATAGACTTTAACACAAAAACTGTTAAAAGATATGAAGAAGGGACTGTGTAATAATTAAGGGATCAATTTGACAGGAAGGCATGACTATAATAAATGTATATGTACCTAATTACAGGGAGCCTGGCTATTTAAAAGGAATGCTACTGGATCTAAAGGGAGACATAGACTCCAATACAATAGCAATGAAGGATGTTAATACCCCACTTTCAGCAATGGCAGATTAGCCAGACAGAAAGCCAGCAAGGAAACAACAGAGTTAATTGACACTATAGACCAAAAGGTCCTAACAGATATCTACACAACTTTTCAGCCTACAGTGGCAGAATACACATTCTTCTCACCAGTGCATGAAACTTTCTATAGGATTGACCACATACTAGGCCATAAAGCAAGTCTCAGCTAATTAAAAAAAAATAAAAAATCTTATTATGCATCTTCCATGACCACATGGCATGAAGCTGGAAATCAACAACTCAGGAATCCCTAGAGCATATGCAAACACATGGAGACTGAACAACATGCTCCTGAATGAAAAGTGAGTTGTAGAAGAAATCAAAAAGAGAAATAAAAAAATTCTGGAAATCAATGGAGGTGACAATAAAACATATTAAAACTTATGGGATATACTAAAAGCAGTGTTAACAGGAAAGTTTATAGAATCAGTGCCTACATGAAGAAACTGGAAAGGCACCAAGTAAATGAGCTATCAGAGCAACTCATGGACCTAGAAAAACAACCATAAACCAAACCAAAAATTAGTAAGAGGAAAGAAAAAAATTAAAATTAAAGAAGCAAACAAAATTGAAATAAAAAATACAAAAAATCAGTGAGATGAAGAGCTGGTTTTTTTTGAAAAAATTGTCACACCATTGGCCCAACTAACAAAAAAAATAGGGAGAAGACACAAATCAATAAAATGAAAGATGAAAAAGGAATTGAAACAACAAAAATACTACAGAAACAAAAAGAATCATCAGAAATTACTACTAAACTGTATGCCAGCAAATTGGGAAAGCTAGAAGAAATGGATAGACTCCTAGACACATACAATCCACCAAAATTCAGTCATGAAGACATAGAAAACCTAAACAGACCAATAACCAAGACAGAAATTGAATCAGTAATAAAGACCCTCCAAGCATAAAAATGCCCAGAACTGGATGGTGTCACTGCTGAATTCTACCAGATATTTAAAGAAAAACTAACTCTGCTTCTTCTCAAGCTATTCAGAACAATTGAAAGGGGGGGAATCTTCCCTAACACCTCCTATGAAGCCAGAATCACCTTAATTCCTGAGCCAGAAAAAGATGCAACAGAGAAAGAGAACTGTAGCCCAATATCCCTGATGAATATAGATGTAAAAATCCTCAAAAAAATATTAGCTAATCAAATCCAATAACACATCAGAAAGATCATTCACCCAGACCAAGTGGGATTTACTTCTGGTATGTAAGGATGGTTCAACATTAACAAATCAATCAATGTGAATCACCACATTAGCAAATTGAAGAACAGAAACCCTATGATTATCTCAATAAATGCAGAGAAAGCATTTGATAACATACAACACCCTTTCATGATGAAAACTCTAAGCAGATTGGGTATAGAGGGAACATTCCTCAACACAACCAAGGTAATGTATGAAATACACAAGGCCAACATCCTGGAGGTACTTTCCCTAAGATCCAGAACCAGACAAGGGTGTCCACTCTCACCGTTGCTATTTAATATAGTCTTGGAATTTTCAGCCAGAGCCATTTGGCAAGAAAAATAAATCAAATAGATACAAATTGGAAAGGAAAACAATCAAATTATCCCTATTTGCAGATGATATGATCCTATATATAGGGGATCCAAAAGACTCCACTGAGAGACTATCAGAATTCATAAAAGAGTTTGGTAAAGTAGCAGTGTATAAAATCAACATGGAAAAATCAATAGCCTTTGTATACTCGAACAATGTCATGGCTGAGAAAGAACTTTTAAGATCAGTCACATTCACAATAGCTCCAAAAGTAATCAAACATCTTGGAATAAATTTAACCAAGGATGTCAAAGATCTCTACAATGAAAATTACAATACATTAAAGAAAGAAACAAGACATTAAAAAATGGAAAAAATCTTCCATGTTCATGGATTGAAAGAATCAACATCATCAAAATGTCCATACTACCAAAAGCAATTTACAGATTCAATGTTATCCCAATCAAAATACCAATGACATTCTATGCTGATCTAGAGAAAATTATGATAAAATTCATATAGAAGCACAAGAGACCCCAAATAACTAAGCAATCGTATGCAACAGAAACAAAGCAGACTGGATCACAATACGTGATTTCAAGACATACTACAGGGCAGTTATAATAAAAACAGCCTGGTACAGGCACAAACACAGATCTGTAGACCAATGGAACAGAATAGAAACTCCAGAAATACTCGTGCATCTACAACCAACTTATCTTTGACAAAGGAGCTAACATTAATCCTGGGAGCAAGGACATTCTATCCAACAAATGCTGCTGGGGAAACTGGATCTTTATTGTAGAAGTATGAAATTAGAGCCCTACCTTACACCTTACACAAAAATCCGCTCAAAGTGGATCAAAGACCTAAAACCCATGACCCAATACTATCAAATCATTAGAGAATATTGGGGAAACTCTGCAAGACACTGGCATACGGAAAGACTTCTTGGAAAAGATTCCAGAAGCAAAAGCAATCAAAGCCAAAACTGACAAATGAGATTACATCAAGCTGAGAAGCTTCTGCACTGCAAAATAAACACTCAGCAAAGTGAAGATGCAAGTGATAGAATGGGAGAAAATGTTTGCGAAGTATTCAACTGATAAAGGGCTAACATCCAGAATCCATAAACAGCTCAAGATAATCAGCAACAACAAAACAAATAATCCAGCTAAGAAATGGGAAAAAGATTTTAAAAGGCATTTTTTAAGAGAAGAAATTCAAATGGCCAATAGACACTTGAGAAAATGCTCAGGATCACTAGTCATCAAGGAACCGCAAACCAAAACCACAATGATGTTTCACCTCACTCCAGTTAGAATGACTCTCATACAGAAATCAACAAATGATTAATGCTGGTGAGGATGTGGGGGAAAAGGTTCCCTAACCCACTGCTGGTGAAAATGCAACCTGGTAAAGCCACTGTGGAAGACAGTATAGAGATACCTCAGAAATCTGAATATAGCCCTAGCATATGACCCAGCCATCCCACTCCTGGGAATTTACCCAAGGGAAAATGAATCAGCATATGAAAGAGTTATCTGTACCCCCATGTTAATTACAACCCAATTCACAATAGCTAAGATATGGAATCAACTCAGATGTCCACCAACTGTTGACTGGATAAAGAAACTATAGTATATATACAGTATGAAGTACTACTCAGCTGTAAAAAAAAATGAAATCCTGTCTTTTGCAACAAGATGGTCACAAATGGAGACCGTTATACTTAGTGAAATAAGCCAGTCCTGAAAAGATGGATATCATATGTTTTCTCTGATCCAAGGTAACTGATAGAGTACCTGAATGTAATGTATTGGAGTGAAATGGACATTTTGAGAATTTTGAGAATAGGCGATTATTTATAACCCTTGTCTCTTCTGTTTAGGGACAGTTTTTTTTTTTTTTCTCTTCATACTAGTTGTTGAACTCTTTTACTTAGAGTAGGGTTAACTATATAATCATTAATTATATTGAAAATAGATCATTGTAAAAATTAAGAATGGGAATCTGAGATGGAGAGGGAAGAAGTGTTGGAGCGTGGGCAGGAGGGAGGGTAGGGGAGGGCACCACTATGTTGCTAAGTCTGTACATAGGAAATACATGAAACTTGTACATCTTAAATAAAATTAAAAAAAATTATTGACATAGTGCCTTTGGTCACATTATTTGAAAAAGATTCTAAGAAGCTAAGACACACTGTTCACATGTGAGAAACCAATGCTGGTGTGGATATGGAGAAATTGGAGCCCTCATCCACTGCTAGCAGGAATGTAAATGGTGCAGCCACTCTGGAAAAGCTGGACAGCTTCTCAAAGTAACTCTACCCACAGATACATATGCAAGGGAACTGAAATCCTACGTCTGCCTACAAACTTGGACGTAAAAGTCCATATCAGCTTTGTTAATCACAGCAAAACTGGAAACAACTCAAGGGTTTATCAGCAGATGGATGGAAAAAAAAAAAACGTGGTGTAAGGGTGTTGAGGTGGATACTTTCTGAGAGGAGGAGCATGGTGGGGGCAAGAGGCGCGGAGTCACCACACAGACCCAGGGAGGCAGGTGAAAGTATGCCAGAGGCAAGCACCCTGCAGACTCGTTTATTTCAGTTGCTACAGCAGCTTATATAGCCAAGGCAGCCAATCCAGTCAAGGGGCAGTCCATGCCCTAACCAATCACACCTTGTTGCCAGGCAGTTTCCGAAGTCATCCAATCACAGCCTGTTGTCAGTCAGGCTCCGTTGTCATGTGGTTTCCGAAACCATCCAATCACAGCCTGTTGCCAGGCAGTTTCTGTTGCCAGTGGCCATCTTGGCATGGCCTTCTCATTCCACCACATAAGGGTGCCATAGTTGTTGTTGGGTAGTTAATTAAGGGAATGAAATTCTGGCTTATGCTACAGCACAGGCAAACCTTGGACGCATTTTGTTGCATGAAAGCAGCAATACCAATAGGCCACACATTGTATGCTTCCATTTATGCGACGTGGCCACAACAGGCAAATGTAGACACCAAGGGAGTGGATCGAGCTTGTCCAGGGTTTCAGGAGACATGGGAGGGAAACGGCCAGTGGCTGGGACATGTTTATTTTAAGGTGATGATGGATAGTGTTAAGCATTTTCCAATCCCGTGAGTAAAAGAAAACCGCTGATTTTGAAGATTTCATACTTTAAAGGATGCATTTTATGGTATGTGAGTCCTATTTCAATAAGACCTCTCTAAAGTAATCTTTGAGGCAGTGCAAGCGTTTGTCTCAACCAATTCCTGCACAGCTTCAAGACCTGACTCGTTGTTTGGAGACGTATTTACCCTCTGGATGGAAAAAACTGAAACTTCTGAATAAACAGAGACAACAAAGCAGTCAGAAGTTATTTTTTCACATGTGTTGGAATTTCATGTTTTCAAACATCTGAGAAGAATCATGCATAAACTGGATCGTAATGATAATAGATATGTTTTTGCGATACTTTCACAGATGGTCTTATTTAAACAGATTCCCAGTGATGGTAAAGACAGAAGCTTATAGAGTTCCATAATGCGGGAGTCTGGCTTGGCTGTGAGGCCAGATGAGTGAGCTCCCGCAGGAAGCTCCTGCCATTTGTCTGTATCTCCCAGGGCATAGAGCATATGTCGGTTCAGAGAAGGGGTAAATGGGTTAACATGTTGTGGCTTTCCCTTCCCGAGGAAACAGCTTTAACCAGTGACCCGAGAAGCACCCGTTTCTCTCTGTGAAAATGCAGGTTTAAAATACGGTTCATTCTGGAAAGCAGGAGATGATCAAAGCTACATGAAAGAAAGTACAAAGTAGTGAGTGTGTGAGCGGGTCGGCATGGAGCCAAGAGCCGAGGGAGTGTGTGAGCTGAGCCTCCCAGCTCCTTAGAGTTAGCCTCCTTCTTCACTTCAGATATAAAGCATTGGCATTTGAAGAGTTTATTTGAAAGGCAGAGTGACCTAGAGAGAGGGAGGGAGAGGGAGAGGGAGGGATGGAGAGGGGGAGGGAGAGGGAGAGGGAGGGAGGGAGAGAGAGAGAGAGAGAGAGAGAGAGAGAGAGAGATTTTTCCACCTGCTACTTCAAACACCAAATCGCCAAAACAGCTGGGGCTAAGCCAGGCCGAAGCCAGGAGCCTGGAACTCCATCTGGGTCTCCCATGTGGGTGGCAGGGCCCAAGTACTCAGGTCGTCTTCCGCCGCCTTCTCAGGCACATCAGCAGGGAGCTTGACCGGAAGCAGAGCAGCCAGGACTTGATTCGGCACTCCCATATGGGAATCCGGTGTTTCAGACAATGGCTTAACCTGTGTGCCACAACACAGGCCCTTTGAAGCATTTCTTTTCTTTTTTTTTTTTTTTAAAGATTTTCTTTATCTATTTGAGAGGTAGAGTTACAGAGAGAGAGAGAGAGGTCTTCTATCTACTGGTGGCAGCAATGGCCAGAGCTGAGCCAATCCAAAGCCAGGAGTCAGGATCTTCTTCTGGGGCTGACACGTGGATTCAGGGGCCCAAACACTTAGGTCACATCCATTGCTTTCCCAGGCTATAACAGAGAGCTGGATCAGAGGAGGAGCAGCCGGGGCATGAACTGGCGCTCATATGGGATGCCAGCACCACAGACAGAGGCTTACTGGAATGTGCAAGAAAGTTTGTGGTTGGGTTTGTGTACAGAATGTGACCCAGGGAAACTCTCTTATTCCCTAAGTTCATGATAAGCTCAGAACTTTAATAAAACAGCATATGATAGTTCTGCAGACCCCAAAGGAGAACAATGCTGCCCCCAAAACAGTGATTTCAGGGTGTAACCTCTCAGTGGTTATCAAACACTATAGAGATGGAACCACACTACTCAGCACACAGCCTGATTAGATCACTATCCCATGTACTAGAAAGTTTATGGAGAAGTGTAGTTCAAAGATAAGTATTTTCATGAAAAAAAATGGAAATCCATGCAAATTTTTCCATAATGTCCATTTTCCACAGACGTTTGGCAGCCTCCTGTGTGCATGCGCCAGTTCCCCCGTAGGGTACCATTTGGATGCATATCATGTCAGGAACCAAGTGGGATTCTCGTTTTTAATGCTATCACTGCTTCACCGGTCGAAATTAAGTCATTTTGGGTCAATTGCCATTTTTGAAAATGTCAGCAAAAATGCGAACATCAGCGGGCTTTCCTTACCTTATTGCATTGACTTGGTTTACAATGACTTGAATCTGATGGCTGGATGATTTGCAGAGCACAGAGCCCACGGCTGGACTTGTTCTGAGGTAACACCCTGCCTGCAGTCCCGTCTTTTGGTAGAATCAGAGGTCAGAAGCCGGAAGGACAGCCACGGCAGGCCCCGTCGCTGTATTCTAAAGGCCCTGAGAATCTCTGCTCAAGGCATGCAGGTGGCTCTTCACAGGTGAGAAGTAAGAGCGGCCGATTTCTCAAAGGGCAATTCTTGAATTTCAGAGAGAAATGTGACAGTATTGGCCAACACCATATTGCTTTACATGTAGAGGAACGCTCGCCAGTACGTCAGCTCTTCTTCAAGAGTTTAAATGGTTTTGCTTGATAGTGCCGCACTCTGCCCAATATTTGAGAGCTCAGCCTAACCCTGAGCACATGAGAGACCACCATCCGTCTCTGTCCTCAAGCCTGGCTCTGTCTGATCCTGTCCATGAGCCTCCCTGTCCAGCCAAGCGCTCTAAAGTAATTCTTGGTCCTATGATTTTATTGCCTCTGTTTCATCTCTTTGGCATTTCTATCCCATCAGAAATCTTACTAGCCATTTCTTAACCCCCAAGCCAACTTACTGTGTAAAATGGCTTCTGAACATTCCAAGCGTGTAGCCCTACGCTGAGCCCTTAGCATTTATGACCTGGGTCAGGCACGTGGTGTGCGGCTTTACAACCGTGTTTTGAACCTGAGTGTGGACATGTTTGTGTCCAGTGCTAGATTATGGATTGCAAGAGGTCATGGTTCACCCCGATGGGAGTTTGTTGACTGAGTGAGTGAATGTGACCGGATTAAAATTGAGGCAGTGGCTCATCTAAGAGGTGTCCGAGTGGTGAATGATTAAGCCAGGTGCAGTAACCTGTGCCGGTCTCTCTTCTAACCTGCAAGGTTGTTTTGCAAGTTGAGATCCTTGGTCACTGAGTAGTCGGATGCATGGATAGACTCTTGAGGCATGCTGGGGAGGGACTTTGGTCATCCCACACAGCAGTCACGTGTACAGCTCTGATGCTGGCTTGCTTAGTTTTTGCAAGGAGGTGTACCCTCTTTGGTCATAAAATGTCCATCCATTTCTCACCACAATGAAAAAAAAAATCACATTGGAATGCTAGCAAGCAACCCAGGATCCGTGCATCAGTCTTGGGCTGACGAAGGATTTGGTACTGTGCCTGGAATCGCAACCTTGGGCTCCACCAGGAGCGGGAGCACTTTGGACAAGATAGGCTGTTTTCAAAGGGCTTTACCACGGACCACTTGGGTACAAAGGGTCAAAGGCAGTCCAAACAGATGCTTGACAATAATAGGTACAAAGGACTTGTGACCTAGGTGAATGATTAATCACAAGCTACCATAAACAAAATGTCCTATACATTTGATAAGCTCTGCTGTCACGAGAGCACGGGAAATTCAGAAGAAAAGCAGATCTTGCAAAATCGATGTCAGTCAAAAATAGCTGGAGTCAGGGCAGCGGTGGCTCTTGGTGTGTGGCTCAGTGGCAGGTGCAACACCTGCACCCCCAGGTGGGCCATGTGCACCCCTCATTAAAATGCTTTCACGCTTCTGCCCTTCTGCTCTCTGTATCCCAGAGTGCATCCCGGCACTCTGTAATGGACTTCCTGTGTTTTCCATGACAATTGCCAGGACAAAAGACGGTCACACCCATCTTCAGGAAGCAAAACATGGATGCATTTGCAGAGTTGCTCATGGATAGAAGCATGATTTTGTCCCCACGGGTGTGCTGGGAGGCACAAAGTGAAATGCCTGTGCCCAGCCCGAGTGGCCTACGTGGAGGGTCATGCAAATATTTCCCAGTGATTTGCTGTAACACAGAACCCTCTGAAGTTTAACTCTGGGAATTATGTTGAGGGTCACTTCAAAAGTCACGCTAAGAAAGCTATGTCCAGCCGGCACCGTGGCTCACTAGGCTAATCCTCCGCCTGCGGTGCCAGCACCCCGAGTTCTTGTCCTGGTTGGGGCACTGGATTCTGTCCCAGTTGCTCCTCTTCTAGTCCAGCTCTCTGCTGTGGCCTGGGAGGGCCGTAGAGAATGGCCCAAGTGCTTGGGCCCTGCACCAGCATGGGAGACTCAGAGGAAGCACCTGACTCCTGGCTTCGGATCGGCGCAGCGGCCATTGGGGGGTGAACCAATGGAAGGAAGACCTTTCTCTCTGTCTCTCTCTCTCTGTCTGTCTAACTCTGCCTGTCAAAAAAAAATTTAAAAAAGAAAGCTATGTCCATTTTTAGCTCAGAGGTCAATGTGGTTCCAAAGGGCTACTAGCAGCTTTGCCCCTCTTGGCATGAAAGAGAAGGGAGCCCAAGGCTTGTGCCCAGAGAGCGTTGTCTTTCTGGGGACAACCAGAAGCTGGCGGGCCTCAGTGGCTTCTGGAAGTCACCATGAAAAAGACAAGACATGGGCTCAGCTAGTCCCAGAGCTCTCCAGCATCCCCTGGATGGACAGGCTGGAGTCCAGCTGCTCAGCCTTGTTACTGTCAGAGGAGCAGGGGAACGGCTCTTACCTGTCTCCCAGTGGCCCTTCCTCCTCCCTGGTGTTGTGGCCACCACGCCTCTGTGGACACTGAGAGAGAGCTGGCCCCGTGGAAGTGGAGAGAATTGATTTCATAGAAGAAGGGGGTAGAATAACACTCGTTAGCGGCCAGGCAGGGCAGCGGGCAGGGACGTTCCGATATGAGACAGAGACGTCAGTTGTTCTCAGCACAGTGGGGCGGCTCCAGTGAACGCAGATTTAGCAAAGACTTCAGAGTAACTGGAGGAGGGGTGTCCACAGTTGCGCATCACAGAGAAAGAGAGAACACTGATGAGATGGAGCCAAGACGCTGGGCTGTTCACGGCACCTTGTGTATGCAGGGCCCATTCACGTGCCCAGTGTGTGCCACTGGACATCAACAAACCCACAGCGACAGCGACAGCGACGCGACCAGTAAACACGTGGGTGGCAGCAGCCAGCACTCCTGAAAGCCGACACGCGTGGTCTTGGCGAGCAAAGGCGTGGAGGTGCGGGAGGGCGGGAAGGTGGCCCTTCCCTCCGCTTCAGAACCCTCCTCTCTGCGTTCGATCCTGCGGCCTGGGGCCTCTCCCTCCTTCTTTCAGAGCTACACATCTTAGGGCTCTGTAAGTGGGCTTTCCACGGGAACACGAGCCTGTGCACCTGGCCAGGCGACCCAGACAAAGGCGCATGAACCAGCCGTCTCTGCCCAAACTCCGCCTCCCTGTTTCGGGGCCCTCGTCCTGGCCCGGGGGCAGAAAGGATGTCACAGAGTCCACGATTTCCCTCCCATCTCCTGCCAGTGTGGCTTGGCCCCGCCTCCCCTGCCCCTCCAGGGCTGTCCCTTTGGGCAAGGCCTCCAGTGGGACTGGGGATCTGAGGTCCTGGCTCCCACGGTGCATAGCGGGTTCTAGCAGTGCGACAGGCATTAGACACATGCGAAGAGACAGGGCAGGGCCTCTGGAGGCGGGGCCACCACCGACCTGGCACTCAAAGCTACTGCTGCACAATGCTCTGTTGGCTCCGTCCTGCCTCCCATTCGAGGATGTTTACCCCGGCCCACACTGGCTCTCTTGGTCTCCCTGCATACCCTGTGGCCCGCCATCTGTTCCTACTAAGATCCCGAGAGCCAATGTGTGAGGACTGTGCCCCAGCTGAGTCAGGACCACTCAGCCCAGCCGTTGCAGTGGGAAACAGCCAGGGTCGTCGCCTAATGGAACCCGCAAGCAGTGCTCCGAGAACACTTGATCTGCAAGACGTCCGGCCAGGGCGTGCCCCCCAGCTCAGCCTATAACAACTCCTTTGGAAAATCCACGTGGTTACTCAGTGTGGAACCACTGTGGTTTCATGCCTCAGTCCAGCACATGGAAAACCAAACTCCTTCCCTCCCCCCCACCCCGAATGAGCTCCCTTCTCAGGTCTCCCTAGTCCTGGCCCTGATAACCACCCTTAAGACTGGAGCTGGCTCTGCTGTGGCCTGAGAAAGCAGCGAAGATGGCCCAAGTCCTTGGGCCCCTGCACCCTCGTGGGAGACCTGGAAGAAGCTCCTGGCTCCTGGCTCCTGGCTTCAGATTGGCGCAGCTCTGGCTGTTGTGGCCATCTGGGGAGTGAACCAATGGAAGGAAGACCTCTCTCTCTGTCTCTCCCTCTGTCTGTAACTCTACCTCTCAAATAAATACATAAAATCTTGAAAAAAAAAAAAACGGGAGCTGGATGGTGGTGTCCTCTTTTTGCTGGCCATGTATGTCCAGTTTATTTCCCTAGCTGCCGTAATCTTACCACTTCACATTCGTATGTATTTTAGTTTCTCTCACTGGCTCCTCCTTAGCAGGGCTGGGGGGTGAAGCATCCTGAAAATGTTGCTTTGATCAATCCTTCGCTCTCCAGCCTTCAAAGCCAGCCAGCCTCTGCCCTCACTCGGCCCCTCCCGCCTTCCGCCTGGGCATCCACCCTGCTCCGCCGGCTTCCTTGGCTTTGTTCTCCTACCCTGTTCTCCCGTTCACGCTGTCTGCTAGGCTCAGAATAGCATTCCATCTGCAGAACACCTGTCCCCATTGTCGCATCCTCCAAAGCACCGCCCAGCCCTGGCTGCTCTGTGATGCTATTTCTGTCTGTGCTAGCCCGTGCCGTCTCCCACCCTGGAGCTCTTTCCCCGCGGCTCGGTCTACACTCGCTCATCTTCTGCACTCACTTTTGTGGCTCCATCATGTTTCAGGAGTGTGTAGCTTGTTTGCCTAACGATGACACACTTGCGTGGCTTTTTATTTCTGAAAGATTTACTTATTTATGGACATCAGTGCCAATTCTTGCGTTACCAGGTGTGGTCGTGTTTTCTTCCTAGAAGTCACACTGCATTCTGTGTTGAATGTGTGCAACTGAATGCTAGCAGTCTTTGTTTTTAGCACTATCTTACGATTCAGCTCCTTGCCACTTACTGAATTTCAATGAGATGTAAGTTGGTGAAAAAAATCAAGTCATACGAGCTACCTTGCGGAGGATGTCTGGCACAGAGCTGAGCGCTCGGCCTGGGGTGCCTGCAGCCAACATCAGAGTACCTGACATTGAATCGGGGTTGAGACTCAATCCTGAGATTGATCGTCCCAGCCTCCTGCTAATGTACTCCCTGGGAGGCAGCAAGGGATGGCTCCCAGGTAGGAAGCCTCAACTGAGTTCCTGGCTCCTGGCTTTGGCCTGGCCCAGCCTTGGCTGTTCCAAGTACTTGGGGAATGAAGTAGAGGATGGCAGATCTCAGGGCTGGTGCTGTGATGTAGCGGGTAAAGCTGCCGCCTGCAGTGTTGGCATCCTATGTGAGTACCAGTTCGAATCCTGGCTGCTCCACTTCCAATCCAGCTCTCTGCTATGGCCTGGGAAAGCAGTAGAAGATGGCCCAAGTCCTTGGGCCTCTGCACCCACATGGGAGACCCAGAAGAAGCTCTTGACTCCTGGCTTTGGGTTGGCACAGCTCCGGCTGTTGCGGCTGATTGGGGAGTGAACCAGCGGATGGAAGACCTCTGTGTGTGTGTGTGTGTGTGTGTGTCTGTCTCTCCGTCTCTCTCTGCCTCTCCTTCTCTCTTTGTGTAACTCTGACTTTCAAATAAATAAATAAATCTTTATAAAATGATGACAGATCCTTTTCTGCCCCCCTCTCTCTACATGTACGTCTCTGCCTTGAAAATAAAAATAAATAAAATTTTAAAATATTTAAACGCTCTACCAGCTCTTTTTGTGAGCAATCCCTGATTTTCCAAGGGATTGTGTATCTCCTGTTTATTGTCAGTCGAATCTGAAATCCACAGTACTTTCCCCATTGAAACACTGAAATCTGGAGGGTGTCCCAGCCCCACCCATGCCCATCGCACCGGCAGGTGGCTTAAAAGCCAGGCACATGCCATGGCCACAGAGAGAAACCAGGGCTACTCAGTGTCCTGCTGTAGTGTGAAACACATTAGACCGGGGGAGAGATAAAGCAGACCTTATTACAGGAAATGAAAGGACAGGCAATTTTGTGGACTTTCCACAGGGATTTCCATGTATCTTAGAAACACATTTTCCCCTAAATATCCAATTTTCCTAAAGAATGAGTGGCTTCCCTCTTCTTGGGATGCAGTGTCATCATTGCTGATGCTTTTTATACAAATCTGCTTTACTTGAAATTTATTTTCTGGATGAAAAAGTGAGAGTGAATGCCTGCGGTCTGTGGACTGTGGACTGCATGGACAGTTCCTGGTGCCCTCGGAGCCGTGGACTGCGTAGACGGGTCCTGGTGCCCTTTGGAGCTGTGGACTACATAGACGGGTCCTGGTGCCCTTTGGAGCTGTGGACTGCGTAGACGGGTCCTGGTGCCCTCCCGAGCCATGGACTGTGTAGACGGGTCCTGGTGCCCTCTGGAGCTGTGGACTGCATAGACGGGTCCTGGTGCCCTCCCGAGCCATGGACTGCGTAGACGGGTCCTGGTGGCCTCCCGAGCCATGGACTGTGTAGACGGGTCCTGGTGCCCTCTGGAGCTGTGGACTGCGTAGACGGGTCCTGGTGCCCTCCCGAGCCATGGACTGTGTAGACGGGTCCTGGTGCCCTCCGGTGTAGAACACCTAGCACATTGTAGAGCTCAGCCTAACTCCTGCAGCTTGCAAATTAAGAAACATTTTAACATTGCCACTTGTTTCCATTTTTGATGTTTATTTATTTGAGAGGCTGAGAGATAGACAGACCTGGGGGGAGGGAGCACCCACCTGCCGGTCCACTTCGAATGCTCTCTCCAGGTGGGGCTGGGCCAGGTTTCAGCAGGGAACAGGGAACTCACTCTGGTCTCCTTGGGTGTGGCAGGGCCCCAGGCACTTGAGCCACCACTGCTGCCTCCCAGGCTCTGCCTTAGCAGGAATCAGGAGCCAGACCTTGACCCTGGTGCTCAGACAGGAGACTTGGTGTCTTGCCCATAGCATAAATGCCTGTCCTGGTTTTTATGTCTTTAATGTAAAAGTTTTTGCAAAAAAATTGAAAGAAGTGTAATACTTCATGCCATGTAGAAATTATATAAAGTTCCTACTTCCGTATCCATAAAGCACATTTTAGGGCGCGGCACAGACCACATGTTTTTCTGCTGCTGGTGCTCTCCTTGGGTGCCACAGACCTGACTCGGCAGAGGCTGACCTGGCCGTGACGTGGCTGTGACAGAGGGCATTGCAGACATCAGGGGAGTGAGCCTGTGGATGGAAGAGTGCTCTCGCTCTCTCTCTCTCTCTCTCTCTCTCTGCCTCCCTCTCACTCTGTAAGTATGACTTTCAAATAAATAAATCTTTTTTTTTTTTAAAGGAAGGAGGCGTTCTTACCCACATTCAGTGTCCTGAGCCCCAAGGCACGGAGACGTTCACCGTGTCTCATTTCTTTTTATGACGTGGATGATTTTCCAGTCTCAAGGGGAGAAGGTTCGTCCGCGTGTCAGCTACACAGCAGGCTCAGGGGCCTACGATGGGAAGATCGTTTTTGGGTAACAGAAAACACGTTGCTGAAACTCCGTCGCTTGTCAGCCTTTTGCTCCCACGTAACGAGACAGCGCGGAAACTTCTCGCTGGAAGTGTCATCGGTTCAGAATCAGAATCACCCTGGCAGGTGAGAAGCTGGCCTGAGGCACCAGCCTCTGATTTAGCTCTTGCTAATAAGTCTGGGTGGTCTAATATCAACGGAGGAACTGAAGAAGTACGGAAGTCTGTGAGCACAGCTCGTGAGCCTGCACCGTTGCTGGTGTTCAACCCTGGTCTGTGCTGGCGTGGGGTTTGAGATCCTGTTTGGTGCAGATCCCTCGTAGGATTCTGCACACTAGGGAAGTCGGGTAGAAGGAAGGCTGGAGAAGCACTTGACCTTGAAGCACTTGCTAAATTCTGCATGTGTCTCTGCAGAGACCAGCAACGTCAAGTTTCCAGGAAAGCAAGAGACTACCTCAGCAGTGTGTGTGAGTCCTGGAATTGCTTAGAAAAATACACAAACAACAACAACTCTCAGGTTCCAAAAATCACCCCTCTCCTGTTCCTTCTGTTCATGGCTCTCTAGGCAGAGAACACGGTGTGCTCACGCCACCCGCTAAGACGCAGAAATGCCCCAGTTTCAATCCACTTAGCCCCAGGTGCTCATTCATTGGCTGCCATGCCTTTGAGATGTGGGAGGTTCTTTCCCAGTGAGATTTTATTTAAATACCAAACAGTGGCTTCCCCTTGCTTCCTGCAAGGGATCAGTGGCAAGAAAATGCAAAGGTTAATAACTCTGGGGGCAGGCATTTGGCTGGGCAGTTAAGATGCCCTGTGGGGCCCCCACATCTCACATCAGAGTGCCTGGGCTGCAGTCCTGCTCTGATCCCTGCTCTAGCTTCTTGCTGATACCCTGGGAAGCAACAGGTACTCAAGTACTTGTGTGCATGCAATTCATATGGGAGATCTGGATTGAATTCTTGGCTCCTGGTTTGACCTTGCACAGCCTGGTTGCTGCAGACATTTGGGGAATGAACCAGTAGGTCTCTGCCAGTCTCTGTTTCTCCTTACCCCCTGTCTTTCTGAAATACATAAGTAAGTAAATAAATAATTTAAAAATATTGTGTGCAGGAAAGGGTACACTTCAGGTGCTTCCCAAGCTGGGCTAGGAACTGGCGCTGGGTTCAGCAGGGCTGGGACCTCTGCAGAAGCAGGAACCTTGTCTGGGCTGCTGACACAATGCTGCTCTGCCGGCGGGGAGAGTAGGAAGGCGTGTATCTGGTATTGCACAAGTGGAGAGACCTTTCCTCTGATCCCTTCACTCCATTACAGCCACCCAGACTCTGGCGCCTCTGAATGGCAAGTTACTTCTTCCAGAAGTGATTACCTGGGAAGTGACCGTGGAAGGAACTGGAAGCATCCAATATCAATAAACCAATGCCAGGAACGTCACACATTTTTGTTTATGTTTCGCAAATCAGTGATGAAAGTAGTATTCTGGTTGAGCGAGATCGGTAGGTACCACACTCTCAGGTTCATATGCCAACCATCCTGGCATTGGAAAATGACACCTCGGACACTGATTAATTCCGGGGTGCAGGTGTGGCTGTGCCTGTCAGAAGAGGCACCTGGCAGCCCCAATGCAGCTCAGGTGTGTAATGGATGTCCTCTGGGCAGCGGTCACGGCCATTATTTGCAGACCTTGGGTGTTCACTGTGACTCTGACTCTCACATTATTAGCAGCAAATTGACTTTTGTCTTTCCAGTTGATTTGCTTATAGGGTGAGGTGTAGCATATTAATGAGTGTCATTCACGTCAGGAGACCAAACTGAATGCCCTGAAATCCAAATCGGCTATGAAGACACAGACCTGGGAACATTCGAAGTGCTGCAGAGAAGCTGTGGAGTGCAAAGACGAGGCTTGTCCCAGCCAGCACTGCTCCTCCTGTAGAATCTGTAGGAATAGGGCATGAGGTTTGCAAACATCCGCTGAACCCCTGCCCAGTGCCAGGGCCGTTCTCTGCCACTGGCTTTGTTACCTGACCAGGTGCTCTGTTCTTCATCAGGGTCTTCTGTACGCTTTCCTAACAGGTGTCTCACTCCATCCTTGTACAGGAACCTGCGTCTCTAGATGCAGCTTGTTGAAGAACTTGCTATTTCTTTCATGTTCACTCACGAGGAGCCCTGGAAGGTGCCTAGCTGGGCTCTCAGGACACTCTCACAAAGGACAGGCAGTCTGCAGGAGCCAGCCCCAGTCCCCGGAAGGCAGTGAGCTGGGACAGGCCCCTTTCAAAACTGCTCTGGAACAATTAAGGGCAAATGATGGTCATTAGACGGATGTGTGTGCATGGCTGCCTTGTGCGCACCAGTTCCTTACCAAGAACGGAAAGGACAAGAGCCAGGAAGACGGCTGGGCGCCCCTGGGCTTTCTCCAGCCTTCCTTACGGTGTCCCTCCTCACCCCTGTTAATTATGCTGGCTTGTTCTTTCTCAGCCCTTCAAAAGGTGGCAGGTTAGCGCTGGGGACACAGAAGTGGGAAATTTTTGGCTATGAGCAGCGGAATGCTGTGTCAGGTGTTTGTAATTCATGATGCTGGGAGGAGAGCCCAGTGATGCCTCGTCTCATACATGCGCCAGCGTAATTCTATGGGGTGGCTTTTTTTTTTTTTTGAAGTTTTATTTGAAAGATTTACAAAGAAGGAGAGACAGGGCGGGGGCGGGGGTGGTAGAGAGATCTTCATCCACTGGTTCACTCCCCCGATGGCTGCAATGGCCAAAGCTGGGTCAGGCTGAAGTCAGGAGCCAGGAGCTTCACCTGGGTCTCCCATGTGGGTGGCGGGGACCCAAGCACTGGGGCCATGTCCCACTGCTTTTCCCAGGCCTGGTAGGAAGTGGAGCAGCTGGGACTTGAACCAGCATCCATAAGGATGTCAGTGTCGAAGGTGGTAGCTTTACCCACTACACTGCAATGCTGGCCCCCATGGTGTGTCTTATTTTCCTCATTTTATAGGTAGGGAAATAGAGATAAGGGAATGTTAAATACTCGTGGAAACAGCATCTGCCTTCTACCCCCTAACGTCTGTATTAGGGTTTTCAGAGAAATAGAACTGGTGTGAAACTCACACACACACACACACACACACACTCTCTGCCTTTGCAGAGCAGAGGTAGGGACAGGTACTTTTTTGTAAGGAGTCGGCTCATGCAATCTGGAGACCAAGAAGTCCCAATGTCCCCACTTGAGAAAGCTGCGACCCAAGGGAGCCCATCCGTGTTTCCTCCTGAGCACCGCAGGGCTGGTCTTGTGCACGTCGCTGAGAGCTGGCCGTCTCACGACCCAGAAGCGTTGAAGTTCATCCCCAGGTGCTGAGGGTGGCCTGAAAGGCAGGGGGGCCCCTCGTCCAGGACTTCAGCTCACTGGCGAGGCCAACTCACCCTGCACGAGGCCACCTGCTTCCCCAGCTCCACTCATCCTCGAGGACACACCCAAAGCAGTGTCGGACCAAATGCCTGGGCATCCAAAGCCAGTCCAGAGAGGCGGAGCATTAGCAACCACACCCAAAAGCCCAGATCCCTAGCTGCTTTCAAACACTGTGAGAAGCTGAGAGACAGGGTGGCTACACCTCCCCGTGTCCAGGCTGTCACAATTGGACAGTGACCCTCTGGCAGTGCGGGGTGAGTGCTGGTGGCGATGGATGTGCGAGGGTTCATGGAAGGCGTGGCATAACAAGTGAGTGTATGCCAGGAGTTGCAGAGTTTTGCACATTAAATAATGCCAAGTGTACCAAATATAATTTGTCGTTCAGGGGCTGGTGCTGTGGCGTAGCAGGTAAAGCTGCCGCCTGCAGTTCTGGCATCTCATATGGGTGCCGATTCCAGTCCCAGCTGCTCCACTTCCGATCCAGCTCTCTGCTGCGGCCTGGGAAAGCAGTGGAAGACGGCCCAGGTCCTTGGGGCTCTGCACCCACATGGGAGACCTGGAAGCAGCTCCTGGCTCCTGGCTTCGGATTGGTGCAACTCTAGCCATTGTGGCCATCTGGGGAGTGAACCAGTGGATGGAAGACCTCTCTCTCTCTCTCTCTGTGTGTGTGTGTAACTGTCTCTGTGAGACACATGGGCACATTCTAAAGTCTCCGTGGGCCAGGCAGTGCCATTTTTCTTTCCCGGGAGTCAGTAGCAGACGGGAGACAGCTTCAGATCTACCCAAGCTCAGTTGTCAAGATGAACCTCCCGTTCCCCGAGAGAAGAGCACGTCTGCTGCGAAGGGTTGTGGGCTGCAGCTCCCCTGCTGCTGATGGGGCCCTCGGGGGGGCAGTTCTCACAGACACATGTGCACAAACACGCGTGCACGCACTCACACACGTGCAGGCACGCAGACTCTCAGCAGCTGAAGAGAAGGGAAGACACGGACCCAGGTGGAGAAGCAAGGTGCCCCCGGGATCTCCTCTGCTTTTCCCAGGCAATTTTCATGTCAGTGGGAAAACAGAACCTGTGAATAAGAGCATGTTTTTGCAACCCGAGGGAAGATTCTATCTTTACTCCGACTCCCAGCATATTCTATGAGAGCTGTCAGTCTAGGTAGACTTTTTAAGTGAGACTCTTCCCTCATCTTCTGCTTTTTTTTTTTTTTAGATGAAAAATGGCTTACTGTCACCTCCACAATAGAATCCAGCCCCAATAGTGTGACTGGTATATGAATCCATAGCGTTATTGTTTGCGATGTAGCACTGCCACACAAGCTGCAAACCTCCTTCCCAGGGGAGATAAGCACCAGTTCTGAGCCGCTCTGACAATTCCCTTCCTCACCAATGGAGGTGAGGAGAGGAACCCATTTTGGTGAATTCATCTGTGTAAAAATGGCATAGGGTGTGGCAGGTGGTACAGCAGGTTAAAGCCCTGGCCTGCAGTGCCGGCATCCCATATGAGTGCCAGTTCGAGTCCCGGCTGCTCCACTTCTGATCCAGCTCTCTGCTATGGCCTGGGAGAACAGTAGAAGATGGCCCAAGTCCTTGGGCCCCTGCACCCGCATGGGAGACCTGGAAGAAGCTCCTGGCTCCTGGCTTCGGATCAGCTCAGCTCTGGCTATTGCGGTCATTTGGGGAGTGAACCAGCGGATGGGAGACCTTTCTCTCTCTCTGGCTCTACCTCTTTCTATAACTCTGTCGTTTAAATAAATAAATCAAATCTTTAAAAAAATGACATAGGCTGGATCTTCTCTTTGCATCATTCCCATAGCTTCTGTGTTTTTCCTTCTGCCTAAGGCCTGGTTGGTGCCCAGCCAGACCAGAGCAATGGCTTCACTCCCATTTGCACAGCGCTTCTCTCATGCCCTTCTCAGCCCACTGCGTGTGATTTTTGTCTTCCGTCTTGTGATTTGACACGAGCCCGGATTATTTCCAGGTGCCTTTGTTGCGTGTGGCGCTCCGGGGGTGGGGCCTTGAGGATTTCCTATTGAATGATGACTCTCAAGACCCCTTCAACATGTCAGGGGCATTTCGTCAATAAAATGGAATTTTAAAGGAAAATCTCAATTTAGCACACAGCAGCCGGACTCACAGATGACTGTTCTGACGGAATAGTCAGCCGTGACGTCGTTGATTCTTTGCGTTCCTTGTTATCCCGGTTTGTTGAGCTGGTCACTGTCCGGCGAGAGCTCTCCTCCGGCCACACTGTCCCATTGCCCAGAGCGGCAGGACTCTGCAGTAAGACACTTCTGGGCCCCGCAGCCTTGGGGTCTCCCCGCCAGTGCTGCAGCAGAAATCGCCCACTGGGCGTGAGCTTGTTTCCCTCTTTCCTTTGCGAGCCTTGGGCTGGTTCTGCGGGTATCGTGAACTTGGCGGTGGTGGAGGTGTTGCCGGAAACCGTTCCTCTCTCCCGGTTGTGGAAAGGATCAACCTGGATGGCTGCAGGCCACAGAGCTGAATCTTTGGCCCCAAGAATGTTCCCCTGAGAAGCCACTCGATTATGCCTGAGAACCTTGTCCCCACGGAAAGCCATCCCACTCAGAATCACCGTCCGGGGGACATCCGGACACAACCCTTCCTGTCTGCACTTGCTTTAGGCTGAGAAAACGGATTCTTTCTGCTCCAGGTCGGAGTGCGCTGACTAAACTGTCACCAAGATACTTGCTGTTTCCAAAATCAAAGCCGTCATGCAAATGTGAGGACTTTATTCGTTGTGCACATTCAAAAAGGCGCTACTGCCCTCTGAGAAGATACATATTCATACATAAAGCCAATATATATTTACATGTAAATACATGCAAAGCAAAAGAGGCTCTTAATGAAATGCAGTAATATTTAAGGGAGAGGTACCTGCCCTGCTTAGGGTCTGAGCGTCTAGTGTTTCCTTG
The DNA here is from genome assembly GCA_015711505.1 of Sylvilagus bachmani. Lineage (NCBI taxonomy): Eukaryota > Metazoa > Chordata > Mammalia > Lagomorpha > Leporidae > Sylvilagus > Sylvilagus bachmani. The sequence goes on along the minus strand of CM027393.1, from coordinate 115,713,740 downwards.
TTAGGAGGTGTTTCATGGGAAGGAACAAAGGCCGAGCTGGATGGTGGTGGCCTTGCCAGTGAGGAAGGCAGAGTGGGAAAGAAAGAACCAGAATTGGGCCCCTGCCTGGGGTGGGACAGAAAGGGAGTGGGCCTGACCCCGGCATGGCGGGCACTGTCACCGACAGCAGGCTGAGGGGTCTGGGGCTCAGCGTCCTCGCGTGCACCCTTCTTGCTCGTGTAGGAACCCCGCCACGTCGGAGTGTGGCTTTGCTGGGTAGCTCTCCTCGTCTTCGCAGAGCTAATGCTGGTGCGTCTCTCAGGCTAATGTCTTCCTAAGCACTTGATGTGTAATCCGGATGGCCTCCTCGTACCTCTGTGTGCAAAGCTTATTCAAAGATGCCTCCCAAGAACGTCTGGATCCAACAAAGATGATGGAAGTGAGACCACGGTCTATCAGGGAGTCTCAGAGCCAGAGACGGATGCCAAAGGCAGGTGTGTTTCCTACGTCTGTTTCTTCAAAGGCTCCTCTAAGGGTGTGAGGAGACAGGACAGGCAGTCAGCACCGTGATGTGAACACGTCCCCACCCACCCCCCGCTGGCCTTGGACTTGTGTCACTTTTTCTAAGCTACTGCAGTCACTGCCAGTCCTGAGAGCCTCAGGAGGCAGCCAGTGCCCGGACCTTCACCACTGTCTACCTGGGAGATAAAAAAAAATTAAGTAAAATAGACGCCCCTCCCCTGGGTCCTAGGGAAGCACGCAGTAGCCCACCTCTGGCTGTTGTCATGGAGACGTGGACCTGCTGCTCCTGCCGAGGCACGGAGACGCGTTGGGCTCAGTAGGAGTAAGCAGAGTGGCCCTTGAGAAATTTCACATCCTCTTCCTCTTGTGTTTTTCCTGTTGGCAGCTTTTCGCGGGGACCTGCGTCTGTTTGTTGAGGGCAGATCTTTGCGTGTGCAGCTCATTGAGCAGGACAAGGAGGAGGAAGAGGCAGTGAGCGTGAGCTGGAAAGGTCTCATTGACAAATGTGGGTGAGTCTAGAACAAATTCTGATAGCGTGCTGACTTTTTCTTTGTGGACGTAACCTTTCAAAATCAGTTCTCACCTCTGCAGGCTTTTAAAAATAGCGCAATCCATGATGATGATAGGGCTCATGTGAGAGCCATCCTTGGAAAAAGCAGGCTGCCGGTTCACAGCTTGGTGTCTCTCTCCTTGGATTTCCGGAGCCTTGGGTTCAGGGGATATGGCATCCTGCTGGAAACACAGAAGAGTCTGGAGGGCTGAGTCCCCGGAAGCCCAGGGAGGAATGGAGCAGAGACTCGTGCAAGTTCAAGGTCTCACCCAGGACCCCGAGGCTAAAGGGGTAGGACAGGGTGTGGAGACTCTCTTCCAGTGGCATCGCCGCCCTGGACCCTGTCTGCCCCCTCCGGGAGCGGAGTTATCCAGCCTGCTGGGCTGAGCGGAATCTTCTGTGTGACTCGGATCTGCACGCAGACAGGAGGGCTGTGTCACGTCAGGGAAAACAAAACAGCATCCCTCAGTCCTCCCCTTGTGCGCACATGGAGGCCAAGGGTTGTTTGCCCAGCGTTCTGTCTCCTCCCTTCTGGGTTCCATTGAGATCATGGAAATGCAAAGTAAATAGCCATGGAGTAAAAAGCTTGGCAGAGTATTTATCTAAGAGTATTGTTCCAGGATGTGCTCAAAGATAAGTCAGTGGCTGCCCGGAGCAGACACCAAGAAGCCACGCTCCAAACCCAGCATGTCCTGGCCAGGGTGAGGGCACGCCGCGCTCCGACAGGAGTCACCTTGCCAACCCACAAGCTGGTCTTCCGGCTGCCAGGGTGCCAGGGGCAGGCAGGGCTCCAGGGAGGGCGTCTGCTAGGGACTGGGTGCCAGGGTCACCTGCCGATGTGTCCCAGGCGGGACGCAGGCCAGGTAGAATCTGTCCAAGCAGGACCAGAGACAGTAGCAGGGACCCCGGGAAAGGCTGCTCCTGGGAGGAGCCGGAGGGCAGAGTCAGGACCCCAGTGTCAGACCCCGCAAGGGAAGCTTGCCTTGCCTTTCAGTTCCTCGTGGGCCCCAGGAGGAGGAGGAGAGCTGTTCTGGGTTTTTGCTGTCCCAGCTTCTCTCTGGAAAGACAGGAATTCAGTGAAGCAGGTTCCAGTGTCACCCTGATCTCTAGATTTGCTAAGCCAACCAACCAACAAATAACAGAAACACGCCTGGCCTCATTTGGAAGCAAGCCAAAGAACAAAGCAGGAAGCGTACAAATGTCTCTGCATATTTAATGATTATTGACTTTTTAAATTGGCTTTAAAATAAAAAGCCTTCTGGATGCAGTGCAGATTTGAAAGGCTTACTTGAGAGTGGGCCTGCGCACCCCGCTTAGTTCCCATTAATTCCCTTCTTAGGCGTTCAGCTCTGCCATCCCCCGTCCCCTGTACCCCCCATAAACATAGATCTACAGCACAAGTTGTTTTGTCACAGAAAATGCTGGAGATGCCGTCTAATGCGGTAATGCACGGGTTTTTCATCAGCCAACCGATCCATTCCCCAGTTGCACAGGAAGTGGATCTGTCAGGTGCACGAGAGAACCACAGGCCGGCGAGCCCACATGTTCTCCACGGAGTCTGCCTCATTGTTCCACGTAAAGGACATAAGGAATTGCATTTTATTGATATGGGAGCGTGCTGATGGCTTTCTCTGACTTAACATCTTTACCAAATGTGGTGAATTAGACTCTGCATTTCATTAAAGTCAGATTACTGGTCCTGTTTCATCATCACTGTTCTGATTCCCCAGGGGCAAAAAACCCACCAGCACCACCTTCCGCACGGCTTTCTGTGACTTAATTAGGACGCCGGGCTGTGGCCGTGGAGCCGACGGGAACCAGCAGGGTGTGCCGGGCGTGGGGAGCGGAGGGAGCCCCAGCCTTGGTTTCCTTTCCTGTATTGTCGGTAGACGGTCCCAGCAGCAGGAATCCTCCGCGCTCACATGCGCTTTAGCAGAATTTCCATTGATAATCTGCTGCTGCGCCCTTCCACCCAGGTCAGATGGACAACCAAGCCTCCTGCAACATACCCATTTCACAGATGGCAGTGTTGGGATCCTCCTGGGAAGAGAAAACGTGCGAACCAAAGGGGCAAGAGGAGAATTCAAGATTCTCCAATTTCTTATGGGCCCTTCAATCGAAGCTCTTAAAAAAAAAAAAAAAAGGTCCCATGTCCTGTTCAGTTTGTTTGACTGGCCCCGTTGATCCTCTTGCCACACACCCAGGAAAACCTTTTGTTTGTCTTCACCGGGACGTTCTGTTCCACTTGGACAGGCGCCTGTCTCCCCGCGGTGATCTGTCCCCGGTGGCTGTGAGCTCTGACGTCACCAGCACACGCACAGGCTTGAGGCACGCAGGGCTGGGGGCAGCTTCCTTTGCACACCTCCCCTCTGTCTCTGTTACCTGGGAGACAGAAAACTCACTGTAAGCCAAAGGTGCCTCCTGGGAGCACAGACGTCACCCCCTGGGGTGCAGAGGACGGAGCACGCCCTGTGCGCCAGCCCCGACTGCCCTAGGGAGAAGCCTGCTGCAGGTCCCGCCTCCACCAGGAGGGGTGGGTGCAGGGTGGGGCGCCCACCACTGGCCTGCGAGGCTCAGAGGACAGAGCCTGGGGAGCTGCAGTTGGGGTTCAGGCTCGCACGGCTGAGCGCCAGGCAGCCCCAGGGCCTGGTGAGTCTGCAGTGACACCCCCCAGACGATGGTGCCCAAGCCATAGAGGGTTGGATCACTCTGGGGGCGTTTTAGGTGGTGTTTGTTTAATTGTCATCTACTTGAAAGGCGCGCACACACACACACACACACACACATATACACAGAGTATTCCATTCACTGGTTCGCTACCCAAACACTCACACATGGCTGGGCCAGGCTGAAGCCAGGAGCCCAGGAATCGTCCATCCAGCTCTCCCAGGTGGGTGCCAGGGGCCCAACCCCTCGGCCCACTGCCTGCTCTTCCCACGATGCACCAGCAGGAAGCGCCCTGGCAGTGGAGCAGCTGGGACTGCAAGAGCGCCCCGATCTGAGACGCACGTGTCGCACGTAGCGGTTTAACGTCGGGTGCTACAGCGCCTGCTCCTCAGTGGGGGAGGTTGAGGTTTATTTCTTTATTTTAACAGAGTGACGGAGAAAAGGGGAGACACACACACACAGCTTCTCAGATGAGCTGGTTTTTCGACTTTAACAAAAAATGATTCTCTCCTGGTGCTTAAGAAGCACCGCTCCATCCTCGCGTCCCAGTCAGCGGAAGCAGGTGTGGGGCGGACGCTGCTTTGCGGTCTCGTTGACTTGAACCGTCTACCCGTATACTGGGTTTCTCCCAGTGTCACCAAGGGCACCCTCGTGGGATCCCAGCAGGGCTGGGAGGGGAGCCGGCAGGGATCCGGGCCCGTGTACTGCACAGCGGAGGGGGACTGGGGCTCAGAGGCTGGACCCTTGCCCGGTCGTCTCCCTTAGAGTGGCAGAGAGGGGCCCCCGCCTTCTGCCTGCTCCTTCCGTTTTGCTCTCTGTTCCGCCAAGTTGACCAGAGCATGTGGACCCCATTTCTCCCTTGCTGGTGAGGGACCCCCGGGACCATGGGTGGGCACAGGAGCCCTGCAGAGCAGGGGCTGGGGCTCAACCTCCCTTGCCTGAGCTGGCACAGGACAAGCCCTCACTCGGGGCAGACGTCCAGCCCAGCTCTTGCTTCTGAGTTTGCCTGCTCTTGCCTAATGCAGGCCAAAGCTCAAGTCCCCAGCCGGCGGGCAGTGTCCACGGCTTAGCTCTGAGGCCACCCCGTGGCTGCCCGCGATGTCAGCACACGTGCAGGCCACACGAGGCAAAGGGTGCCAGCCGGGCCTGCTTGTGTCCTGCCCAGGCTTGGCGGGAAAGGCGTGTTAAACCCTTCTCCCCAGTGTGGACGTGCAGGGATAGCCTTCTGCCCCCGGTCAGGTGACACACCCGCGACACTGCTCCCAGCTTTTCCCTGTACGCAGGTCTTTGCAGCCAGCGTCTGTCTCCAAGGTGGACTTGGTTGGCTGCTTAAGGACCTGAATTGAAGACACAGCTGCTGTCTGGGTGCAGAGCGCGGAGCAGAGGGACATCCGGGGCTGTTTGGGTGGCCACCCCTTCCTGCGAACAGAACAGATGGCCCGCATCGAGGGCGGGGCAGCAGCAGGCACCCAGGGAGATGGATGGGGGTGGACCGAGAGTGCGCCGGTGGGGAGCACCTTAGCAGGAGACGGATACCCGGGAAAGGGCCTGGACGAAGGGACTGATCCATCCCCACCTGCCGGGAGTGCCCGGCCCTGCTGTCCGTGCCTGGACCTCCCCCTTATCTGGGGCATCTGTGGAAAACAGTCACAAGTCGATCACCGCTCCCTGCTCTTATCTCCGACGCAGGTTCCAGGAGCCCACAGCTGTGTCATCTGAGCCGCCCGACCCTGCTGTGCGCACACGCCCCAGGAATCTGTTTTCCTGCACAAACAGGCGAGTGCAAGGAACAAAGTCTGAAAGTGAATCATAGCCCTTGTTTTGCGAGAGCGGACACTGTTTCTGAAAGCCTGTGCCTGGGGCACAGATGGGCCAGGAGGAGCGGCGTCGGCAGCGTCCACGGAGGAGGTGGACTAGCTGACCGGTCTGTTCTGTCTCCTCGTCTTCTCAGTAATTCAAAGGCAGAAATAACAAAAACTGACTCCACACGTTGAAAACATTGTGCACTGTTGCAGGCTTCCAGTAAACAGTTTCTGTGAACTCTTGTATAAGTAAATGGAACAATTGGAAAAAAAGATCCTTCGCAGAGAAGAAGCCCACAATGAATTTTGCATTTGGCTAAGCAAGAATTGATGTAAACAATCTGGTAGTGATGTGTGTGTGTGTGTGTGTGTGTTCCCTAAGGCATTAGGAATTAGTGAAGATTATTGGGGAAAAGAAATCCTCTGAATTGTGTTGCTTTCTTTACTGAAGCCTGGCATTGTTCTTTATAATAGGAAACCAAATTATATTAAAGAATCCAAATACTTTATTTTGAGGCAACATAATAAAATGCTCTCTTTGCAGAACATCAACATAGCAGCTGGGAAAACTCCGGACATCTGCGTGAAACTTACACGGCAGGTTAGACTGTACACATGCTGGTTTAACTACTTAAAAACCACGTAGCTCATGGGCTACGCTGCTCGCACCCCACACCTGAGAACCCGGGTTCCACTCCTGGGCCCTGGCTCCGGCTTCCTTAACGCACACACTGGGGGGCAGCAGTGGTGGCTCAGGTAGTGGGGTTTCTGCCATCCATGTGGGAGACTGGATTGAGTTCTCAGTTCCTGGCTTCCGCTTGGCCCAGCCTTGGCTTTGGGGGGGGGGGGGGATTTGAGGAGTGAGCCAGAGCATGAGAACTCTCTCTCTCTCTCTATCTCTCAGTCAGACTGTCTCTTTGGTTCTAAATTTAAAAAAGCGGCCCACTTAAAATGTATCGTGAACGTTACTATCTAGAGATTAAGCCTAGAGACTACAGATCTCTAATCACAGATGCGCAACACTGGGGAGACTTTGCCATAACAATCGGCTGGCTTCCATCTTCCCAAGACCACCAGTGCAAGCTTTAGACAGATCACTTAAACATTACTGGAAAAGCAACACTCAGACCAGCTCCCAACTTTCAAAACAAGCAGGTTAATAACATTTCATCACGACTGTGCGTGCTGCAGCATTGCAGTCCCTCCTGTCTGCCTGTGGCCGGGGCCTGGCTGGCACTTGACGAGATCAATAATCTGTTGATAATCTATCAATAATCTATTAGAATAATGAGTTGTGCCTTGGTCCATTGCAGTTTTCTTTTAACCGATTCACAAAGCATTTGGTGAGTTTCGTCTCCCGTTTGCATGCTTGGTCATAATGAAAGGTGAGGATGTAAAACTATGAATTTCTCGTCTGCACACACTCAGCTCTCAACTACACTGTTGCTTCTGTTTCACTCCACCAGCGTGAGCACAGCCACAGAATTACCGGAGCTTCCTGTTAGAGAGCACCTGCGGCAGTCAGCGAGATGGTGGATGAGGCCAGGCCGAGGTCCTGTAGGCATGCCCTAGGCTGGTCCCCTGGGCAGGATGTGTTGTGGCTCCAGAATACCAGATCCTTCGGAAGCTGCCCTGGGGGTGTGGCAGGGTCGAGGTTCTGTTACCAGGAACCCAAGCTTTTTGTCTAAGAGGAATTGATGAGTAGGGTCTCCCAAGCCACGGAGAGGCGGGAGGTAACCGGAGCCATGTGTGCACACCACAAGCACGCACTGTCCACAGGGAGACTGAGGACCTAGGGGACGCCAGGCCCGGGCTCCCATCAGGATCGGAGTGCAGAGCAGCAGGGTGGCGGGGCCAGCAGGCTCTTCTGGGCAGCTGCGTTTTACCTTCCATGAGGGTAAGGGGAGAGAGGAGCAAACACAGAGACAGGGTCCCGTGGGGGCAGTCGGTGGGTGGCAGACGGGGCAGAAGCCCTGGCGGTTCCCTCGAGGAGCGCGAGCACGTGCCTGCAGAGAGAGAGGGAACGGTGCGTGAGTGAGAGAGCTGTTTGCAGGGTGCCCAACTGGGGGGGGGCACGGCTCAGCAGCTGCACTGCGCCCCTCAGGCCAGCAGCCGAGCAGTGGGTGGGGGCGGCACCTGGCTGCAGGCATCTCTGAATTCTGCCCAGGGCTGTGACTGTGTCTGCTGGGGCGCTGGGTCCTGTCCTAGACGACAGAGCCTTTTCTATGTGTTTATTCTGCCTAGCCCAGCCCCGGCCAATGTGGCCATCTGGGGAATGACACAGTGGATGGAAGATCTCTCTCTTTCTCTCTCTCTTTCTCTCTCTTTCTCTCTCTCTCTTTCTCTCTCTCTCTCTCTCTCTCTCTCTCTCTCTCTCTCTCTCTCTCAATGTAACTCTTTCAAATAAAAAAAATCTTTTTTTCAAAACAATGTATCTTTTCTGTCTCTGGAAGAGAGTCAAGCATCATTTACACAAAGCCCATGTAGAAGTACATGCAGCAGGTTGATTTATAGCCTCCAGAATCTGGGAACAGCTGAGAATTGCAGAGGTACTTAAGTTCATGACGGTTCATCTGCACAGTGGGGGACCACTCTGTGACAGAAGCAATGACGCACATGACAGCACAGGTGAACCCACGGATGACAAGTGAGGCCCCAAAGAACCCCCAGTGCAACTGGGATCCATCCTACAAAACCCTGCGGGTGCCAGTGGGCCTCGAAGGCAAATGCATCCTCCTGGCCTCGGGGTGAGGGTGGAGCTGGCTGAAGGCACCATGTGTGGGTTCATCTCACAGCCAGGCACACTGTCAGAACTGTCACACTGCACCCTGAACTTGCTTTTTATATGAGAGAGAGAGAGAGAGAGAGAGAGAGAAAGGAGAGAGAATCTCTCATATTCACTGGTTCACTCCCTAAATGGCCATAGCAGCTCGGGCTGGGCCTGGCCAAAGCCAAGAGCCAGGAGCTACATTCGGGTCTCCCGTGTGGGTGACAGGGGTTTAAGTGGGTGGACATAATGGTTCCCAGGCACATGAGCAGGACGCTGGATCAAAAGCGGAGCAGCCGGGACTCCAGCCAGCACTACCATAGAGGACAGGACCCAGGTGTCCCCGGGGGTAGCTTAGGACCTTGGACCAAAACACCTGGCCCCAGATTGGGCACTTGTAAGATGCAATGTACTGTGGAAAAATCACGCCTCAATAAAGACACTAAACGTCTCGGTAAGTATAATTTCGCCCTTCAGAACGAGAGGACAGCATTGTTCTTCCTTTCTTGGTGGTACGTAGTACTGTGGTACCCTTGTGATGAGCCACAGCTCACGGTTGCTCTCCCACGCCTTCAATCTTCCAGAACACGAGGATAAGAAGACAACACACGTTTCACCTCTGTCCTCATGGAACTCGGTTTTCAAGTAGCAGGCAGAAGCCGTTGGCCAGGGGAGCAGCCAGGGGACCGGTGGACACAGAAAAGACAGCAGGCTATCGCAGCGTGGCACAGAACCGGCCGTCTGTCCCTGCTCATGGGCTCCACCCTGTCCCAGCCATGCTTGTTCAACTCGGTGGCTGACGATGGTGCACGCTGCCGGCTCTGACTCGCCCGAGGTTTTCTCAGTGTTTCACCCCCATAGCAGTGACAGGTAACTCCACGGGGCGCTCAGGACTGCGTGGAGGCCACACAAGCTGCCCACAGCGTCTCCCTTGCTTGGACCACATTGTGGCGATTCTTGCTGCTTTGATGTGTCGTTTTACCATCTTCCTGTTTTGAGAGGGACGGGGAAACACCACGTTCCTCCTTGTCCACTCTTGCTCTGTTCCTTTAGTTTCCTTTAATATATTTTATAAATGTACACATATATAAATGCATGTTTATATATTTCTTTTTATATACTTTATGTGTATATTTATAGATATGCCCTGTTGTTTTGATTTCCACATGTAACCCATGTATTTTTACATACAAATGCGTATCATGGAATGGTTAAATCAGGCTGTTTAATGTAGACTTGCCCACGGCTACATGGGGATAACATTTGAGATGCACTCTCTTAGCGGTTTTTCATTCACAGGATGTTGGCCGTGGCGTCATCGTGCTGTGGTCTGCATGGGAGGCTGCTTCTGCACCGGAGTGAAGCAGGCCCCTGCGGCTGTTGGACTGGCCATTCTTGAATACACCTGTCAGGCCTTTCTGGTCTGCGGTGAGGTTCACGTCCAGCGTTCCCACATTGCTTTTCCACGTGGGCGATTTGTCCTTTGCAGAAAGCGAGCTACTAAAGTGCCCGATTGTGTGGCCATGGTCCTCTCTCTTCAGATCCACTACTATTGCTTTAAATATGTGGATGCTTCAGTGTCTGGTCCAGAAATTTACCGTCATTGTATACTCTTAGTGCATGACCCCTCTGGAGTTATATAGTGGCCTTTGCTTAATTTGGTACTTTTTGACTTAAAGGCTACTTTGTAATACATTTTTTTGACAGGCAGAGTGGACAGTGAGAGAGAGAGAGACAGAGAGAAAGGTCTTCCTTTGCTGTTGGTTCACCCTCCAATGGCTGCCATGGCCGGCGCACCATGCTGATCTGAAGCCAGGAGCCAGGTGCTTCTCCTGGTCTCCCATGGGGTGCAGGGCCCAAGCACCTGGGCCATCCTCCACTGCACTCCCGGGCCACAGCAGAGAGCTGGACTGGAAGAGGGGCAACCGGGACAGAATCCAGCGCCCCGCCCAGGACTAGAACCCGGTGTGCCAGCGCCGCAGGCGGAGGATTAGCCTATTGAACCTCAGTGCCAGCCTGTGATAGATCTTAAATATGTATACCTACCACCTCTCTGTTTTGGGTTCCATTTGCATGGAATATCTTTTTCTATGACTTCACTTTCAGTATATGTGAGTTTCTTATATGCAACATCTAGTTGGGTGTTTCCTTTTAGCCATTCTATGTTCAATTTTTAAATTTTTTAAAAATAAAATCCTTAAATTTTTAAAAATAAAAATGTAATTTTTAAAAAATCGCCACACGGTAATGACACACAGTATTTATGGGGCACATGTGAGGTTTCAATGCGTGCGTGTAATATCGTGTTATAGTCAAATCAGGCCAATTAACAACTCCATCGCTGCAGACTCTCGCCGCTTCTCTGGTGAGAACACCATAAGCCCTCTCTCCCAGCTGTTTTGCAATGTTTCGGCATTCTTGAAAGCATCCAGCCAGCCACGCACCAGAACTCTAGAACCTTCTCTTCCCACCCCTCTGCCCCCGGCACCGCTCACCACCCTCCCCCCACACCCTAATGTCGACTTCCAGGAGTCCACATGGGGGGTCCTGCCAGAACCGCTCACTGCTGTCACGTCACACAATGTCCACGCTCCTCTGTGTCGTCACAAGTGACAGCTTTTCATCCTTTCGATAAGCCTGGCTAGTACAGTATTGTGTACACGCCACAGGATTTTTTCCATTCATCCGCTAATAGACGCTTTAGTTGATCCCTTATCTTGGCTATTGTGAATGGTTCTGCGATAAACATGGGAGTCCAGATGTCTGTTAGAGACTAATTTAATTTCCTTTGGATGTAAACCCAGTAATGGGATTGCTGGGTCACGTGGCAGCCCTGTTTTTTCAAAGGCTTATTTATTTATTTGGAAGGCAGAGGGACAGAGAGAGAGAGAAGGAAGCAGAAAGAGAGAGAGAGAGAATTTTCCATTTGCTGGTTCATTCCCCATATGCCTGTAACTGCCAGGGCTGGGCCAGGTCACAGCCAGGAGCCAGGAGCTCCGTCCTGGTCTCCTGTGTGGATGTTGGGAGCCCAGGTTCCTGGGAGTCATCATCTGCGATCTGCCAGAAACATCAGCAGGAAGCTGAATCAGAACAGAGAGCCAGGAGTCTAACCAGGATGTCCCAGACAGGATGTGGACATCCCAAGAGACAGAGCAACCCACCGCGCCACGATGCCTGCCCCAGGTAGCTCTACTTGTTTGTTTTCTGAGAAGCCTCCACACAGGTGTCCACAGTGGCTGTACACTCTTGTCTCTTGGCTGGAGAATTTAATCCATTTACATTGAAGGCAATTATTGCTATTTTGTTCCTGTTTTCTAGTTCCTTTTGATCCTTGCCATCTTCTTTCAGGGACTGGGGGGTGGGGGATGCTGGTAAAACAGCTGAGAAGGGACGCACAGGTGTGTAGAGTGACAGCGGCTCTGCCTACGACAGCTGAGCCTGCAGGTGGAGTACGGACCTGAGCAGTGAGCGCATCGCTCCGGCGCTCGGAGGGTGAACAAGTGCACAGTGGCATGGCTGTGCTGCCCGAGAGTGGGGCTGGTGCAGCCCCAGAGCCCAGGGCTGGGCCGCAGATACTAGGGCAACTGTGGCTCAAGCGTGGGCATGCACAGGGTTAGAGGAGGCGACAGCTCCCTTTCCAACACGCTGACGCGTGCACAGGGAAGAGCGTGCAGCTGCTCCTCTCTCTCTCGGCTCCCCAGTGGGGACAGCTGAGTGCTGGCGAGCTCTGAGGAGCAGGCTGCAGGGGGTGCGGTGGCTCCTGCCTGTGTTTGCTCACCACGGCCTCACCTTTCTTCTCTGTCCCCCGTGGCCAGCTGGGGCCTCAGGTCTGCTGCCGCCGCTGCCTGCCATCCTTCCCATGGGCTCGTCTCCACTCTTGGCCGCACGGTGCTGGGGCAGGCTCTGGAGCCCTCCTGGGAGCAGCTGCGTGTGGCTGTGCTTTGTGCGTGGTAAAGGCTGCCATCCCCCCCTCTGCCCTCTTGGTCCAGCCTACTCTCTGTTCAGTTCATCAAACTCAACTTTCTTTCTGTTCTTTGCTCCTACCCTCTCCCCCGCTGAAATCAGGGTGCAGGTGCAGAACCTCAGTTGCCATGGGAGCTGGTGGACACCAGGTTCAGGGCACCGGCTGGTGGCACGCCATGTGACCGCCTCGCTGTTTCCGTCTTTTTCTCAGAGTCTGGAAATAGCAGAAGGTCAGCCCCTTTTTCTGGCTGTGTTCTGGGTTTTCAGCTTTGAGTAGCAAAGGAAATACTGTTTCTGAGGTGGAACCTCAGCTTATATGTTTTTAATATTGATTTTATTTATTTGAAAGACACAGGTACAGAGAGAGAAAGAGAGAGAGAGAGAGAGAGAGAGAGAGAGAGAGAGAGAGAGAGAGAGAGAGGTCTTCCATCTTCTGGTTCACTCCCCAGATAGCTGCAACAGCCAGAGCTGCGCTGATCTGAAGCCAGGAGCCAGGAGCTTCTTCTGGGTCTCCCACGTGGGTGCAGGGGCCCAAGGACTGGGGCCATCTTCTACTGCCTTCCTAGGCCAGAGCAGAGAGCTGGACTGGAAGTGGAGCAGCCGGTACTAGAACCGGCGCCCATATGGGATGCTGGCGCCTCAGACCAGGGCTTTAACCTGCTGCACCACAGCGCCGGCCCTGGATCCTCAGCTTATTAAGCGAACATTCACAAGCTGGCACCCAGCACTGAACCCTACGGGGGCCACGGTGGGACACTACGCTGAGCTTGGCACTGCTCACGGTCACACTTCTCCCCAGGGGAAAGCCTGAGTGACCAGGCCTAGAGGGGCGAGCTCTCCTCCTTCAGTGGGTTTCAATAGCTCTTCCTTTATGCATAGAGCCACTCCCAGTGCATGCCCCCTGAAGGATGACACAGCTGTCGGCACAGCTGTCAGCACACCTGCCGGCACAGTGAGGCGCGCAGCACCCTTTATGCTCTGCCTTCCTTCACCCTCTCACTCCTCCATCTCAGGCGTGCCGTGGTAGACTCCCAGGGGCTGGGCAGATGCGCCATTCTCCGCAGAGATGCGCTGGTAGGAGCAGCTCTGAAACAGCCTCTCCCCTGGCTCTGTCAGTGCCAGCTCCCGCTGCGTCCCCTGGGGGTCAGTGGGGTCTCTGTGCCGTGCAACCCCACACTTCTTGTCCGGATGATGCCACACAGGTCCCCAGGGTCTCCTCGTCCTGAGGCTGGGTTAAAGGACACCAGTGGCACCAACGTTGGGTTGGCACTGCTGCCAGAGTTGCAGACAGACACTGCTGAAGGCAGCTAAGGGGATCCGAGACAGAAACACCTGGGCAGAATAAAGGACAGCTTAATCAGGTTGTCAAGTCCTCCCTCGCGGAGAGCACACGTGGACCAGACTCTGGCATAGCGAAGCATCTGTCCTCAGTAGGATCCACGTCCATTGCTTTGCTGCGCTTCCGGGACAAGTTGTTGCTCCCAAAGGAGTTTCAGATTAGCACAGAGTGCACGGTGTGCGTGGTGCATGGAGTGCATGGTGTGGAGACACACCGAAGAAGGTTTTGCAACAGTAGACAGTTCGGCTGCTCTTTCTTTGTAGATCTGCATGTCGCAGTCCTGAGGGAGCTGCCCATTGGATACTGAGCACCAAATGGTGGAGTATCTAGCAAGAGTTATGGTAGCGTTCTGAAGCATATTTCAGCTTGTTGGAATGTTCTGATCCAAAATTTGGTTGTTTATTCATTGTGATTTGAATTTTGCATGAAAAGATTCCTGGGGAAATAACTCTCACGTGAATTCCTGTAGCAAATCTTCTGGCCCAGAGTAGAAGACTTGCATGTTGGGCTTGCTTTAAAACTCCCTTGAAATGAAAAATCCAAAAGAATGCCTAAATAATACTTCACCGACACAGCGTCTAATTTAACTGAAAATTGCTCTGTAAATCAGTCATTTGTATGATGAGATTAAGGCATTTTTTGGTATTTTATGAGATAATAAAATCTATATCACATTATTACAATGTGTGAATGTGGCATGTAGAACTCATGGTTTATTTCCAAATCTACAAATGGCTTTAGGAATTGTAAAATTTCAGTTTCTGTTCCCTTAGCTCTGTGATGTTTTTCCAAACTAAAATAACAAAAAATGTTCTTACAAAACATCTGAAAACTCCAATGATCCCGAAATGATGATTACCTACTGTGCGTCAGTAAGACACAGCTTATGTGGAAAGATTTTTATATAGCACCGTAATAAGAATGCTCTGAAATGGTCAAGAAAAACTGGTATGAAATCCATCCTAGCACGAGCTTTGTCCCGTCCGAGTATCTTGAGTGTCCAGTGAACTCGTGGGGCTATGCACCTGTGATTCCTTGTGACACTAGGGGGTGGACGGCGGACAGACTCCTTGCTGCCCAGCTGTCTCTGGTTTGTGCCTTGGACGTGTTGCGATGCAGGCGTGGGTCCCTCCGACGTCCGGATGGAGCCTGGATGAATGGGCACAGACCTTGCCCAGAACTGACGTGTGTGCCAGACTCCCTGGCTTGCTCCGAAGGAATTGTGGGGGAGGGCGTTTGAATCACCCATTGTCCATTGAACTTTTCAATGAAAGACGGAATTCTGCTGTGGGAAGAACTAGGAGGGCTCCCACCCGCTTTCCTGTCGCTCGCTGGTCCAGTTGTCAACAAGAAAGCAGGTGTTGAGAACAGAAGGAAACGTTATCCTCCATACGAAAGTGGTGCCGAAATCCTGAGTACCTCATTTCAACCCCTATTCTTATAGAAGGAAGTCAGGTTGTGCAAGGCACCGAACACTCACTGGGCCTCGAGAACTCGGCGTTGGGATACAAGGGGAGGGAAAACCCACCTGCTCTGTCGAGGACGCCGGATTCTTCTGTGGCTGCCAGAGCACTGTACCTGACAGGAAGCAGGTGCTCAACAAATATGCTCATTAAGTAACCAGATCTAAGAATGAAAGAGGGGTCGGCGCTGTGGCATAGCAGGTAAAGCTGCCACCTGCAGTGCTGGCATCCCATATGGGTGCCGGTTCAAGTCCTGGCTGCTCCACTTCCAATCCAGCTCTCTGCTGTGGCCTGGGAAAGCAGTAGGAGGTGGCCCAAGTCCTTGGGCCCCTTCACCCACATGGGAGACCCAAAGGAGGCTCCTGGCTTCGCATCATTGTAACTCTGGCCATTGCAGCCATCTGGGGAGTGAACCAGCAGATGGAAGACCCCCCCCCCTCTCTATGCCTCTGCCTCTCCATAACTCCGCCTTTAAAATAAATAAATAAATCTTTAACCCCCCCCCCAAAAAAAAACAGTGAATGACGTGCATGGGGCAGCTAAAATAACAGAATTCTGAATGGGCTTGCAATTAGCATGATGTCAAGGGTGAGACCAGAAGCCTGGGCCTCGGGGTGACCGGCAGCTCTTGGAGTAACCAGCAGCGAGCGACAAGGGTTCGACTGGGAAGGAGCAGCAGTGAGGAAATCGCCTTCTCTTCCCAGTTGTCACCGGGACGGCCCTAAAGTTCCAAAGCCAGCGAGGAGGGAAGTGGTGCACCAAAAACAACACACACACACACACACACACACACATATACACACGGACTTTTTTCTTATTGAGTCGTCATGACGATGTTGGCCACTTTTAGGTACTGCCTGGATTCCATACATACCATCTTCAGAATTCAGAGGCCAAAAATGGAAGGAGCCCCACCGTCCTACTTAGTCTTCATCATTTGAAAGCAGCGAATGCTGAGAAAGGGAGCCCAGGTTTTCCAGTCTGAGATCACGAGGATTCCATGCTGCTCACGCGTGGGGGTGGCACAGGGGTTGGCAAACAACTCCCTCGTGACCGGCAGTGGACTGGGAACCGGGAGGATGCAGGCTTGCTGATCCCTGGTACTCTGTGTTCAGTAAGTGGCGACTTACCCAGCTTGCACAGGGTCGAAGATGCGCTGAGCAGCGTGGGACTTCCGCGTCAGCACAGCCCAGGTGTTTAGAGGGGAAAGCGACCCCAGCATTGGCCAAGAAGCACAGAGCAGGCACCACTGCTGTCGACGGCAGGGCCATGCAGAGCAGTCGGCCGCCCCACACTCAGACTTCCTTGCTCTGGTTCCTTTGCCTGCCACTTAGCAACTCCTAGAATGTTCTAGAACAATTTAGTTCTTTGTTTAAGAAAGGGACATCATGGAGTGAAATTTCCATTTCACACAAGAAATCAAGGAAGGAAGACTGTGACTCCGGTAGGGCTCAGGCGGGGGCCAGCGTCCAGCTCTCCTTGCTTGGTGAATCCCAAGCCGCCTTGTGTTTCCTTTCACATGTACCTCCTGGAGGAATAGATAGAGGGGGAGAGAGGGAGAGAGGGAGAGAGGGAGAGAGGGAGGGAGATCTTCCATCGGCTGCTTTACTGTCCAAATGGCTACAATGGCCATGGGTTGGCCAGGCTGAAGCCAGGAGCCAGGAACTCCATCGAGGTGGGTGGCAGGTGCTCCGGTACTTGGGCCATCCTCTGCTGCTTTCCCAGGCGCCTTAGCAGGCAGCTGGGTTGGAAGCAGAGCAGCTGGGATTCCAACTGACGCTTCCACGTAGGATGCTTGCGTTGCAGGCAGCAATGTAACCCGCGGTGCCCCAGCGCCTGCCTCCTTTGCTCACGCGCCTCTCCTAATTCTTCCCACCAAACCTTTCCGCCACCAGGGCTTGTAGCTGCTATTAACACTTACTAATGAGTCTACATCCTGCAGAGCAGGTTTAACAATTTAATCTTGATTGACTTTTAAATGCAACCCAAGCCTGATAAGGGCCACTATCAAAAAAAAAAAAATCCGAAGTGTGAGGGTGAGGTAGCCTGGGTGTGAGCAGAGGAGGCGCTGATTTCGCATGCAATTGTCAGCCCCTTCCCTCCTCTTTTGGAGAATTAGCGTATTATGTAAATTGTTTTACAAATATGGAGCAGATGTCATTAATAAAACATGAAAGAAGGGTCTGTGTTGCCAATTAGCATTTTCATTGTATTCCCCCTCCAGTTTCAGCTCGCAGCTTATTCTGCAAGGTGAGAAACTGTTAACCACCCTCAGGAACCTCCCTCTGACTGCACTGCTGAGCGCTGGGCTGGGGGAGTCCCAGGAGGAGGAGGACATTGGCCAGGGCGCTGGGTTCCAGTCGGGGCCACGGCCACTGACCTCGGTCCCAGCTCTTTCCCGGGAGGTGACACTTTGAGCTGGAAGTGGAAGCTTGGATTAGGTCCAGGAGCTTCTGCCGTCTTCCGGGGACGGCTGTGGTGTCGGCCTGCTGGGATACCAGTGGTTACCACAGTGTGGCGTGGCCTTGAGCAGCTGGTTCCTTCTGGACGTAAGTCTTCTCCACTCTGGCGCTGGGGTTTCAGGTGGGCCAGAGTACAACGGGCATGCGTCGTTCCGTGAAAAACCAAAGATGTGTCCTGCCAGCAGCAGGGCGCACGTGTATCTCAAAGACAAAGTCTCTGCCATCCGCCTCGACGAGGAATCAGGCGGATGAGTGCAAATCTTCGGTTGAAAATTCACGCTGGAAGCTGTGTCCCAAGCACGCATTCTACAATTAATTTCCCGGGCTAGAAGAAACAATCCAGCTAATAATGAAAAGGCGTGTGTTATTAGGGACCAAGTGAGAGAGGAATTGAAGCCTCCTGGCTCAGATCAACATGGATGAAATCACGCAGGTTATTTAGCAGGGGGGATCCCTGCTGCTGCCTCACTCACTCAGGTGGGGCGGGGGAGCTGGCCAACGAAGGCCACTGGCGGTCCTACAGCCTGGCCAGGCTGCCCATGCTGAGTGCAGCCCAGCACAGTGGCTCTCCCCTTCTCTGGGGTCCAGTCTTGCAGAGTGCCCATCTTGGCTGTCAATCACAAGGAACCCTGGGTAGTGCTACCAGCAGCTCCCAGGTGACAGGGACACATGGGAGCCCCAGTGGCCCCACAGGCAAGTGTGGCGGGAAGAAGCTGCAGGCTCACGTGTGCTAAGCTCGGTGCCCGCACCGTGGGCAACACCGGCCCGAGGCTGTGAGGTCAGAGGCACAGCCCCAAAGCACCCTCTCTGGGGGACCCCAGCTGGTATTCCGTTTTCCAATATTTAACTTGAACCTGTTTAATATTTAGTAAGGCTAAAGGAATAAAAGATGAATTATTGAAGACAGTCTTGTTTGGAAAAACCAAAACAAAAGGAAGTCATGGCCATGCGGCTCTGTATCCAAACCTCATTTCAGGGGCATTCATTTTTTAATAGCAAGGAGAAGCTACACTTGCTGAGACGTGCCTGTGTCTGGTGGAAGGCTTTATGACTTCTGAGCGCAGTTCCCTCCCAGGTGGGCTCCAGAAATTACCAGCATCAGAAGGGACCAGTGGTTCCCTTCCCTGCTAGTTTGTAACCCGGGCAAACAAGCTGAAACCCAAAGCCACCGGAAACCCATGCAACTCTGCAGACAAAGGGATCTCGAGGGAACCCTGTCTTCTGGCAGAGAAAGGCGAGGGAGGGGAGCCAGGGTGGAAGCCCAGGGCAGATGGCTGAGTGGGGGAGGGGCGGGCTTCTGGATGAAAGAGCAGGGAGAGCAGCCGCCCCGCAGCCGCCATGCAGCCTGCCTGCGGTGTTGCTTCTCATGCCTGTATTGAGGACAGGCTCCGCGTTCCGATCCACCTGAGCCACTCGCAGAGACTCTCGGATGGGGCTTCCTGTGGGAAATGGGAACTGTTGCACGGAGAGACCGCTGCTCTGCATGCTGCTTGCAAATGGACATCGTAGACAGGGATGGAGAAAGGAGGCAGGTGAGCCGGTGGAGATTGGAGAAGGGTGCCTGGATGTAGACTAAAAGCTGTGGTTGCTGGGAGGAATCGGCAGAGAGAACCTTGGGCTTGCAGAGAATTAAGTTGCTTGCCGTGGGAAAAGAGAAAAGCGGCCGCCCTTGCAGGCATGGTGAGATTGGCTCTGCGTGGCGCCACAGTGGAAGGGGAGGTGTGCCTCCCCCCTAGCAGCAGGGATGCCTGTGACACTGAATATTAATGAGGCTTCTTCCAGGAGGAAGTGGGTCTGCGCCCTGGGCTGCAGCGGCTGCGATCCGCACAGAGGAGAGACCCCGGGGTTCCCGGGAGAGCTTGGAGCCTGCAGAAGAGCCAAGAGCCAGCCGAGGGTTCTCGGAAGCCGGTGAGCCCCGCGTCGGTGAGTGAGAGGCTAGCTCTGCATTTTGTTTCGGCCAGCCGGACGTGTTATTCCTGTGGGGCTTCTCTCGTGGGCCTGGGGCTGATGTCCCGAGGTGAAGGACAGCTGCCCTGGACGCCTAGGTGCCCGCTCTGTCCTTGGCTTTCACAGGAGACAGCACGCGGGAGTGGAAACCCCTTCCTCAAAACATCAATGCCTTCTGTTTTCAGAGCCGGAGGAAATGGATGCAAAAAGGGTTTTGAAGCCACAAGCATAGAAGCCCCAGCTTTGAAAGCCCGCACATGCAAAATAAACCTACCAAGGGCCCAGCACGGGGGCCAGGAGCCACGCGGAGTCTCCCGCCCCAGTCTTGTTTTGTACCGTGGGCGCAGCATTGGAAGCTTCCCTGGAGGGCAGCTTTATGGAGAGTCTGAAGCCCCAGAGGACCTAAGCCACGCATTCACATGGCGCAGATTTCTAGAAGATTCGCTGGTACTTTGGGGGTAAGTTGTGTATTTTATTCTCTTGCGGGACAACTCATGTGTTTTTTTTTTTTTTTTTTTTTTTTTTTTTTTTTTTTTTTTT
>CM027393.1:115672461-115693239 GCA_015711505.1 Sylvilagus bachmani | reverse complement strand
GTGAATCACTAGTTCCAGAAGAGTTTCCTCTGCTGTTTCTTCCCCTACTCTTCCTTGTAACTGCAGTATCTCCACTTTTATTAAACTGTCTCTCCCCAGACTATCGGTGTGCTCCCTTCCTATTCCGCCATCTTGCCGCTCTCCAACTCATGTGTTTTTTAAAACAGCAACATCTCTCAGCATGAGGAGCCCAGCGCTGAAAAAGCTCTCCCTGCAAGCATTCGAGCCCGGCTGGCTTTAGAATCACATGAAGATTTTTCTGCCCGTAGCATTTGGCTGGAATGATCAAACTTGTCAATCAATAAACACTCTGCTTTGGCCGGCCCAACAGCCGCGTCCACCTCTGCACTGAGACAGCCCCGATGCTGCAGGCTCCTCCTGGTGCCCTGGCCTGGGTGAGGGGGCCAGTGCCAGCTACTCCTGCACGTGTCTCTTCTCCTACGCTGGGGCTGCGTCTGCCTCTGTCCCTGTGACGCCACGTGCTCCCCCCGTCGGCCTCACCACGGTCTGCTCAGCGTGCTTTGTCCAGTCTTCTTCAGCTGCGTGGTAGTCAATGGCCACGCTCCTGACAGCTTCGTCTCCAGTCTGCAGGCGCAAGTTCTCCTGGAGCCATTGGGGAACACCTGTCTGTGCACTGCCCAGTTGTTACTGTGTTTCAGAGATGGATACATAAGGAGATAGTCATTTACACTGTAGCAAGATAAAGTGGCACGATGAGGACACAGATCATCAGGGGAACACGCAGGAGGAAGTCAGACAGAAAATACTGGCAGAGAGCAGAAGGGGCAGGGAGCTGCTTCTCTCTCCCAGACACAGAAAAGGACACCATCTTCCAGAACAAACGTAGCCCAGTGTGGCTGCGGAACCATGAGAGGTGAGGCGCAGAGGGCCACAAAGACCAGGCCTGGGCCAAGCCGCAGCCAGGAGCCAGCAGCTTCCTCCAGGTCTCCCACGTGGGTGCAGGGGCCCAAGCACTTGGGCCATCTTCTACTGCTTTCCCAGGCTATTAGCAGGGAGCTGGATCAGAAGTGTAGCAGCCAGGACTCGAACCTGTGCCCATATGGGATCCTGGCTTTACAGACAGGGGCTTTACCCACTGCACCATAGCCCTGGCCCCTAATATTTGCATTTTAGAATTGGAGTTTGCAAGTTGAGTGAAAGCAGATCCAAGCGGGTACAAGTAAGGGGGCAGGAGACGGAGGCGTGGACACAGACGCTTCGGAGCAGATGGACAGAGATGGCTGGGGTGGACGGGGGCAGGGATTGTCAGTGGCAGGAAGTCCACTGACCATTTCCTGTTCACAGCTGCCTCCGTGATGGGTGTAAAAGCGGGCCATTGTTATTCCTCGCTTTGGTGGGAAAATCCTGGGGCTGGCGTGGGCCCTCCCTGAGATGGGGGCATGCGGCACTCAGGTGGGACTGCCTGTGGCATGGCTGGGCAGGGCGAGGCGGCCAGGGCGGCTGCCCTCCAAGGTGCAGAGGGCAGTTCCCAGGAGAGGCAGTTCCCAGAGCGAAATGCCTGGGTGAAAATAACATACAACGTAACCGGTGAGTACCCGCAAACCCGTGTTCCCCCACAAAGGCCGACGCCCGGCTCACTAGGTACCCACGTGTGGTGTGTCTCAAGGACGGGAGGGCTGTGGAGGTGACAGGTGGGTGGGAGTGTGGCCGTGTAGACCCCATGGGCTCCTGCTCGGGACTGGAACGAGGTGCCCTCCTGAAGGGGTTTGACCGAGGGATTTGCCCCTGCCCCCGTCCTCTGCCACGTGTGCAGCAGCAGCCAAGATTCCTTGTTGGAAGCAGAGAGCAGCCATCCATGGAACCCAGGCGTGGACCAGCCACACTGGACTCGCAGCCTCCGGGACGGTGAGAAAATCCACTTCTGTGCTATACAAGGGACCCAGTCTTGGACCTTTGTCACAGGAGTGCAACAGGCTGAGGCTCCCCACAGCGCACAGGGGGCAACGGCTGAGTGCAGAGCTGGAGGGGGCGAGGCCTCCCGGTATCAGAGCAGCGGGGGCTCCCCGCCCCCACCACCCCCAGACGTGGGCTCCGCCAGGGACGGCACCCTGCTAGACTTGAGGTTTTGTGCTGCAGTCCATGAATCTCCAAAGCTGTGCGTGGGGAAGTGAGGGGACCGTGCGTGCGCCCCGGGAGTCACCTGAGCCCAGGAGAGCGGCACGGATGCAGTGGCGGGAGCAGCATGTGGTAAGGCTCAGCACAAGGTCACAAGAGCCTCTGAAGAGAACCAGCAGGAAAAGGCCGTGGAAAGTGCTTGCAGCCTGAGCCCAGGTGCCCGTTGCAAGCGACAGTCGTGGGGCTGGCACTGTGGTGCAGCAAGTTCGGCCGCTGCCTGCGACACTGGCATCCCTTATGAGGACTGGTCGGGTCCCGGCTGTGCCTCTTCTGATCCAGCTCCCTGCTAATGCACCTGGGAAGGTAGAGGAGGATGGTCCAAGTGCTTGGGCCCCTGCACCCACGTGGGAGACACATATGGAGTTCCAGGCTCCTGGCTTGAGCCTGTCCCAGCCCTGTCCATTGCAGCCATTTGGAGAGTGTGCCAGTGCCTGGAGGACCTCTCTCTCTCTCCCTCTCTCTCTCTCTCCCTCTCTCCACCCCCATCTCTCTCTCTGTAACTCCTGTAACTCTCTCCTTCAAATAAATGAATCTTTTTGAAGAACATCAGTTGTGTTATAGGACAAACACATAATAAACATATCCACAGCAGTATCCTGTGTTACATGGCACGTGCACCCCTGTGCCCACCAAGCCTGTCACTTAGAGAGAGAGAGAGAGAGAGAGAGACTCACTAAATCCCACAGGACCTGTGCTGCAGAGGCCACACCCCCCATGTGCCTGGATAATAACAAAAACTGCAGAAACACTGAGGTCCACAAAAAGCAGCCGTTGCCTGTGCTCACACTCACGGTGATCATTGCCATGAACTTGAACCTGGAGGGACGAGCAAGTGCCTGTCAGGCAGACGGGGTGGGGGGGGCACCCAGGGTGAGGGAGCTCCGTGGGCGGGGCGTTTTCAGACATGGAAGCCACTAAGCAGAGCAGTGGAGGATGTGCTATTTTCTTTTATTATTGTGGCTAAAAAACACAGAACGTGGGATCTGCCATCTTTATGCATGGTACCGTGTTCGCTGCAAGCAGAGGGCTGCACACTGTCTCCAGGATGTTCCATCATGCACGGCTGATCAACACCCTCCTGTTTCCCCTCTCCCCAGCCCCCAGAGACCTCCACCCACATGGTGAGTGGGTGGTTCCCCGGGACGGATGCAGGGCGGGTGCTCACATTAGCCAACTTCATTAGGCTAGGATTCCAGCCACCAGGTGGGGTCGGGTTTGAGGAGGGGTCCCGTCCCTCCTCCCTCGGGGGTCCTGCTCAGGTTGCTGCACCCACGCCTGGGCAAGCCCGTGGCTCTTCCTGGTGCCGGCTGAATGCTACGTGCGACAATTTCAGTGAACGCCTAAGCAAAGTGGAGAGGCCTAAGTAAGGCTTTCTGCCTCCTATGCCTCCACTTAGCCGTGGAGCCGCCGTGTGGTCAGGGGAGCCTGGCGACAAGAGACCAACCGCAGGCTGCTTCCGGTAGATCCCAACTACAGCAGGGGACAGAGGACATGAGGAGGGCCTCCCGGGGGGCCAGGTGCCTCTGCCTGTGCCAGCCCACGGAACCAGAGTCCCCCACCCAGCTTCTGCAGAGCGTAGGGCGCACGAGTATCACGAACATATAACAGATATGGAGAGGGAAAAAGAGAGAGGGCGGCTTTGAGACCAAGTCCCTCTGTCTTTTGGGCTGACCCAAAAGTGCAGCAGTAGGCTGCTGCCGTCAACCGGTGACAAGCAAGGACAGCCGGACGAAGACCGGAGGCCTAAAAGCCCGGCCTATCCCACCCTCCAGGGGCTGGGAGGCAGGCAGGAGTGGCGCGTCCTAAACCATGGCGGTCATGGACCACACACATCAGCTCCCACACAAGGGAGGCCCCTCAAGTCCACGAGAAGGAAGGCGCTGCCTGGTGTGGCGGGGGGGGGGGCGTCCTCTCATTAGAGGTGGGAGGCTGCTTAACACGCAGGTGACCGTTTCCATTTCAGTAGAGAGTGACGCTTTCGGTGGGTGCATCTATAGCAATATCGACTTTCAAATTTCGCTCTTCATCTTTGAGTGAACCCTCAGGTTTCGGAGTTTTGCAGTGGAGACCCCTGGGAAGCAGCCTCACCGTGTCACAGAAATGCTTCTGTACAGGTGAGAATGTGGGTTTTAGAGAAGCCACAGAGAAACAGGCCTTGCCAACGTCTCCCTCCTTTCCCACTTAGCGGCTCTGCGTTTTAGAACCCAGGGCAGTGGTGCCAGCTGTTGCACAAGCAACTTAGGATTTTCTTTGTCTGCAGCCAGGCCAGCGTCTGAGGTTAGAGCAGAGCCCAGTGCGAGTGGGCTTGTGGGGGAGATGTCCTGTGTCTCCTGGCCATGCCTCAGTGCAGCTGTCATCCAACAGACCCCAGGGCCCGTGTCCCATCCGCCGTGGGGCCCCGGGCACGGCCTAACCTCTGAAGGGGTGCGTGGAATCAGGGGAGCCGGCTTTCCCACTGCCCTGTAGCTTCCTACATCCGTGCTCACTGATGGGATTTCAGCTCAGAGCCCAGGGGACGCCCAAGGCTTCTGGGAGATCTGCCCAGTTCCTCCAGGTCAAACCAGAGGCAGAGGGTGGACAGCGGGGCACCTGGGCACCGGCCTCATCTGATGTTTGCTGCCCGCGCATGGTGGAGTGTTCCTCTTCTCCCTGACCAACGTTCTTGGATATTTTAGGTCAAAACAGTTGCACCCACACGGAGCCTTAACGTTCTCCCAGAATTCCTTCCAGGAATCTCCAGATGTCTCTCAGCCTTGGTCTCTCCATCCGCCCACGCCAGGAACCCTGCCCTAGACCTGGCACAGAATAGCGATGGCATCAGGATGATTTTACCCGAGAGTGGCTAGATGCACATGCGTACTTCAAAACGCTTTTGTTTATCGATGGATCCCTATTCACCACGTGACTGGTGTGGCCGGGAACAATGGCAGCCGGCGTGTCAGTGGCGAAGACAGCAGGTTTGCATCCCTCTCATGGAGCCGGGATGCAGACAGGGGATGCAGACAGTTCATTGAAATAGATACCAGACAAACACGTCACGAACGGGGTGCCCGGGGATATGAACAAGAGGACCTAGGTGGATTTTCAGGGCCAAGATGGGTTTTTTTTGAGAAAGCTACATTTTAGTCGACTTGAGAGGAACGGTGTGGATTAAGCCAAGCAAACAGAAGAGGGTGGTGTATTCTGAGTGGGTGGGAAATGCAGGTGGGAGGTTCCTGAGGTGGGAATGACCTGGGCCAGGGTGAGGAGGTGACGGGGTCTGTAGTTGAAGCAAGGTGAGTGGGCAGAGTGGGGACAGGTGCATACCCCAAGTGTGGCTGTGATGGGACAGGTGCCCAGCCCAGGTGTGGCTGTGTTGGGACAGGTGCCCACCCCAAGTGCTGTTCTGGTGGGGACAGGTGCACACCCCAAGTGTGGCTGTATGGGGACAGGTGCACACCCCAAGTGTGGCTGTGACGGGACAGGTGCACACCCCAAGTGTGGCTGTGTTGGGACAGGTGCCCACTCCAGGTGTGGCTGTGACGGGGGCAGGTGCACACCCCAAGTGTTGTTCTGGTGGGGACAGGTGCACACCCCAAGTGTGGTTGTGTTGGGACAGGTGCCCACCCCAAGTGTACTTATCTGGGGGCAGGTGCACACCCCAAGTGTGGCTGTGATGGGACAGGTGCACACCCCAAGTGTGCTTATCCAGGGGTAGGTGCCCGCCCCAAGTGTGGCTGTGATGGGGACAGGTACCCACCCCAAGTGTGGTTGTGACGGGACAGGTGCCCACCCCAAGTGTGGCTGTGATGGGACAGGTGCACACCCCAAGTGTGCTTATCCAGGGGTAGGTGCCCACCCCAAGTGTGGCTGTGACAGGGACAGGTGCACACCCCAGGTGCTGTTCTGGTGGGGACAGGTGCCCACCCCAGGTGCCAGTGGAGAGTCTGGGTTATTTTAAAAGCAAAGCGAATGCACTGAGAGACAGGGTTGCCATGCACTGAGTCTCCCACTCGAGTGCAGACTCTGAAGCCAGAGCCAGTGCTGGCTCCCAAGGCGGCAGGTGCGGGGTTTGGGCACTGCCTACCGGTAACCGCCCTGCCCCATGTCAATATGAGGAATTTCCTCCAGCTTCAGCCCAACACGAAGAGCCCCAGAGCTGCATGGGAGCAGAATGCCGGTCTTCTCTCCAGCGAGGTGTGCCGTGAATGAGAGGCGGATTCCTCACCCAATTTAATCCACATGCCTGTCTGAGAGAGGGCGGCTGCCTTTTGAAGTGTTGCAGATTTGTTTTCTCTAGCTCCCCGTGGGCTTCTCGGGATATCACGGCGATGCTGGTCACCGTTTCACGTAGCTTTTGGCTGTCACTCACAGAAAAAAACAAATAGCGGGATCTCAGGGCAGCTGTCCCGGGCTCTGGGCAGCGTTCAGTAGCCATTCCAGGGGCTTGCATCCCATGACCAGCAGGCACCAAGCCCGGTGGCTGATCTTGGATGTCACCGCTCATCACGTGAGCCCTGGGGGCACCCTCACTGCCACCTCTGCCTTTGCTGATCGCCTTCAACACCAGAGAATGACACCTTAGTGTTTCCTCCCACAAAAGCATCCAGAAAAATGGGAGGTCACCTTCTCGTGCTTTCTGTGTGTCGTTTCAAAGTAGTTCTTCTTCTTTTAAAAATAAAGTAGATTTATTTATTTTAAAGATTCATTTATTCTATTTGAAAGGCAGGGTTACAGAGAAAGAGAGAGAGAGATTCTACCTGGTGGTTCACTCCCCAAATGGCTGCAATGGCTGGGGCTAGACCTGGCTTAAGCCAGCAGCCTGGAACTCCATCCGGGTCTCCCACGTGGGTGCAGGGGCTCAGGCATGTGGGCCATCCTCTGCTGCTTTCCCAGGTGCATTCGTAGGGAGCTGGATAGGAAGTGGAGCAGCCGGGACTCAAACAGGTTCTCTTACAGAAAGTTGGTATTACAGCTGGTAATTACAGCTTAACCCGCAGGCCCACAACACAGTCCTGACGACATTCCTTGGTAAATTTGCCCAAACGCAGTTAGGCATAAAGATGGGTTTGACGCAAAATTCTCTAAGTATTTGATCATCCAGCTGATTCTGTTTTTCTTTCTAATGACCAAAAAAACTCCAAAGGCTTCGCTTGGCTTTTTTAAAGCCATCACTGCTGTGTGAGAAATGCGTTTTGCTGAGTCCTTTTTCATGTTCTTTAGGGAAGCGAGTTTTTTGGGGAAGGGGACAGAGGCATGGACCAGATGAAAACTGAGTGATTTTATGTGGGTCAGGTGCACACCTTTGGTGCCAATGGAGCATCGGGGTTACTTTAAGGGTGGAGGGATGCCTGGGTGACACCCAGCACCTCTTGGAATTCAGGCTGCACGAGGAGACCCTGGTAGAAAATGCGATTCTGTTCATGATGGAGCAGGGAATGGCAATGAGAAGACGGCGGTGACCCACACCACATCTCTCACTTCCTGCTGGAGCGTGGGGACCCATGGCAGCCTCAGAAGCCACGTGGCTGTCCACGGCTGTCAGGGCTGCCCCTGCAGGGGCTTGTACTGTGGATGCAGGGGCAGCATGGAGGAGGTGCCCGGGCTCCGGTGTCCCTGGGAGGTGCTGACGACCAGGCTCCCTCTGAACAGGCTTGGGGAAGTGGGTGCAGGGGAGGGGCAGAGCTGGGCTTGCCATATTGGATAAATGCCATTTGGTGTTGATGTGAGGATGGTCTGAAAGCCCTTGGCATGGGGCTGGTGGGCACCTGGGTCCCCAGACCCCTTTCTCTGTGTCATCCATAGATGAACCACCAGCTCCTCCCTTTCCCTGTTTTATGGGGTGTCTAGTTTTAGGGTCTGCTGCCTTCTTCCCAAGTGAGAGCAGCCACCATCTTCCTATTGTCCAGACAACCAAGCCATCGACCAGAAAATCCTCCTGCTTCTGCCATCGAAAGACTCCATATCCAGGGGCCGGAGCTGTGGTGTAGCGGGTAAAGCTACCGCCTGTAGTGCTGGCATCCCATATGGGCACTGGTTTGAGTACTGGCTGCTCCACTTCCAATCCATCTCTCTGCTATGGCCTGGGAAAGCAGTGGAAGATGGCCCAAGTCCTTGGGCTCCTGCACCCATGTAGGAGACTTAGAAGAAGCTCCTGGCTCCTGGCTTCAGATCTGTGTAGCTCTAGCCATTGTGGCCAACTGGGGAGTGAACCAGCAGATGGAAGACCTCTCTCTCTCTCTCTCTCTCTCTCTCTCTCTCTGCCTCTCCTTCTCTCTCTGTGCAACTCTGACTTTCAAATAAATAAATCTTTTTTAAAAAATGACTCTGTATCCAAGAGCCAATGCTCTGCCCGTCGGCCCCTGCCCCAGGCCCTCACAGATTCTCACCTGGATACCCCAGGAAAGCCCCTCCTCCATCCTGCACGTAGTAGCCAGTGTGAACTCATGGAATCATAATGCTTCAAAACCCTGCTGGCTTCATGATTTCAGAGTTCTTACAGCACCCACAAGACCCCACCTGATCCAACTTCTTACACTTCTCTGCTCCAGCCACCCTGGCGCTTCTGCTGTGTCTGCCACAGGGCCTTTGCATTGCCGGGATTGCTCTGCCCACAACATTCTTCCCCTAAATGCTGTTCAGTTCTTCATCTGGACCCTCCCTTCTCCATGAGGCTTGTCCAGAGAACCTGCGTAGAACCACACCCCCGCTGTCGCTCCTGGCCCCACCCCGGGTCTCTGCATCACTTTATGCTTTCAGCGCCCCTACGATGTCCATGGTTGATCACCTGCCTTCCCGCTGGTGGAATGGAAACCCTCCATGGGCAGGGAGCTCAGGCCGGGCCACTCGGTCATTTTTATCCCCAGAACCTAGGACAGTGCCTGGTTCACAGGTGAGAGCATAAACCGCTCGTTAGCATCAACACGGATCCCCCTGTGTCAGCACTCACGGGACTACCGGGTCCTAGTGGCAAGGACTGGGTGGAAGATGATCCCAGCGGGCAGTGGAGACGGATTACCTCTGCAGGAGAGCCTGGGGCTACACGGGGCCGTGCTGGGGCAAAGCGGTGGATCTGCTGAGTGCCGGGCAGGGACAGGAGCCGGGGTGGGAGGAAGCAGTGTGGCTCATCTCTTGGGAAGGAAGGCAGTGCGGCGTGGAGAGAAGTCAGGGGCCCAGGGAGGCCTGGTCTAGGCTGGTGCACGTGTGCAAAGCGCGAGCGTGGAGAGCAGGTGCAACTCGGTGCTCAGGTTCTCAGTGAGTGAGTGTGTCTGCCTCTTCATTCCTGCCTCTAAAGGATATAGAGGTTGAAAGAGGATGGTGAGGGCAGCGTGGTGCTCCCCAGGGGGCGGTGCTCTATAAACGCAGGGCTTGGTGCCCAGGGGTTGGCACCTCTGCCACGCCTGTCATGCCTGCCACGCCTGCCCCACCGGTCTGGCTGCAGTAGACCTCTCAGACCGTGCCGCTGACAGCAGAACGGCTGCCACTGCCCCACTTCTGCCCACGTGCGTCCCTGCCACCCTGGACTGCCCACCCATCAGAGAGGCCAACAGGAAACACGGCGGGTGGTCAAGCCTTGGTTTTGGCCCGGAGGGCTCCTGAGAATTTCATTTTCCAGAATCATCCTAGGGACGAGATTGAAGAGAGGAAACAGGGCTGGCTCTGTCCTTAGCGTCCAGAACTATTTCAAGTTACACAAAATCCTCTCTCATTGGAGAATTGCAAACATTTCAGTACTGCTTCTTTTGCATCTGCCGAAAGATGTTTTGCAGCCTGATTGTCAAAAGCCATTTATCGAATTGCTGCTTTTAAAAATGTATTTTCCACTTTGAGGTGAAAATGCCCGTAGAAAATTATGGGCCGTGGAACGGCAGGGCAATTTCCCCTAACTTGTGTCTGCTGCATTCACTCGGCATGGATGGCGCTGAAGACCTCCCATGCAGGCGGTGTTTCCCTGGTGTCCTGGTCACGTGGGGACATTGTCCGGTCATTGTCGCTTGTCCTGAGGAACTTTGATGCAGTGACAAGGGCAGCGCTGAGGGCCAAGTAGAGGAGGGGCCCAGGCCATGGCACACAGCAGAGAGGACGTGGGGGTGGGGGAGACGGTCGCCGAGTGTGGGGTCTGGAGGGCGTTCCTCCACACCTGTCATTCAAACAGGAAGGACTGGGTGCGGGGAGGAGGCGGGGACTCGTCCCCAGAGAGGTCAGTGCTGGCTGTGGGAGCAGAGAGTGGCGCTGGTAGACTTAACAGGTGCGTAACAGGCTGGGGGGCACTCATCCCCAGGAAGCCGGCGTGGGCAGGGGCAGGTCAGGCCCCTGCTCCTGTCTGCCGTTTCAGGGGGGTTGGGGACAGGTGGTCAGCACCGGCTGTGGGAGCAGAGTGTGGCGCTGGTGCCCTCACCTTGCCTGGGCGCGCCTGCCTCTGTCCACCCCTCAGTCCCCAGCACCTGGGCTCCCTGGCCCTGCTGTTCCTCGCTGCCCCCTAGGCTGTTACCCCAGGAGCATGCCCACCCACGGGCTCCCAGGAGGGGGTCGGCCCCAGTCAGCTCCTTTCTCTCTCAGGGACTTGCAGTTGTCTGCTGATCCCTCCATTTATATCTCCAGCATTCTCACCTTCATCCCATGAGTGAGAGAGAGAGACGAAGGTTTTCTGTCCATAGGTTCACTCCCCAGATGGCCTCAATTGCTGGAGCTGTGCCGATCTGAAGCCAGAGCCAGGAGCTTCTTCCAGGTCCCGCGTGGGTGCAGGGGCCCAAGGACTTGGACCATCTTCCGCTGCTTTCCCAGGCCAGAGCAGAGAGCTGGATCAGAAAATGGAGCAGCTGAGACTAGAACCGGCTCCCATAGGGGACGCTGGCACTGTAGGTGGAGGATTAACCTACTGCACCATAGTGCCAGCCCCTCCCACCCTTAATTTTTACAAATAACTGTTTTCAGTTAGCTTTATACTCACAATATTAACCCTACACTAATTAAAGAGTTCAACAAACAGTAAGAAAAAAAAAACTGTCCCTCAACAGTGGAGTAGGGGCTCTAAGCAGTTATCAAGTCCCAAATGTCAATTTCACTCCTATAGATTACATTTTAGGTGAGCTAGTCATCTCCGCAGATCAAGGAAGACACGTCGCATCTGTCTTTTGGGGACCAGCTTATTTCACTAAGTATAAGGGTTTCCAGTGGCATCCACTTTGTTGCAAAAGACAGGATTTCATTTTTTAAAGTGCTGAGCAGTACGCCACAGTGTTTGTAGGTGTATACCATAATTTATCTGGTTATCAGTTGAAGCAATGTTGATTAATATATTAAAAAAAGAAGACTTTTAATTTATATATTTTTAAAAAAGATCTTAAAAACTGGGCCAAGTTCAAATTATGGTATGGATAAAAAAACAGAAAAAGTTTGTGGTAACACAGGTTAACTCCCTCAGCTTTTGAGGCCATTGTTTAAAAGTAGGTCTCCGCCATGGCCTTGTTCTTTTTTTTTTTAAATTTATTTTTTATTTGAAAGGCAGAGCTACAGAGAAGCAGAGGGAGAGAGAGAGACGAGAGAGGTCTTCCATCCGTTGGTTCACCCCCCAAATGGCCACAATGGCCAGAGCTGAGCTGATCCAAAGCCAGGAGCCAGGAGCTTCTTCCAGATCTCCCATGCAGGTGCAGGGACCTAAGGACTTGGACCGTTTTCTACTGCTTTCCCAGGCCATAGCAGAGAGCTGGCTCAGAAGTGGAGGAGCCAGGACTTGAACTGGCGCCCATATACGATGCGGCACTGCTTTACCCACTACGGCACAGTGCAGCCCCTTTGCCTTGCTCTGATTACTCTGCAGTAAGTAACGCTCATCCAAGTATTCTGGAAAGAAGCCACACGTTTAGTCACTGGCAATGACAGTTACCATGAAACAAGGAAAGAAAAGCTGCAGAGTAAATTTGTTTCCCGGCTGGCCTCACCTGGCCGCAGTGAGGCCATCAGTTGCGGGAGACATCAGGCTTGGAATGGACGAGAACTCCTGTGCCCTCAGCTTTAGCAGCTCCTGTAGCTGAGGTTTGCTTCCCAGTGAAGAGCATCTTGCCCAGCGGGCATCCTGGGCTTATCTGAGAAGTGGCGGTGGCAGCTCACCACCCGGGGTGACTGTGCTGGCGCCCCATTGCCCGCTGTGGCCTGCTCTGTGAGCTCTGTTGCTCGGTGCGAGGGAGCCCCGGGCTAGGAGAACACAGCTCTCTCTCCAGCGATTGAGGACGGCTCGAGACGCCATCTCCAGGCCTGGGGTTGCTCACTTTTTTGATATTTGCCCAGCAGCTGGGCTCAGGGAGGACATGACTGCTGAGGGAAAGCTATTGCCATCAGGGCAAATGCGGGCAGGCTCAGTGGTCCCCGGCATCGGCCACATGACACCAAGTCTAAAAATAAATAAACACATACCTGGAAACAGGCCCCAAGGAAGGAGGGAGGGCAGGATGCCAGACGGGGATGCAGGGAGGAAGGAAGGAGAAAAGGAGGAAAGTGGGGATAGACAGGAGCGGTGAGGGTCTAATTGAGAGTGCCCAAGAAAAGAAAACAAAAGAAAGCATAGATTTGGAAGATGCAAATGGGATGTGGAAATAAAACGTGATAGACCTTCTAAATCGGAGCTGCATTTGCTTCTTCTCTTGCATCCTGAGGGGCAGGATGGCGGCGCTTGTAGCAGTCACCCCACCAGCACCTGGGAAGCAGGTGCCACGCTCTCGGCTCTGGTGGCGCTGCTCCGACAGCCGCTGTGGCCAGCAGGGCGTGGCGCGTTTCCGTCCGGGGCCCATCAGTCTGCGCACAGGGAAGCCAATCGGAGGCAGAGAGGACTGGGGTGCTGTGAAGGAGCAGGGGCGTCCTGGGCTCCTTCGTGCCCATTCCAGCCTTGGCATCAGGGAGTATCTCGGGCAAGTCGGCGTGAGAAGCCTGAGCCCCACAGGTCTCGCTGGTTACCAAGTAGCTGCCGCTGCGACCTCAGAATCACAGGGATGCTGGAGGGCAGGGTTCCGTCTTGGGAGGGAGGGGGGGGAGTGTGCTGATGCTAGCCAGTGTTATTTCCACGCCACTTCCGAATCTCGGGGCTGCAGGAAGCAAATGTCATATGGGAGCTCACTTCTGGGGGCTCAGGCGCAGGTTTCCCAGCCAGCTGTGCGGGTGTGGACGAACCCTCCCCACTCAACACAGGCTGCTCCCTGGGGATCCGGGATGCTGCACCCTATTGTGCCCTCCTTGGAGCACTCTTGTGGCTTCCCAATGACTTCAGCACTAATGTGGTGAGAGGGAGAGGGTTTCAATCAACGCAGGAGAACCAGGCTCGGGGAACAGGGTGGCCCTGCTGTGGGTCCCCAAGCGCCACAGCCCAGTTGGATAAACGCTTGTCTAGGACAGGTTTACCTCCTGTCACCGCCTTGGTCTCCTCCAGTCCTCGGGCCACGTAACGCCTCCCCTGGCTGCAGGTGCGCTGGCTGGTCTGTGGCGGTCTCTCCTGCGTTGGAGACCTGGAGACTACTAGCCCTCGTGGTCTCAGATGGTCTTCCAGCCTCCTGCATCCCCTTGTGAGTGAGGACGTCTCTCCATCTCCCGACTCAGAGGGAGTGGCTCCTCGTTGGGGAGCTGTTCCCGCCCCCACCCCCTTGGTGTTCTACCTAATAAGCGTGCAATCAGCTGGACTACATGGTTACACATGATCACATGTGAGTGCACGTTTGCTCCTCCCATGGGGCTGGAGTCACCACGAAGCAGGTTCCGACTCCATTCCTGGTGGAATTCCCAGTACCCAGCGTGGGCCTGCATGTCACAGGCATGCAAAAACGTGTTCCGTGATAACGTGGGTGCACACCGAGGGCTCTCTAGCCTCCTGTGATGGGTTGAATCATGTCTTGCAAAAAACACGTTCAAATCCTTGCTCCACCTGTGACTTTGATCATTGAAACTGGATCTACGCAGATGTCCTCAAGCTAACGCAAGTCATCAGTGCCTGCTCCATGACAAGTGTGCTTACAGGAAGAATAAACGCCGAGTAAGGATGGCATCACAAACCACAGCCGTGCACCTGCGAGCCAGGGCACATCTAGGGGGAAAGGACACCTCCAGACACTAGCAAGGGACAAGGAGGGCACCCACCCAGCGTCAGGGAGGGCGCAGTCCTGCCGAAGCCTTGATTTAGGACTTCCGGCCCCCAGAACTGTGACAAACCCCAAGGCAATGATTGTTGTGGAAACCACGCTGATGGCTGTTCATTGTGGCAGAACCAGGAAACTGCCGGCGACTGTGGACGAATCCTCCCCTTGCTCCTCCCCTTTCAGAGCCGCACCGTCTGCTCCCGGGGGCTTTTCTCTACAGCAGGGACCCAGGGCAACTGTGAGAAAGGCACGCAGTGATCTGAGCGCCCAGGGTCAAGACCGGCAGGTCCATCTGTGTGCCTTGACTCGTCCTGAATATCGGTCTCGGATGTGTGTGCCGAGTAGGATCTTATTCCACACTTCCCGCGTGAGGAGTCAGAAGACAGAAAAGGGAACACGTTAAACATTTCTAAAAAAGATTTTTTTAAAAGCTGTTTTTGCAAATACACACTTTTCGGATAATTTAGTAAAGATATTTTGAGAACACATAGCACCGTCCACACGTGTGTGTGTGTGTGCGCACGCATGTGTGTGGTTTCCCAGTGTTCTCTATCTAGCTCTAAGGAAAAGAAATTGGGAAGTTACAAGCATCCGTGCAAGACAATCTGTGCAGGTGTGAGCTGATCAGAGTTACTCCGTGGATTTTAAAGCAATACTCACAGCATCCGAATGTGTACTAACAGCATTGTCGAAGGCTCCAGAAGATCAGCTACGGTTATGGATGCAGTGGCTTTTTACGTTAAAGTTACAGATTCATGCAACATACTGAACATTGTCAAGAACTAGGCTGAGACTGTAGGTCACAGTCTACGTCCCAGCAACGACCGCTCTGTGTGGTTCTGCAGCAGATCTGCAAAGGATCTGAGCTCTGTCTGGCCAGGCAAAGAGCAGCACCCTTAGCGTGTCAGCCTGGATGCTCAGCATGAGGTTGACCCCTTAGCGTGTCAGCCTGACTGTCTGACATGAGGTTGACCCCTTAGCGTGTCAGCCTGGATGCTTAGCATGAGGTTGACCCTTTAGCATGTCAGGCTGAATGCCTAACATGAGGTTGATCCCTTAGCGTGTCAGCCTGACTGTCTGACATGAGGTTGACCCTTAGCATGTCAGCCTGTATCCTTAGCAGGAGGTTGACCCCTTAGCGTGTCTGCCTGGATGTCTAACATGAGGTTGATCTCTTAGCGTGTCAGCCTGACTGTCTGACATGAGGTTGACCCCTTAGCGTGTCTGCCTGGATGTCTAACATGAGGTTGACCCCTAGCGTGTCAGCCCGAACACTCAGCGTGGGAGGCCGAATGTTTAGGACGTGAGCGTGAGGCAGCTCATCACCGGCTCATCGAGAGGAGAGCGACGGTGGGTGTGTGTCCAGCCTGCAGCCTGGTGTTCCGATTAGCCTGCTTCTGCTGAGCACTGGGGCCAGTCTTTCTGGCCTGCATCTTCAACTCTAACTGCTTTTCCTTCATACCCGCTTTGAAGTCCCACTGTGCAGGGATTTGCGGAAACATGAAATAGAGTTAGAGAGCCTACAGCAGACGGAGGACGCGCCAGCGCGCATTGGAGTAGCTCGGAAGCCTTCTCTGTTCCTTGTCCCTTCATCAGCCACGTACTGCCGTGTGTCAGGCCCTGTTCAACTGCTGTGGAGCTGAGGATGCGGGAGATGGACGTGGGCCCTCGAATGGCTGACGTGGAGCTGTGGAAAGTACGTGGGAACAGCGACGACAGAGTTGGAGCCTTTTATGGTCATCTCATCTCAGGCAACAGACATGGGCCAGGCGCGGTTACTCTTGGGCTTTAGAACATTTGTTGATTCAGTTGAGAGGGCTGGGAGACAGACAGACACACACACGCACGCACGCGCACAGAGGGAGAGATCTTCCATCTACGGGTTCACTCCCCAAAATGCCTGCATCAGCTGGGGCCAGGAACTCAGCCTGGGTCTCTCAGGAGGGCAGTTGTCCAGCTCCAGGGCCGGCACTGGCAGGAGATTGGGGTCAGGAATTGAACCCAGGCTCTCGGACGTGGACACAGGCACCTGCAGCATGAGGCCAGGTGCTCACTTCCCCCAAGGCTGGAGGAGGCGCCGTGTCTGGGGCCAGAGCTGCCACTTCCCTCCCTCCAAGCTTGGCACCATGTGCCTCTCTCCGGCGCTGCAGAGTGGAGGGCGAGCGCCCAGCACAGGCCCCTGGTGACAGAAAGGAAGCGTCAGAAGTCAGCGCCGCTCTTGGGCGTACTCATGAGTTGCAGTTGGGCCATCGCTGTCTTCATTTTCCTAAGTGTCTCTCTTATTTCTGAAATCCCTCTCTGTAACTCTGCCTTCAGTCTCCCTCCCCTGAAGATCCCAAGCAGAGAGGGTCCAGGTGGTGGCCAGCGCACAGGTGACGGCACTGTGCAACTCCGGGGTGTAGCTTCTCTCTCTCACTCACTCGAGGAAACCAAAGCAAGGAAGAGTTGAGCATCTTGGTGGAAATCACACGGCGTGGACGAGGCAGGGCCCACTGCGCATTAGCAAATCTCGGCTGAGCCCACGGACTAGCACTGCAGGAGACGTGAGGGGGCAGGAGGCAGCCCCCATGGAGGGCGAATCGGGTATTGGCATGGGAAAGCAGACCATGCGGACAAAGAACACAAAATAAATAGCAGGATGTTTACACTCAGGAAAAGGGGAAATGAACTGAAAAACCAGGCGAGCACTGGGAAAATTCAGACTCAGAAAAGTGAAGCAAAGCAGCTGATGCATCAAAACTCTGCTATGGTGTTGGGCAGGCGTCCATGTGGGCACCGGTTCCAGCCCAGGGGGCTCCTCTTCCTATCCAGCTCTCTGTTGTGGCCTGGGAAAGCAGTAGAAGATGGCCCAAGTTCTTGGCCCCTACACCTGCATGGGAGACCTGGAAGAAGCTCCTGGCTTTGGATCGGCGCAGCTCTGGCCGTTGTGGCCATCTGGGGAGTGAACCAGTGGATGGAAGGCCTCTCTCTCTCTCTCTGCCTCTCCCTCTGCCTGTCTGTAGCTCTGCCTCTCAAATAAAACAAACCTGCTATGGGCGACTAAAAGAAGGCGATACATTCCATGAAATGACGACAGAGAACGTTCCAGTATTAAAGATGTCAGATCTTAGATGAAAAGGGTAAGCAGACAAGAACAGACAAGTGCACACCTGGATGTGTCAGGAAACCCTGACATGTCCCAGCGAGGGCAGGCCGGCCACCACGCAGAGCCAGGAGAGCAGTGCCGGCCTGGGCTTGCCAGGAGCAAACCCCACGTGGGAAGACGGCAGAGCCACGAGTCATGGTTGTGGCTTCAAGGTGCTGGGGGAGCAGCGGTCCAGTGTTCTGTCACTCTGGGTCCCTTTAGCGTGTGAACAAAACTGACTCGTTCCGTGGCACAAAGGGCCACCCGAAGCTTTCCAAGCTCCCCCTAGAAGGATATAAACCCACATACAAGAAGAGAAATGAATTCGGGCACACACCGTGACAAACATGAGCACCTTGTGACGTCTTCTCGGGAAGCACTGACCAGAACTGAAACAGCTCCAGCGATGGCCGCAAGGAGAGACTCCCCCACAGGTACCCGAAACTCTAACTCCCGGCCCCAAGGCCTGGGCCCCAACGTGGGGGAGGCATGGCGCGAAAGGCCAAGTGAGTGAGTTAATTGATTATCAAGAAAATAGGAGGAAAAGTAAAAATCACAACAACAAAGAACTGCATACAACAAAGAAGGATAGGAAAATTAAGAATGGAATAAGTATATTTTTAGGCCATTGCACAAAAAAAAAAAAAGAAAAGAAAACTTACCCAGTTAGAACTAAGAAAGAAAGAGCAATGAAGTTTGTTAAGTAAAACACAGGTGTTGGTGCGGTTGGCAGACGTAGATCAGCCAAGCTTCCCGATGGACAGAGTCTCAGGTCTGCTGGGTCCACAAACGGATTCCGCGTTGGTTGGCAGGAAGAGACATGGTGAGCACAAAAGCACACCGTGGTTTCAGAATGATGGGGTCACAGTGGCAGGGGCCCGGCACGGTGCCTCTGAAGCCTCTGGGGACACCTGCAGCCCGTGTAGGAGCCTGGGGCATTGAGTCCTGGCTCCTCCTGCAACTCCAGCCTCCTGTGAGTGCACACCTGGGAGGTGGCAGCTGGCAGCTCCAGGCCCTGGGTCCCCGCCAGCTGCTGCAGAGAGCTGCCTTGTGTTCCAGGCTCCCAA
This sequence comes from Sylvilagus bachmani, assembly GCA_015711505.1. Classification (NCBI taxonomy): domain Eukaryota; kingdom Metazoa; phylum Chordata; class Mammalia; order Lagomorpha; family Leporidae; genus Sylvilagus; species Sylvilagus bachmani. The sequence goes on along the minus strand of CM027393.1, from coordinate 115,674,814 downwards.
CCTTGGCACGGCCTAGCCCTGGAGGTTATGGGCACGGGGGAGCGGGCAGTGGTCGCTCTCTGCCTTCCACATGAAATGAAAACAGACAAACGCAAAGCACAGATAAACAAGACACTTGAGAAAGATGCTACCAAATATAAAGCAATAAGAGAGTTGAGATGCGATCTTGTTACCAGGTAACACAAAGTTCAAGGCAAAATGGGAAGCCCTCCTGACACGGTGGCTCACTGGGCAGCGCGGGCAGCGGTGACACAGGTGCGCCCAGGGCCCCGTCAGTCGAAAACCCACTCAGGCAAGGATCCAGGAAGCTTTCACAAGAGTCCACTGTGCGAGAAAACCTTGGGAACTCTTCCCCAGTGGCGGGCTCTGGATACCACTCTCTGACCGTAACCTAAGGAAACCACGACCCAACGACCACGGAGTCATTTAAGACCCTGAAGAAGCAACAGGCCTTGTTTGTTTATACTAAATAACCCTTGTGTTGAAAAAGAAATCAGAAGTGAACTTGGGAAATACTTGGAACCGAATGGCAGTGAGAACGAGGCGTCCAGCACGTGGGAGACGGCCGAAGGGGTTCTGTGGGAAGAAACACAGAGCTGGCTACGGCGTTCGAGATGAGGAACGTTGAAAAAGCAAGAGAATCCTGCATTCAACCCAAGTGGCTAGGATAAATGAGTACAAAGAAACATGGAAGAAAGGATAAGTTACCAAAAATCAGTGTGACTCAAGGGAAAAGGACATAAAAATAATAAAATCTGCTTCTCTAAAATGTCAATAAGAAAAGTATCTCTAGCCAAAGAGAATTTAAACATTGAAAGGAAATACATGCAGATTTAAATGATTTAAAGAGAAAAAGTATCAGGAACAAGTACAATCATCCTCATACATTCTAAAACTAATTGAAAGGCAACTTTGCAGGAAAAAGTCAGAAAACGTCAAAAAAGATCAAAGAAGTAATAGAAAAGTTAAGTCGTAGATGGAGAATCGTTAAGGCAAACGAGAATCAAAGACCTCCCCACGTGAAAAACCAGCGGCCGGTACTCCTGCGGGTAATTTCCCAAACGCGTTCCCTGGGATCGGGGAACACAGACACCTCTCCAACGAGGATGGAGAGAGCCCAGAACCTAGGACTACGCCACAGGCCCCCCTCCAGGCTTGCCACAGCCACTCACCCCGAGTTCCAAGTCCAGCTTTGTCAGCACTACAAATACCCCTGGACGTTCATCCCATCAGCCAATATGCCATCGCCAGCTCCCTAACTCCCAGCTCACCTCCCCGAGTTCTCTCCCCCCAACTATGCCTGGTTCCCCGTCCACCCCTGTCAGTGGACCTGACGAGGACTCTGCCACTGTACCTGCCGAGGTCTTCCCCTTCCCCACCGGTAGCATAAATCCCACAGCCCACTGTTAGCCCGGGCTCCTTGAGTACATCCCCACTCCCTTACCCCGCCTCACTGCAGGCTGCTAGCCCGTCAGAACCGCAGGCTGGCTCTGCGCTCGCCCCAGCCCTTGTCCGTGTACCTGCAGTCGTCTAGGTGTGGCTGGAGAGCAGCCGACACCCACACTGGTCCCACGCTAAATGAATGATCACGAAATCACCAGCCTTCCCGGGGCCCCTGGTACTGCTGGCCTCGTAGCCGTGTCCTCTGCTTTGTAACACACCCAGGGGCCTGCTCCCCACTTTCCCTTCCTCCTGAAGCCCCCCACCAGCTCCCCTACCTCACTCACAGCCTTGAGTGTGGTCACAGACATCCTTATGCCAGGCAGGGAAGGCCTGGCTGGGCACCTGTCCCAGAGACGAGCAGCTCACACACCCATCGAAGGCCACGCGCCACCCGTGTGCCTGATCTCTGGCCCTCTTGTCCACCCAGGTGTTGTCCTGCCATTGTCTCTCCGTCAGCCCTCCCCTCGCACCCCCACTTCCGTCTGCCATCAATATGCTGTGCACTGTTCCGATCTCAGACACACACAGACAAGCCCAGCAGTGACCCTGTCTATCTTGCTGCTCCCCCCATAGAGTCCCTGCTGCCATTGAAAAGCAGAACTTGGCCGGCGCCGTGGCTCAACAGGCTAATCCTCCGCCTGTGGCGCCGGCACATCAGGTTCTAGTCCCGGTCAAGGTGCCAGATTCTGTCCCAGTTTCCCCTCTTCCAGGCCAGCTCTCTGCTGTGGCCCGGGAGGGCAGTGGAGGATGGCCCAAGTGCTTGGGCCCTGCACCCCATGGGAGACCAGGAGAAGCACCTGGCTCCTGCCTTTGGATCAGCACGGTGTGCCGGCCGCAGCGCGCTGGCCGTGGCGGCCATTGGAGGGTGAACCAACGGCAAAGGAAGACCTTTCTGTCTCTCTCTCTCTCG
>CM027393.1:115654921-115671961 GCA_015711505.1 Sylvilagus bachmani | reverse complement strand
TGTAGAGTGGACCGTGTAGAGTGGACCACATAGAGTTGACTGTGTAGAGTGGACCGTGTAGAGTGGACCAAATAGAGTGGACCGTGTAGAGTGGACCACATAGAGTGGACTGTGTAGAGTGGACCGCGTAGAGTGGACTGTGTAGAGTGGACCTCATAGAGTGGACCATGTAGAGTGGACCGTGTAGAGTGGACCTCATAGAGTTGACTGTGTAGAGTGGACCGTGTAGAGTGGACCATGTAGAGTGGACCATGTAGAGTGGATTGTGTAGAGTGGACCGCGTAGAGTGGGCCACATAGAGTGGACCGTGTAGAGTGAACCACATAGAGCAGACCACATAGAGCAGACCACATAGAGTGGACCGTGTAGAGTGGACCGTGTAGAGTGCTTCTTTGAAAAGAGCCCCCGGGAAGGGCTGGCAGGTTGAGCCGCTGCTGTGTTGGCCCCGGCATCCTTGCTGGAGAGCCAGGTTGAGTCCCAGGCTCTCTGCTCCTGACCCAGCTCCCTGCTCACATGTCTGGGAAGGCAGGGGAAGACGCTCCTGTGCTTGGTCCCTGCCACCTGCATGGGAGACCAGGACGGAGCTACAGCCTCCACGGCCCAGCCTTCGCTGTTGCAGCCATTTGGAGAGTGAACCAATGGATGAAAGATCTCTCTCTCTCTCTCTCTCTCTCTCTCTCTGTCTTGCTCTTTGACTCTCTGCCTTTCAAATAAATAAATAGATACACAAATACATTTTTAAAACAAGAGTACAAAAAAACCCAAAAAGCCACTGACAACACTGACCAAGAAGACAGGAAGTTAAGCACAGCAAACAGCGACGTGCAACGCGCATCACAGGCAGGTTGAAAAGATTTTTAAAAACACTAAACATTGAACCAGAGTGAACAAATTCCTAGAAATATACCCAAACTGGCTTTTGAAAATCTAAGATTCTCAGTATTTTGGATGATAATAAATGACTTAAATAACCCTTGTAAATATCAAACAAACTGAATGAATATCTCAAAGATCTCCCCACAAAGAACACATCCGGCCGACACCGGTTGATGGGTGACTTCCTCCACTTTTTCAATCTCATAGAAACGCTTACATCTCTAAGAAGCAGCTCGGTCGGTTGCTGAGGCCAGCTTAACCTCCCATCTGCGGCAAACGAGGGGCTCACCTCCTCAGAGCCCAGATGGGAATTCTTGGAAGTGACAATAGCAGGAGTGGTTATGATAATGCTGGCCCACCCAGCACACTGGCTGCCTCCCTGTGGCTATGGGATGCCGGCCATGGCCTTTCTCCCTGCACGCCTGCCCGGGGTGCGTGGTAACCGTTGAGCAGCCCTGGGAGCAAGCGTGAGATGCAGGCGGAGGCTCTCATGCGCAGGCACTGTGGTCCTGTCTTTGTCCCTGCTCTGTGACTGTTCCCTGGGCACCTGCAGTGCAGAGCAGTCTGCAGGGATCCTAACCTGGGGCCAAAGACCCTGGTCTCTTGTGCTTGGGGAGCTCCAGCCTGCTGGGAATGACAGACATGGATAAAAAAAGACATAAGTAAGGCAGCACGTGCAAATGTGGTACGCATGGAGACACTCCAGTGCAGGGTGCCAGACCAGTCTGCACTGGGGAACCGGCTTTGAAGGCTGCTCAGAAGCAGTAACGTTTGATCTGAATTTAAACCTCATGGGACTCAGAGAGACAGAATCACATGGAGGAAGAGAGTCCTCATCGACTGGTTCACCTCCAGTACCTCCCATGACCAGGGCTGGGTCAGGTCAAAGCCAGAGCCAGGAACTCAGTCCAAGATGCCTACGTGGGTGGCAGGAACCCACCTACTTGTGGTCTCACCCGCTGCCTCCCAGCTCTGCATTGGAGGATGGTGGACTCGGGAGTTGTACCCGGATCCTCTGATAGGAGACTTGAGCACCCAGGGTGGACTATTGGATGGATGGAGAAGGCACCCGGACAGAGGCAGAAGAGCAGGAGCAAGGGAGGATGAAGAAAGAGGAGGCGCCATTGCTCTCCGTGCGGGCTGCCCTGGGCACAGAGCCTGGCGCAGGTGTGGGGCAGACACGCAGTCCGGGCTCGGAAGTGAGTTTGGGTGTGGATGAACAAACCCACCATCGTTGGTGTCAGCTCGGGCTCCTGACTCCGGCTTCCTGCTATGGCTGACCCTGGGCAGCGGCAGCGGTGGCTCAGGTGACTGGACCCTTGCCACTGCTCGGGAGACCTGGGTTAGCTCCCAGCTTCAGCCACTGAGGGCACGTGGGGAGTGAGCCAGCAGACCGGGACTGTCTCTCTTTGTCTGTCTCTTGAATTTTTTTTTAAGAGGGAAAAAAAGAAAACGCAAGCTTATTTTGGTGCAAAGCATTTTGAAACGCACACAATTTTCTCACAATAACATGTTCCATGGGCTCTGTACGCCGTGGTTTCCTTCCATAACGTTGACATTCAGGCTTCTTCAGTGAGCGTCGGAGCTGTCAGGAACTTGTTGAAAATGTGGCTTCCGAAAGTCGTCCTCCCGGATCCTGACTTGTGGCTTCTTCCGTGGAACTCGGAGCTGCGTCCCCCGGCTGGGCTGCCCCAGGCGTTACACGGTCACCCCTGAGCTTCGGCATCATTATGGCGGCTTTATGATCAGTCATCATCAAACAGAGACGAAGTGATTCTCTTCAAGCTTTGGGTGACTTTTAGTGAGGTTTTCAGCTAAAGCTGACACAAAAGAGACCTCGCCTTTAGTGGCCAGAGCCAGGAAAATGTGCACACCCGCATCTCTGCAGCTGGGGGCTTTACTGCTGCACCGGGGGCGGGGGCGGGGGCGGGAGGGCTGCTCCCACGCACGGTCAGGAACGGCTCTTGGGGGTGAGTGGCAGCCTGTCCCTGCCAGGCACACTCCACTGTACAGGCCAGCGGCTGGAACGGCGTCTACACCCGTGCTGGAACAAAGAATGGGGAGGAGGTAAGAGAACCAGGCAATAGACTATTTTGTAATTTAGATTTTTTTCATTTCCTCAAACATTCGAGGCTGCAAGCCGATCGATAGCCGAGAAAAACGAAAGGGAAAAAAATGGGAATGGATGCTCCAAATCCTATAGTGAAATTGTTCATAATTGTATTACTTTTGCCAGTTTCATTAATCTCAAAGAGTAGCTACATGCAAATGTGGGCATTTTAGGCATTAAAATTATGCAGGAAAAGCTGAGTGGAATTCTAAGAATATGTATGTATGTGTAATATCTAAATCATAATTTTAGGGCCTTTCCAAGAACATTTGCTTAATAAATAGAAATGAGGAGGGAAAATTTTTGCAATGCTAATGATCATAGTACGCTTCTCTCTCTCTGCAAATCGTACAAGATGTCGGGAGATATGTTACAGGTACTCCTTTGGAGGAAAATTATTTTAACATCTTCTGCGTGGGAAGGATGGACAGTTAGGAAAGTGAATGGTTCCCAAAGAATGTTCCAGAATACTACTGCTAGTGTAGGCACATCAGGAGCAGCTCTTCCCACAAGTGCAGCAGGGATGGTCACGGTGCATCAGGTTGAGAATGGAGGACGGAAGGGTGTGAGATGCCCTTGACCACTCTGCTGGAAGCCATTGTAAGAGAAGCATGGCCTTATGGCTTCCCTATGAAGTTTGACAGTCATAGAGCCGCAGAGTCCCCAGCCTTGGGCTGGGCCCCGGGAGTGCGGGGGGACCCGGCAGTCACGCAGGTTCCCCGAACCCTCCCACCACCCCCGCCGCCCCCAGTCCCCCACATCCAGCTCCCTCCGTCCTCCTGCAGAGCCCCTTCCACTGCCGTCCCGAATCTTTTCCTGTTTTCAGGAAAAGGCAGATTTCAGCGAGAAAGAAATACAGAGAACAATCAGCCATGGCTCGCAGTCAGTGACGAGAACCAGGCTCCCTGGAAAATGCTGGCTGTTGCTAGGGAGAGGGGAGACGGGCTTCTCGGGGGTCGCACCATTCATCCCTGCTCTCTGCCTCTCGGTTGTCGGCATCCTTTCCTGCAGGACCTCGTTCTGACTGTGCTGGACACACGGACGGGCCCAGCACCTTCTGGCTGATGGCACCGGGGGCTGCAAGACATCCAAACATGGGTCCCCTGTCGCCCTTCAGCAGGGTGCCACGCCCCTGAGGTGCTGCCTAGGTACCTGGAGGCGATCTGGCTTGCTTTCTCCACGCCGCGTGTTGGGGAATGGCGCATCTAGCAACTGAGCTCCTTATCCGAGCCCACACCTCAGGAACGCAGTTCTGGCCTCCTGTCTGCAATGGGAAACCCACAGCTTGACTCCTGGACATAAGCAGCCCGCACGGCGTGGGGCCTGAAATGACAGTAGATCATCGAGGCACACCGGCTCTCACACTGCCAAGCCACAGAGTCCGCAGCCTCAGCCAGCTGTGCTGGGGGTTCAGCTTCAGCATCACGCAGGCCCACGCTCTCCTGAAGGTGCCGCGTCTCTAGCTGTATTCAGAGATGCAGACGGGGCTGTCGCCCTGGGCACTGGGCCAGTGGCTCACACGGATGCTGGATTCCAAAGCAGCCCATTCATTTCATCTTTTATTTTTCTCTTCTGCCTTACTTTTCCTGCCCCCCCTCTCCTCCTGCCTTCTTTCTCTCTTCCTGCTACATAGGCGACGTCCTGCTGCCATCATTTCAGATGTTGGATGGGTAAACAGCAGAACACGTGTTGACCAGCACCACAGGAACGCAGTTGCCAAGATGATGCAACAAAAACATGGCTGCAAAGAAAAATAGTCTGAAAATTCAAAGAGCTTTAAAAGCATGATCAACCCTCACAGTATATGTTTTGTCTTGGACTCTGCTTTAAGGAAAGCAAGATGGACAGTTGGTAGATAGATAGATAGATAGATAGATAGATAGATAGATAGATAGATAATAGATAGATAGAGACAGCTACATGATGGGTCACTGAGGAATAAAAGCACTGACTAACCTTAGCCCACCTCACCAATGTCATCCAAATGCTCATGACAGCGGTGTGACCTATAAAACTCTTCTTTGCCCAACTGTTTGCTCTTCTGTACTCACTGGGGTGGGTTTTCAGCAGCTCTATGGGGTATTGATGAAGCAGAAACACCAGCAAGGGAGTTGATGGTGATCACCGTGTCCTTCGGAAGCACAGGGCACATCGCTGGCTTTTCAACTCCCTCCCCTGCTAGAAGTCCTGGCTTTCCTCCCCAGGTGCCTCTGCAACTTCCGGTTGCTCACTCTTCTCCTATAACAAACTCTTTTATTTGGTTCTCTTCACCTGAGAATCACTTCCAGAGGAGAAGCTGGCGTGGCACAGAGAGTTAAACTGTGGCTGTGACACCAGCATCCCAGGTCAGAGCATTGGTTTGAGTCCCGGCTGCTCCACTTCTGATGCAGCTCCCTGCTAATGCACCTGGGAAAGCAGCTGAGGACGGCCCAAAGGCTTGGGCCCCTGCACCCACTCAGGAGACCTGGATGAAGCTCCTGGCTCCTGGCTTTGGCCTGGCTAAGACATGTCTGTTGTGGCCATTTGGGGAGTGAAGGGCAGGTGGAAGGTGCCCCCCCCCCCTTACTCTGCCTTTTAAATAAACATTGTTTCAAACATAATCTCATCCACTGCAAAGCCAGCTGTGCCTCCCAAGCCCCAGTGTTTCAGCCAACACCTTGACTCTGGACCTCCAGGTTCACCTCTGGATCTTATCAATGGTGGTACTAGGAAGTCTGCCTCTGCTAATGGAAGCTCCTGGAAGGTTTCCCTGTGCTCTGTCTGCATCCCCCAACCACCATCGCCCGTGTATAGCAGTCATTCACACACATTGCCGAAGCAAATAGCACTAAGTCTCGTTGATCCCTGCTGTGTGTCTACACTGGAGGGGTCTGCAGAGTGGATTCAGGAGGCTCCCTCCAGCCTCCCTGGGCTGTACCTGCAGCGGGGGTGTGCTCGGGAGTGCTGTTCCCCGGGGAAGGGGAAGGTCTCCACCTCCCTCTGCAGAGTGCCCGTGCAGGTGCTCGCGGCCCACCCTCAGCTCGGACGTCACGGGTGAGGGGCTCTGGGGCGCCAGGCTCCCCTCTGCTCTTGCCACCTGCGCAGCTATGGCCGCTTCTACTTCTTGGGACAGGGGATCCGGCTCACCACAGCCGGAGGACACAGGGCCGGGAAGTGAGCCCTCAGCCTTCCCGCATCACACACGGCGCGCAGATGGTAGGGTGGTGAGTGCCAAGGCCTGGAATCTGACCTTTGCCTTCTGTGGGATCTCCTGTGTGGCCACTGGGACTGCAGACAGCTGATATCCTAGAAACAAGGACTAAGAGCTCCAGGACTTCTACTGTAGTCAAAGTTGCTGCTTCTTCACTGGGTCAGTGCGCAGCCTTCACAGTGCACCGAGATTAATGGTGACCAGGGACAGCGAGTGTGTTTCTGTCAGGACTTCCTGAGCATCTGCTCTTTGTGGGGGAAACGAGCTCTTTCGACCCCATGACGGCCATTCCAGCTTCTGGGACCTTTAGTGCACACGGCCCGGGGGTCCCGGACGTTGATCCTCACGGATTCTGTATTTGGGAATTTGCTTATTCATCAGTTTATTTGTAACCCCAAATCAGTGCCCCTGGTGCTGTGACTATTCCCGGACATGCAGAGAGTGGTCTGGCCTTGAGCTGCACAGCAGGCGGGGCCGGCACAGCTGAGTTCGGGCATACCCCGCCCTCCTGCCTCTGCGCACAGCACCGCGGCTGAACGTGGCGATGCCTCCTTCTCCAATCAGCTGGCTCGCTGGTCCTGTCTCAGCGTGCTCTCCACAGTCTAGTTAGCAGCACGTTGTCTACATTTTTGTACAAGAAGGCTGTGATACACCCAAGGATAAAGAAGTGAAGTCACGATGCTGCTGGCATGGAGTTCCAGCGTTGGCGAATTAGCTCTGTACTTCGAGGAAGGAGTCTTTGAACCGGAAGTCGCACAGGAGAAGGTCACCTACAGTCAACTGTCGGACACGTGGCCAGAGGCATGAGGCATTCGAGCTGTGTCCCCTCCCTAAAGAGCAGTGCTTCACTGGCTCAGGGTTTGCGGCCACTTTGTGGCACATGACCACGGCGAGCCACGAGGATTCCTTGTGCCTCACTCTTCTGCTGATACTGGACAAGCCCCTCTCTCACACTCCTTTTTGGTGTGGATGGGTTATGTTCTTTGTTAAAAATAACTGAATTGTTCAACAGAGATAAACTCCCCGTGGCTGATAGCCACCCTGGAGGGCAGGGGACCCGGGTCTGCACGCTGCAGTGTGCAGACAGGAAGACCCACAGGTGCATCCTTCCCCAGTGTGCCCACAGTGGCCCTCAGGGACTACCACTTGCAACCACCAGAGCCTCCAGGGTTGGGTTAACCACGCAGACTGATGGATCGAGGAAGCCCCGCAGCCGGGTTTCATATCCTGAACCCTACGCCACTCACACCCCTTCTCTGAGGGCGACTTCCAAAGAAATTAGATCCATTTCCTGCTCAGGGAGCCTCCTTTCCCTGGGCCAACACTGCTGCCACACCTGTCCCCAGGTGGGAAGAAAACTCCATATCCTTCCACTTGCCCACGGCACCACCTGTCCAGGTGTGCGTGTGGGGAAGAGAGAGAGACAGAACAAGGGATGCTTTCTCATTTCTCTTTCACTTTCTCTTATTCACACTCTCGCTTATTTATGAGAAATAAAGGGAAGGAAAGATGGCCCTGTTCCTCACTGCCCCCTCCCTGCCCCATAGCTGTGCAGATGCGCAGAGAGCAGCACGGGGCAGGGCTCCTGGTCTCTCCTCCTGCTGAACACCCTCCCGCTCTCCTTACATCAGTGCTGTCCTGTGAAATGAATACCAAGGAGCATTTAATTATTAACACAGGTCCCGGAAGCTGGGGACTCCTCCATGATGCTGCACCTGTCATGGAAGCCGACTACACCCAAGGAGCCGATGTGACTTCACGGTGCATTTGTTCTAAGATGTGCAGAAAGAAACCTGAAGTCTTCCATCTTCGAGAGACAGAGACAGGCAGAGAACAGATCCCATACTCGCCAACACCACTTAGGTGAGAGGGGCGCCTGGTTAAATGTAGGGTCCAATGTGACAACCTAAGAAGGTCCACTACTGCAAAGCCAAGCTGTGCAGCTGTGAACTCCTCCCTGAAGGCCAGCGGGGGCAAAGGGGGTAGGGGGAGGCAGCCCGGCCAGGGCAGGGGTGCAGCCTGAGGGTGACAGCTGCTTGCCTCGCTCCTAGCTCCTGCTGCTCTTGGACTTCACCTTGGGCGTCCCTTCACCCCCTGGCTGCTGGGAGGGACCACAGCCACATGCACGTGGCCATGGTGTACTCCAGGAGAGCCTGACTCGGCTGCCCACCTGCCTGGCTCTGCAGGTGCACGAGAGGGATGCCTGGGAGATGGATGTCTGGTAGACGAAAGCCCACGGGTTGACCAGAAGCACACTGAGCCCTGGGCTCTTGGAGAGTATGGCTAGGGTGGACCACGGGCCCGGCCGGCCCCTCTACTCGCCACGGGACTGCCCTCACTCCGTGATTTTTCCTTCGCGGAGAGCCATGTGAATGTACAATAAGCCATTTCATAATTGAGCCCCGTGTAGCTCAGAAGAGAAGTGTGAAAGAAACATAATTGGCCTGGAAACTCGGCTGCAGAAACTTCAGTTCATTTATTGTACTCGCGTGAGGAATCCTGAAAATTGCTGGATAATTTTATTCTAATTCTCCTATGATTAATTCAAGCTCACCTTCGGGTATGGTTTCCATGCATATATAAAAGGAACAATATCATCTTTTTTTCTCCACATAATGATCTCACGAAGAAATAGAAGTGAAAATTGATTAAACTATCATTGGTCAATTAATTGACTTAATTGTGTTCTTATGTATTAAGGCATTAATTATCATAGTGTTTAGGAAGAAGAGCAGAGAGGCCGTGACTTCCTCAGAAGAAGTAACATTCTTTGTCCATTGTGAGCTGTGATCTTGCTGTGGTCGGATAGGTTTTTAAAATAAATCATTGCACAAGAGCCTGCTTTTGGGGCCGGCGTTGCAGTACGGTGGGTTAAGCCCCCACTTGTGATGCAGCACCCCACATCAGAGCTAAGGATTGAGTCCCAGCCGCTCTGCTTCTGAGCCAGCTCCTTGCTAACGCACCTGGGAAAAGCAACAGAAGATGGCCCGAGTGTGTGCTGTTCCTGGCTCCCGGCTTCGGCCTGGCCCAGCCTTGGCTGTGACTGCCATTTGGGGTGTGAACAGGGCATGGAAGCATGTGTTCTCTCTCTCTCTCTCTCTCTCTCTCTCTCTCTGCCTTTCAAATAAATAAATCTTTTTAAATGATTTCTTGCCCTGTTTTTTTTTTATTTTAAAACAACAAAGCATTTTCTGCATGGACATGTTGGCAATACCAATGCGACCTGTCCTGTGTCACACAGCACCTGCCCCGTCCCCAGGCAGCAAGGGGAGGACTCACCTAGAAGAAGCTCCTGGACCCTGTGGTTTATCCGTCAGCCCACGGGCCACATCTCTGTCCTGAGAATGAATGTCTCTCCAGTAAAGTGACATGGCCTCACTCCGACGAGGGGAGCAGACACGGCTAACGCGCGAGCATCGTCCCTCCGGGAGTGCCGTCGCTTCGTGCTGGCTTCCTGTGTGGCGACAGGCGAGTTGCTGCTTCTTCGCCACACCACTCTGTCATCAGATTTGTGGGCTCACTGCCATCGACCACTGCCCGTTAACAGCCAGAGATCAAAAAGAAATTGTCTTTAAATGCCCTGCCATTATAATAACATCAAAATATCCCAGAAATCAGCAGCAGGGGCGGCCGGTGCCAACCTCTGTCTGCCTCCGTGCTCAGACCTCCCTTTCTCCCCCTTCCCGGTCCATACAGCCTTCTAGAAAATACCACTTGGCGAGATCCAGGTTGGCAGAACACAGGGTTCTGTTGCTAGGCGATGCTGGTGAGTCTGCTAGGCGTGCACTGTGGCACCCGACAACACCATCGGGACAGAGCAGACTCCCAGTGTGGTGGACAGACGCAGTTCCCCAGGGATGGGGGACAGAGGGGCTGGGGCAGGGGTGTCAGTGACGCCTGCCTGCTGCAGGCCTGGGCTCGTGGGGACACAGTGGGTGCCCCTCTTCATGCTTGGAGCGCCCGTCCCTCCCGTGTGAGCTGAGTGCTGCCTCTGAAAGAGAGAGCGTGATGGCCCTGCTGCCTCCAGGCACAAAAGGAGAGAGAGAGAGAGAGAGAGAGAGAGAGAGAGAGAGAGAGAGAGAGAGAAAGGTCTCTATTCGCTGGTTCACTCCCCAGATGGCCACAATGCGTCAATCTGAAGCCAGGAGCCAGGAGCTTCCTCTGGGTCTCCCATGTGGGTGCAGAGGCCCAAGCACTTGGACCATCTTCCACTGCTTTTCCAGGCCACAGCAGAGAGCTGGATGAGAAGTGGAGCAGCCGGGACTCGAACCGGCGCCCGTGTGGGATGCCAGCGCTGCAGGCAGCTTTAGCAGCTATGCCACAGCACCAGACCCCACTGATGGTCTCTTGAGTCCAGCCAACATTAGCCTAATGAAGCAGCAGGGACACACCCATGCCCAGGGCAGGGCAGAGCTTGGACAGCTGTGAAGACTGGGCGCTTTCTCAGCCGCCTTCCTGCAATCTCTTCCCGCCGCTGGCTGCGTTGTGGAGACTTTTCTTGCTCGGAACTAAATATATTTTCCAGGCCAGCCATTGGAAATGAGAATCACAGCCTCATCCGGATATTGTAGCGCTTCGATCTGACGGACACGCTCGAGGTAGCAGTACGATTCTTCTCGATTTTATGGATCAGCGCGGTATTCAGAGTTTTGTCTGCTTTACACGACTGTCAGATGCCTGCGTCTGGCTGCGTGCTCCGGGATGGCTGGCAGTCGGGAAATGTGACACGTGTCAGAGACTGACAACACGCACGGGAGAAAACGTTTCAGGACCACGTGTTATTGTGAAATGGAGACAGCCCAGAGCGAAACCACAGGGCCCCTATGGTTAACCGTGGACTGGACCAGGGATGCCCTCCAGCATCCCTGTTGGTTTAGGGGGACTCTGAGTTAACGAACAGCATAACAGCGGCTGGCGCTGTAGCACAGCAGGCTAGACCACTGTCTGCCCTGCTGGTATCCCATATGAGCGATGGTTCAAGTCCCGGCTGCTCCACTTCTGATCCAGCTCTCTGCTAATGCACTTGGGAAGGCAGCAGAGGATGCCATGAATATTTGGGCCCTGCCACCCAACATTTAGAATGTATTGTTAAATAGTAGGGGGAAAAAGCCCAGTGCAAAATTTTTTGAAGACTGTTTGAAAGTTAATTGAGGGGCCTTGGGTCTAGGGGCTCATTCTCTGGAGCCGTGCAGACCTCTGCCTCTTCCACACCAGCTGTGACACTGGTCAGGTGATGGCTTCTCTAAGCTTCCTTCTCCATAAAATGTGGAAAATGGAACTGCCTACCTCCCAGGGTTGTTAGAAGACTTTGAACCAAAGATTATTCAAGACATTCATGGAAAATGTATAGTATGCAAAATTTTGCATGGAGTTCTGAAATTGCTCACATGAAAATCAACTGACACTAAGGCGTCCTAACGCATCTGGGAGGCACCAAGGAGAAGGCTTCAGTTTACAAAGAGCCCCTGGCTGGAGCTGTGGCGTAGTAGGCTAAGCCTCAGTCTGCAGTGACAGCATTCCATATGGGCACCGGTTCGAGTCCCTGCTGCTCCACCTCCAATCTGGTTGTTCCACTTCCAATCCAACTCTCTGCTCTGGCCTGGGAAAACAGTAGAAGATGACCCAAGTGCTTGGCCCTGCACCCACTTAGGGGAGACAGAAGAAGCTCCACGCTCCTGGCTTCAGATCAGTGCAGCTCCGGCCATTGTAGGCATCTGAGGAGTGAACCAGATGGATGGAAGACCAACCTTTCTCTCTCTTTCTCTATCTCTCTGCCTCTACCTCTCTGTAACTCTGACTTTCAAATAAAAAAATAAATCTTTAAAAAAAAAGTGCTAGTAGCTGGTACCACGGCTCACTAGGCTAATCCTCCACCTGTGGCGCTGGCACCCTGGGTTCTAGTCCCGGTCGGGGTGCCAGATTCTGTCCCGGTTGCCCCTCTTCCAGGCCAGCTCTCTGCTGTGGCCCGGGAGTGCAGTGGAGGATGGCCCAGGTGCTTGGGCCCTGCACCCCACGGGAGACCAGGAAAAGCACCTGGCTCCTGGCTTCAGATCAGCACAGCACCGGCTGCAGCGGCCATTTGGGGGGTGAACCAACAGAAGGAAGACCTTTCTCTCTGTCTCTCTCTCACTGTCTAACTCTGTCTGTCAAAAAAAAAAAAAGTGCTAGTGTCTAGAATTCGCAATTGTTTAGATTTTTACTCACAGGAGTGGAGAAAGGAGGGAGGTGAGGGCTGAGGATAGCTGTTCCCGCTTGTCCCTTAACCTTTTCAGAAATGTCGCAAGACGGATTTTTATTGTTGCCCTGACTACCTGGGAATTAAATCCAAAAATAATTTTGAAGCTAGAAAACAAAGGAAAGCATTAATCCCATAATTACCTATATTTATCAAAATCAAAACAGCAATTTTAGCTCTAGGATAAAATCTAAAACAAAATTTTATAATACATAAAAAATACTGATAATAAGCATTACACATCAGGATTCGTGCCACGCAGCTAAAACAATACAGGAGAGATAATTAAGCCTCAAAGATTTATATTAAAAACAAGAGAAGTGTAAACCAAAGAAATAAGCTTACAACTTAATACATTTTAAAAGAACAAAGAAACCCACCCGACGCAACGGACTGAGGTTGTCAGTCAATATAAAACAAAAATTCATGAGCAAAACCAAGAAGCCATTGTTGAAAACGAAGACCTCGGACGCATGAAAGATGCACGCGCTGACCACTGCTGAAGTTGCAGGGACAGAGGGGGGGGCGGCAGATGCACAGGGTTTGGAGCGATCAGTGGGAACCACAGTATGAGAGGTGTGCCAGTTATAGGAGATTATTTGACCAAATTATGCACATGAGTTTGAGAGTCAGGATGCGTGGATAACATAGGACCAGAAGCAGGACTGCCCCCCCAAAAATGAATCAATACAGCAGACAGATTACCCGGGGGGGGGGTCACAGAAGCTGACCCAGAGATGCCCCAGGAGGTAGCAGGCTCCCAGGTCTGCTGGGGAATCGCAGGAAACGCAGCACCGTGTGAATCTCAGTGGCCGGGGTCCCAACCACGACTTGCATGGTTCCAGCACGGAGACAAACACAGAAAACACACGGGAACTCAGACAGCTCACACCTGTGAGCAACCACACCCAACCACCAACCACAACATTAACTCACCAATCCCACACTTCTGTGACACAGACCCAGGAGAACCTGCGTCCTCTCTTAGAACACGAAGATGAGCAAATCTACCAATGTAATTTCACATGGAAATAGTAAAAGAAAGAAACCACCAGCCTTCTGCATGGAAACTTCCAAAGCACTCATTAAAATTTTGCATCTATTTCTAATTTAACAATGATGATACAAAAATAGAAGTAAGTAGTAACTAGAGGGGTATTTCTGTAGATCAGCATCAAACCCAACCACGCATCATGGTTAACAGGCAAACACAAGGACTAGGAGATGCACATTTAGGAGAGAAGAGACAAAAGTTAAGCAAATTTGGGTTAGGGTTTATAAGCACAGGAGTTGAATAGATTGTGACTATGGCAGTTAGCGTCACTTGGACAGGACCGTCTGATTATTTAATAAATGGTGTTGCACAATCACAGATGGTGATTATCTGGGAGAACTTGCAGCTGGGATTAAACACTTGAGCATTCAGAAAAACGACAAGCCCCCCACAAACCTAGCAGTGGGAGCATTTGCACGAAGACTTCCAGCTTCATAAATTAGGAGAATGCTTTGCTAGTAATGCCCACAGCTCAGAAAACCCAAAGGATCCATGCAGTTATCACACTTAGAAATGATTACATTCAGAACTCTTTACTGACAAAAACAGAGAAATGCGCATTCAGAAAAAATACTTGTAACACAAGTCCCGGGGAACTAAATTGAAAACATCAGACCAGTTAATCTCTAGCGTTCCTTCCAACTCTAAATTTCCACCACCTTATGTTTTATTTTTAACTGACACCAGCTTGCTTGCTTTTCTTTTATTACGATTTATTTACTTATTTATTTGAAAGGTAGAGTCACAGAGAGGCAGAGACAGAGAGAGAAAGGGAGAGAGAGAGAGAGAGGGAGAGAGAGAAGGAGAGAGAGAGAGAGAGGGAGGGAAGGAGGGGGAGAGGTCTTCCATCTACTGGTTCAGATGGTTGCAACAGCCAGAGCTGCACAGGTCTAAAACCAGGAGCCAGGAGCTTCTTCTGGGTCTCCCACGCGGGTGCAGGGGTCCAAGGACTTGGGCCATCTTCTCTGCTTTCCCAGCAGAGAGCTGGATCAGAAGTGGAGCAGCTGGGACACAAACCATATGGGATGCTGGCACTGCAGGTGGCAGCTTTACCTGCTACTTCACAGTGCTAGTCCCTGTTTCTTTCTTTTTTTTTTTCAACTTGCATTTTTTTATTTGAAAGGCAAAGTCACAGAAAGAGAGAGAGAGAATTTTCCATTGACTGATTCACACCCAAAAGCCCACAACAGGGTGGAGCCAGGTCAAAGCCAGGAGCCAGGAACAGAATCGGAGTGTCCCGTGCGAGTGGCAGGCACCATCAGCTGGTGCCTCCCTGGATGTGAATCGACAGGAAGCTGCATTGGAAGTGGGGGCTGGACTCGATCCCAGGCACACTCATGTGGGATGTGGGGGTCCCACATGGTGGCTCACCCTGCTGTGCCGCAGTGCCCACCCCAGAAGTCAAACTCCACTCTGATCACTGTAAGAAAATAAGGACGAGAATAATAGCTCATCAGAGGGTGAACGTCGATGTTCCCAGAAAACCTTGCGAAACAGCAAAATCCAATTCCAAAGGGGAATAAAAGTTCTCAGGTAAAAAGGAAAGATAAATATTAAGAAGAAATTATAGTAATTTACACAGAGGCTGGAAAGGTTGATAGTGTATAGGTGGAGAGTACAGCAGCTGTCACCAGCAGCCAGGACTGGGTGTGGCGAGAGGGAGGCTGGGTATCGGCTCCCTCCATACCGTTCCACAGGAGGAGCAGTGGATGTTCACGGCGAGGGGAATGATGGCTGCACTGACTTGCTCACTAGGTGTGGGAATGTGCATCAAATCATTGTGCTACACCCATAACCACGGATGATTGTTGTGTGTCCCCTTCACAAGTCACCTGGAAAAGAAACGAAGAGGGGCTGCCGGTGGTGCCCCGGCATCCCCTGTCCACACAGCTGTGCGTCCCAGCTGCTCTGCTCCCAGTCCAGCTCCCTGCTGATGTGCCTGGGAGAAAACGACCGAGTGCTTGGGCCCTGCCACCCATGTGGGAGACCCGGATGGAGTTCCTGTCTCCCGGCTTTGCCCTGGGCCAGCCCTGGCTGTTGTGACCAACTCTGCCCGTGTCTCTGCTGCCTCTCTCTTGGCAACTCTGCCTTTCAAATAAATAAAAATAAATCTTAAAACAAAGAAATGAAGATGACAAAGAGTGAAGTCCATAAATTCTGGAAGAGAGGCAATGGTAAGACTATGTTGGTAATAAAGGTGTCGCTGCAGTTAGAAATCAAAACAACAGATGATAAACATGAAAGTTGTAATAAATAAAACTCAATTTCTGTTCAAAATAAATTTGAAACTATGCATTGAAAAAGCACACTATGAGGCTGGCACTGTGGCACAGTGGGTAAAGCTGCCATATGCCGTAACCAGCATTCTGTATGAGTGCCAGTTCAAGTCCCAGCTGCTTGGCTTTGGATCCAGCTCCCTGCTAATGAGCCTGGGAATGCAGTAGAAGATGGCCCAAGTCCTTGGGTCCCTGCACCCACGTGGGAGACCTGGAAGAAGCTCCTGGCTCCTGGCTTCAGCCTGGCCATTGTGGCCCGTTAGGGAGTGAACCATTGGGTGGAAAAGCTGTCTCTCTCTTTCTTTCTTCTCTCTCTTTCCATAATTCTGACTTTCAAGTAAATAACTAAGTCTATAAAAAAAAGAAAGAAAGAAAAGGCACACTACGAATCTGAGAATATCAACTGAAACAACTATTCTAGTGAAATTGCTGAATCCTGAATATGATAGAAAACCATTCTTTGGTTCTTTAGGCAAAATAAGATGTGGCTTATGCAGGGAAGAAAATTAGACTAGTGTCAGATGATTTGTTTTTGTTTTCAGACAACAGTGTTTCTTGCAAGAAGAGAGTGGAGTAAGACAGTGTGAGCAGAGGATTTTAGACCTGGTAAAACTGACCTGCAGTTGCACAAAGCACACACAAGTTCCTGTTCAAAACACGACTTTACCCTCCCCTCCCCAGTTTGAGAGGTGACTGTTTCTTCCAGCTCACGTGGAAGCCGGTACTAACCACCTGTTCCTCAGAGGTGGGCTGGGCAGGCACCAAAACCTTTGAACCTCCCAAGCTGTGAGCCACATAAATCTTATCACTTTATAAGTAGCTTGTTTCAGGGGTTTTGTTGCCGGCACAGAGCTAATTCACTACCCACCCACCCATCTATCCACCCATCCATCCAACCATCCACACACCCACACACTCACCCATCCATCCATCCACCCACCCACCCACCCATCTATCCACCCATCCTTCCATCCATCCATCCACACACCCACACGCTCACCCACTCACCCATCCATCCATCCACCCCCCCATCCATCCATCCACCCACCCACTCACCCACTCACCCATCCATCCATCCACCCATCCATCCATCCACCCATCCATCCATCCACCCACCCACTCACCCACCCACCCATCCATCCATCCACCCATCCATCCATCCATCCATCCATCCACCCATCCATCCATCCATCCACCCATCATCCATCCACACACCCACCCACTCACCCACTCACCCACCCATCCATCCATCCACCCACCCACCCACCCATCCATCCATCCACCCACCCACCCACCCAC
>CM027393.1:115639176-115654821 GCA_015711505.1 Sylvilagus bachmani | reverse complement strand
TGGCCTTGGGTGACCATCACCACGTATCTTGTTCACAACCAGCAGAGTTGGAGCCCTTTGACCTCCTGGGTGGCAAGGGAGCTCTCAAAGTAGAGTCATTTCTGAATCCTAGGGAGATGATTTTAAAAGCCCTCTGTGGCCAATTCGAACTTCAGAAGGGCTAGGCCTTGTAATGAATCACAGCTTAAATGTGACTTAAATGCAAGGGTTCCTAATGATAATCTAAAGTAGCACTTGCTTGCATTTGGGAGATGACAGAGGAAATTTATTTTTTTTGAAAATGGTGCAAAAGCAAGGAAATGATCAGGCATTGGCCTTGGAACTTTATTTGTTTATTTGAAAGTCAGAGTTACCGAGACAGAGAGGGAGAGACATACGGAGAGATCTCTTCCATCCACTGGTTCATTCCCCAAACAGCTGCAACAGCCAGAGCTGGGCCAGGTTGAAGTCAGGAGCCAGGAGCTTCTTCTGGGTCTCCCACATGGGTGCAGGGGCTCGAGGACTTGATCCATCTTCCGCTGTTTTCCCATTATAGCAGGGAGCTGGATTGGAAGTGGAGCAGCTGGGACTGGAACCGGTGCCCACATCATGCACCAGCGTGGAGGGTGGTGTCTTTACCCCCATGCCACAGCGCTGGGTCCTGCTCTGCAACATTAAATACAAGAGGTAACAACGCTTAGCTAAATCACAGACCAGAGAGGGTGTCTCCTTTGAAATCATTCCATTAATTTATAAAAATGATGTTGTCACAACTACCAGCCCTGTGACTGATGGGTAAGAGTTTGAGCATAAGGAAAGCCAACACAACTTCAACACTCCATGCTCTCTGGTGACCCGTGACATCACCACCACTCCTGCCAGTGGCTCCCCCTGGCTGTGTCCTGGCTTTGGAGACGGCTGTGCACCTACAGGATGGAGAAAGGATGGAGTGTGGGGCCTGTGCAGAGACAGCAGTCAGCCACGCTGGCTGGAGGAGCCTCCCCTGGCCCTAGGGGATGTCAACAGATGAACTGAGAGGCAGGTGAGGGGATGTGGCGATGGATGTGGCGATGGAATTTAAAAGAAACTTCAACAAGCTAAGTGTTTCATTTGTGATTTTTGATGAGCCGACTGAAGGATTAGTGGTTAAGGGTGGGCACAAAGAGACTCAAGGAAAGGATAACCACGGAGCCAGGGTGGCAAAGCTTCCCTGCCAGGGGTCCAGGCTGGGCGGTGCTTCCGCTTCCGAGGGGCGTGGTGAACTGCTGGGTGTTTACTTAGGGGCCAGGGGCGCACCTGCTGATGCTCCTTGGAGCCACGCCTTGAGGTTGAGTGTTTCTCTGGGCACACTTTTCATTTTACAATCAAAGCTTAAAAATCTATCATGCAGAAAGCAAAAGAAAGGTTACAATCAAAGATGATTGGTGCTCATCCCTGCATACATCGTGGGGACTTCCGTGGACTGGGCACAGGGCCCCACGCCAAAGGCCCGAGGATGCCAGGGGAAGGGATGAGACAGAAGTTTGGGAAACTGCAGAGACCTGGCTGCACCTCCGCTGAAAGTTTTCATGAAGCTCATGGCTGAGGCTGACGAATGTGGAGCAGAGGCGCAGCTCTGAGACAGGCACCCCCAAGTCCTGAAGGTAAGCAGGGCGATGTGCAGGAGTCAGGCAGCCCACTCCTTTTGAAAGCATTGTTGCTCAATTGATTGGTGCATAATAATTGCACATATTCATGGGCCCAGTGTGGTTTTATTTAAGATTTATTTACTTCTTTGAAAGTCATAATTAGAGATAGAGAGAGGTCTTCCATCCACTGGTTCACGCACCAAATGGTTGCAACAGCCAGAGCTGCGCTGATCTGAAGTCAGGAGCCGGAGCTTCTTCTGAATTGTCCAAGTGCTGGGTCGTCCATCCTTCCACTGGTCAAAACTTAGAAAAAAAACTAAAGCTGAAAGTTCAGCCCAGCGTTTCCTATCGGCACTGGCAAACAAGCGATGCTAAGGACGAGCCTTGGAGCCAATGTAGATGCCTCTGTTCTGCATAGATTAGACAGCGAAGTTGCTAGGAGTGCTTCAAAAGACTAATGGCGAAATCTCTGCGTGGCTCCGGCTTGTATCCTCCTGCAGGATGAGAGATTGTCTTTCAGGAGAGATTTGGAAGCACGCAGAACCCTTGGCACGAGGCTTGGTCATCGGGACGCTGTCTGGACCCTTTGCTGGGAGCTGCTTCAGGGTGCAGCTGTGTTCGAGAAAGGAACGCTTCCAGGCGCACGGACTACACATTGACCTCCTAATCCCGGTATAATCGGGCTGCTTTTACTTGTTCCAGGAAAACGCTGCGGATCTATTTCTTAGGAGCAGAATCCCTTCGGTGTGTGTTGCCTGGTTATCAGAACTGTTTGGAAATGGATGATGGTTCTGACATCAAAGTTTCCAGGTGAGAGAACAGATAAAGACTTGGGGATAAGAAGCACACAGCTCTCCCTTTCCCCACGAATAAGGCGCCTCCAGCCTACTCCTGCATAATCCCTGAGCACAGCCAGCAAATAGAAAAATCAAATGAGTTGGCTTCCTCCATGCGACAACCCTGTTGATAGAGACAGGAAAACGGATGGAGCCGCTGCCCCCCAGGAGCAACGAATGGTGGGGTCGTGTGTGGCCCATGCTCCACTACCACGAGACCCCCGGCCCGCGACGAGCCACCCAGGCAATTTCTGTTATTTGTAGTCAAGTTATCAATGAAGAAAATAATTTTTCTTTGGGGCCGGTGCTGTGGCGCAGCGGGTTAATGCCCTGGCCTGAAGCATAGGCATCCCATATGGGCGCCGGTTCTAGTCCCAGCTGCTCCTCTTCCAATCCAGCTCTCTGCTATGGCCTGGGAAAGCAGTAGAAGATGGCCCAAGTCCTTGGGCCCCTGCACCAGCGTGGGAGACCCAGAGGAAGCTCCTGGCTCCTGGCTTTGGATTGGTGCAGCTCCGGCTCTTGAGGCCAAATGGGGAGTGAACCAGCAGATGGAAGACCTCTCTCTCTCTCTCTGCCTCTCCTCTCTCTGTGTAACTCTGACATAAATAACATAAATAAATCTTTAAAAATATAATTTTTCTTTGTGAACCTTTCACCGAAGTTGATTTACCTGTTGGCTGGGGGTAAGTTGATATTATTGTCTCTGCAGCTTCCTACGTCATCGTGCTGAAGGGCAGGATCCGGCTTGTGATGCAGGAAGTCGCATCTGTTACAGCAAGCTTACTGGACAGTAATCCTGGGGACCAATAATCCACGGTGTTTCCCGGCTGCTTCCCGATGGGGACCCCGGGGGACAGTGTGTGTTTTGTGGGTGGGCCAGCAGGCGCATATCGGGAATCTACCACTTACCACTTCTCTCGGCAGACGAGCGCTCAGTGTCTTGGTCTTATTGTTCTTCCTTTATAATCGGAGCTAGCGACACCCATCTCCTGTTGTGGCATACGTTCATGTGAAAACCTGGGACTAGCACCCCAGCTTCTACACCCAATACAGAGTCCCATCAAGTCAACAGGCTGTTCAGAGTTTTATTTTAACAATTTTCTCATTTACATGCAATGCAAGGGGTTGGGTACACGAGCAGAGATGTCTAACCTTTATGTGGGGGTCCAGCTTTAATCTGGGGACTGTCTATTTTGAGAAAACGTCCTGGGTGCTCCTCCTGACTTAGCGAGGAAAGGGTGTGGTGACTCCATTACGGTTTTGTGGTCGGCGGTCCTGCAAACTTAGTGTGGGCCTGGCCCAGCCAAGAATCCTCCCACTTAGCATTCAGACACCTTGGTGAGAAGTAACAGTGACATGCACTTTGTGTGTCCACATCCTTCCCAGCCTGCCCCCGGTCCCTCATGCTCCCCTGTGTGCAACCTGCTCCACCAGGATCAAGGGAACCGAGGAGAGACCAGGGCAGAATCCTAAGTGGGAAGCAGCCAAAGGCTTTAGCTGTGGGCCCCCTGCCAGGTCAGTGGGGAGTGGGAAGAGGAGAGAGGAGTCTGGGAGAAGAGTGACGCAGGGAAGACAACCCTCAGGCGGGCGTGTGCCAGAGAGCAGCCAGGGCCCCTGGCGTGTGGCTCCAGCCTCGGGAGAGGAGAGGAGAGGAGAGGAGAGGGGAGCTCAGGCTGCCGTCTGGGACTCCTGCCAGGTGCATGGCCACCAGGCATGGCTGGGCTTCATCCCCAAGCATTTTCACCTTTTGAATCTCAACAGTGAAAGATGTAGCTTCCAGGATATGGACAGAAAGGCCTCCACAATGCCTACCAGGCACGCCCAGACAGATGCGCAGGACGGCACATCTTCCCCTCTCTCTCTCAGGGCCCGACTTCTCCGTTCTGTCTGCTTTTGTCTGAGCTGGGGGCAGTGTTTGACATCCGGCTCCACAGCGGCCGGCTCCACCTCCCACTTTCCTGAGATCCCAGATCCACTTCAGAGAAGTAGACCTTGAGGATCTTGACTCTTCTTCTGGAGAAGACCAAGTCACAGGTGGTGGATTCCCTCCTGCCCCAGACAGCAGAAACACAGACAAGATTGGGAGATGGAGTTTTCCCACCCTGGATGGGAGCAGGTGCAGGGTAGAGGTCCTTAGAGCAGCCACGCTCTCTGCACCACTTCCTGCTGGGAGTCTCCAGGGTGCCGTGAGTGAGGGGACCCGGGAGGAAGCTGGCTGCCTCTCTGAGCGAGGAAATGCAGTCAGAAAGCCATGGAGGCTGACGGAGAGAGGCCCCAGCACAGACAGACACCGGGCTGCCGGTGTACAGAAGCCTCCGAGTCCTCAGCCGAGGGTTCCTTGCCCACGAGGAAGGGACTATGCAAAGCCATCAGGAGGGCTCATCCCCTGCACCCCCATTCTCCAGGAACATCCTGTGTTCCCACCCGTTAGAGAAGCAGAGGCCCTGGATGCATGGGCACGGGCAGAGTGTGCAGACAGGGGTCTTAGACCACGGTGGTCCACCCTGCTAGGGCCTACACGCCAACCCTGGAGCGGCCAGACTGCTCCCAAGAATCTCAACCGTGATGCAGGTCAAGTCTCAAGGACATGTAGAGAAAAGCAGAAATATCTGGCATCAACAAGGTAAAAACGTGATTCCTACCAATCAGCTTTCTTAATAAAGGCATCACATGCGCACACAATAAGTAGATAAACAGGAACCCAAAGCAGATCTACAGGTGACGCAGACGATGGATTCTGCAGAGAAGGATGTTAGAGCGGCTCTTACCATTGGGATCTTTCTGGGCTGCTGCGGGCTGACTCGGAAGATACAAAAATGACTCCCAACATCCAGCAATGAAAACTGAGGAGAAGCCCGAGCTAGCGTAGATCAGGAGAGAGTAGACGCTGCAGAGAAAATCAGTGACCTGGAAGACAGAGCAAAGGAAAGTATCCAGCATGAGACAGAGACAGAAAAAGACGGGCAACAAATGAACAGTATTGTGATTTAGGGGCAACTTCACCTGGTCTCCTACAGGTGAAACTGGAGTCCTGCAAGGGAGATGTGGAGGAACAGACAAGGTATTTGACAGAGAGAGTGTCCAAAGTGTCCCAAATTGACGAAAGTATAAACTCACTGATCCACGCAGCTTAAGCATACACACACACACACACACACACACACACACAGAAAATGACACCAAGGCACAAAACAATAAAATTGCACACAGTAGCTCTCTTGGCCAAGCTGCCCACACTGGGCATGGCAGTAATGCAGAATGTCTGCTTTTGCTGTCGTGCTGTGCTGGGCTCCCAGGACTGGCTCCCAGGGTCATCATGTGGTGCTGCCCGCATCAGCCCTTATGTCCAGCACTCTCTGGTCCCCAGGCACCTCCAGGCTCCGCCCCCTTCATCTAGAGTTCTCGGGCTCTCAGACCAGTCTCTGTGCCTGTGTTGGCTTCCCTCCCCATGCCTGAGGCACCGTTGCCGATTCTCAGGTTGGATGTCTGTGGCAGACAGGATCCCTGCGGCCAGCCTGAGGCTCCTGTGTGTCTGGGGTGGGTGCCTGGATCCACTCTTGCATCTCGCAGCCTCCATGGGGATTTCCGTGGCATTTGCTGCTGTCACCTTGCTGGTGCTGATGGCTCTCCTGCTGTCTCGGCCAGGGACAGACACAGAGCCGTGAACTTGACAGCCATGCTCACCCTACTGTACTCGCAGCGGGTGCTGGAGGGCTCGGCGCTCCCTCCTTGCATGTCATGGAGCAGTTGGGTTTTTTAAAAACGATTTATTTGCTTGAAAGACAGAACAACAGAGAGAAAGAGAGAGCGATTTTCCACCTGCTGGTTCACTCTCCAAATGCTAGCAACAGCCAGGGCTGGGCCAGGCTGAAGCCAGGAGCCAGGAGCTCCCTCTGGGTCTCCTACACAGGTGGCAGGGACCCAGACACTTGGGCCATCCTCCCCTGCCTCTGCAGGTGCGTCAGCAGGGAGCTGGGATGGAAACCAGGAAACCGAGCAGCGGGGACTGGAACCGACATTCTGGTGCGGGATGACGGAGTCTCAGGCAGAGGCTTCCCCCACCTGCCCCAGCCCCGGTGCCGGCACACCCTCATGGGCCACGGTGGGCGGTTCCGGTGCAGTCTCCACTCGGGGTCACCGGCCTTTCTGCCTCCTTGTCATCGCTGTAGGTCTGCAGCCCTCCAGCAGGAGGGCCACTGTGAGAAGTCCGCACTTTGTTTTTCTTCCTCTGTCTCTGATTTTTCCCCTGATACGTGACAGACAGCAGGGGCTTCAGAAAGGCAGGGAGTGGGATTTTGGCCAGGAGCCCAGAACCCTGCAATCCAGGACACACGTTAGCAGCTCCGGCTTTCTCTGCCCTCTGCCCCTGTGGGGATGCTGCGAACGCTGCTCTCCTTACCCTGTGCCGTGTGGAGCAGACACCCATGGCTGCCTGCACAGAGCACCGTGGCACCACCACCCTGCATCTCACCCTAGACCTGAGCAGAGTGAATTTTTTACGAGCAGCCCATCGCTGTGCACAGAAGTTACAGCAGTGGTGGGGGCTGACTGTGCCCATCTGAGCGAGTTACAAGGAAATAAAGTGACTCCCAGGGCACACTGCGGGGCAGAAGGAAGACGTCTGTGAATTCCCCGGAGTCCTGGATGAAGGTGCAACGCCTTTTAGTCTGAGAAAGCCGAGGATACCTGTTCGTGACGTCACAATGAGCCTTGGCCTCACTGCTACAATCAAGTAAAATGCACTGCTGTGTGCAAGAGGAAACTCAGGGAATGCTCAGTGAGACGTTTCCACAAACTCACGCCTTTAAAATGCAGCACAGAATGAGCTGACTCTGAGGCACAGGTGACGCGACAGAATTGCGTAATTACTTAGAAGTTGTGCTTCCAAACAAACAGCTCAT
Source organism: Sylvilagus bachmani (assembly GCA_015711505.1). Lineage (NCBI taxonomy): Eukaryota > Metazoa > Chordata > Mammalia > Lagomorpha > Leporidae > Sylvilagus > Sylvilagus bachmani. The sequence goes on along the minus strand of CM027393.1, from coordinate 115,647,477 downwards.
TCCCATTAGTCCCCACTACAGCTTAGGACCTATTTTCATCGCCCCTATGCAACCCAGTGCAACAAAGCAGACAGCTTTGCAAGTCTGTGAACTTCATTGGCGTATTTTGTCAATTGAGTCTGCTTTCTCTTCAGTGTATCTGAGTGCACTGGCCAATTTTGTAGTCAAGCAGCCTGCTCTTAGGCCTTATGGCCCCTCTGCAGTTTCTCTCTTTCTCCCTCTCTCTCTCTCTCTCTCTGTCTCTCTCTCTGTCTCTCTCCTGCATGCATGCACACACACAAATTTGCCTTCCTTTGTATCGAAATCATGTAAAAAGCTTACTTGACTCACAGAAACGAGATCCCGTATTTTGAATGCGGTCGTACGAAAATGCAGCCTCCTCTATGCCCAGGAATTCTTTGGAAGAGAAAGTAACAGCCCACCGCCGAAGGGGATTCACGAACGGCAAATGTAGTCAGGGGCAGATCTCCACGGGGTGCTCGTAAGGGGCGTAAAACCCTCGCTGGTTATGATTTACAAGAAGAAAGCAGATGGAGCACATTTATAAGACGACCGGCGCAATACCCAGAACAGCCATGAAAGAATGGTCCAAAGCCTTGAAGATCCCTAATTCATTAATCTTTGAGAGTTTAGGGTCTTTTTCCTCTACTATGTGGATGGGGAAATTGAGGGGTTTTCTGTCTGAAGATCATGAAACGATCAAACAAATGAGTAAAGCTGCCACCAACAGTTCTGAGCTCAGAAACGGGGAGAAACAGCCGCACACGGCAGCCCCACTCCTCCTGGCTGCTTGGCAGGTGCAGCCGGCACAGTGCCTGCTTCTGATGGAATCTGGGTTTCCTACCTGCAGTTTTGCCCACTGAGGCACAGTGCAAGCACGCCCGTGAATTGCTCAAGTGATGAAAGAGAGAGATACAGAGAAAGACTTCCGAGACCGTATCCACGGTGTGCTGTGTAGACCTGTTGCCCGGCACGGATAGCCTCACCTCTGAAGAGAACCTGGTGATGTAGGAAAGATCAGAAAAACGAAGGAATGTGTTCTTGGTAGATTAACACTGTGGCCTGTTCCAAGAGTCACATTAGGGACCAAACCAGAAGCACCTGGTGACTACACTCACAGGTATGATCATTAAAAGAAATGCATAGCAAAAGTGCCTTAGGAGAAAATTATGCATGGGTTTCATAAGATTTTGCACCAACATAAACTCCTTTTCACTTCATTTCTTGCAATTCTGTAAGAACTAGAAAGACAGCATGTCGGTGAGGTGATGTACACAGAGTTGCATCTGGTCCCTTAGCCTTACCCTTCTGTATTGTGAAGAAGGGATTTTTCTTCTGTGTCTTTAAGCACAGCACCAATTAACAGCAGCATCTTGCCTGTGTCTCTTCTTCTCAGCTTCTTCCAAGGGTCCTGGGGGCACCACTCTGCACAGACGATGCAGGGGCTTTTCTCCGCCTGGTTTTCTGGCACTTGTGGTTCAGGTGTGGTGTGTGAGCATTTATATAAGCCGCAGAGTGAACCACCGGCTTTGCTGCTCCCATGTGCTTTGCCTGACCTGCCCGCCTGCCTTTTGGCTGCGTGACACGGCAAGCACCCCGGATGCCAGCATTTCATACAACGTTATCTTACCAGCCTAGCAACAGAGTCACAGAGCACCATGCCTACCTCCCCAGATGTACATCCCCATCTTTGAATGCTGCAGAGAGATGGCCGCCTTCTCCCTGCCATGTCCCGTCCTTCAGACAGAATTCACTGCGGGTGCAGTGGACTGAGTGGGTGAATGCCAGACACAGGACACAGGCAGAGCCAAGGACCCACCGGAAGGGTCTTCCCCCTCCACCGTGCAGAACCCTTGGAGGAGGAGGCCTTAGGGTGGGTTGCAATCAGACAACACAGAGGAGCAAGCAGTGAGCCGTGGAAAACACCACACAGCGCCAGGAGGGGCTGTGCGCCCAGACAAAGCACCCGAACATCCCCTGTCAAGGCGAGGGCTTCGTTGGCTGTCCAGGACGCACCGAGGGCCAGGGCCATCTGGCTTCAGGAACGAGCCCAAGGGAGGCAAGGTAAGGAGAATGCTTTGGCGGAACAGAGCGCGCACAATACTGCTGACGGGAACTTAGCACTGTTTCGCAAAGCTTCAGGCGCGGGCGGAGCTGAGCAGCCCCATGGCTTTTTTGCCACCAGCAGCGCTGGCCCCGCACACCGGTCGTTTCCTGTCTGCTCTGCAGGTGCACGGCGCGTGTGTGACCATCTCAGTGGATCCGTGGATCGGCATCGGAATGTGTTTCAGTGCACTTGGATTTCAGAGATGAATCTGCGCAGGGAGGGGTGGTGGTGCTTCAGGACTGGGCCGGGGCTGGTGGGGTGGGGGGACTGGCTCTCCAGAGGCTGTGGCCCCCTCCTGGAGTTTCCTTCCATCTTGTCCCTTCACTTCATCAACCCCTGTCCTAAAAAATACAACATTGGCAGTGACAAGAACATCTCAAAATCCAGTACGGGGGGCGGGGGGGGGGGGCGTTTGGTGCAGTGGGTAAAGACACTGCTTGGGATGCCCATATCAGAGTGCCTGGGTTTGAGCCCGGCTCTGCTGCCAATCCAGTTTCCTGCTCTTGTGCACCCTGGAGGCTTGAGGAGCTGGGTCCCTGCAGCCATGTGGGAGACCTGAGCGGAGTTCCTGGCACAGGTGTCTGAGGCTCCTGTCCGTCTGGCGCCCCTGGGGCGCTGGAGAGCTTGTCCTGGTCCAGACCCTGGGTTTGCTGCTCCCCCACCCTCTTCTGCTTGTGGCACCACTGTGTTGCCAAAGCCTGCACCCTGTACATGGTCACACTCCTCAGGTCACAGCCTCCTGGGCAGCACGGGGTCAAGCTGATGAGACCCTGTGCCCACTTCACCATTCATGCTTCTGTCCTGTCTTGTTCCGAGAACCTGAGCATCAGTGTTTCACCGAGTCCCTTGGATTCGTGTGTTCAAGACACATAGCTCTGCCAGGGCCATGGGGGGAGAAGGGAAGCGACTCCCATCAGCAACTCCCATGGGCCCCTGTCTTCTGCCTTGGCCTCATTCCCCTGGAAATCAGCAATGACCTTGGCTGTGTGGTTTTGGAGCAAAACCTAACCTGTAAGGGGATTGTAAGAATTGAATTTGGAAACAGGTGTGAAGGGACCTAGCACAGGCCTGGTAAATGCGCAATGATGTGTTTCCAGTCCTTTGAGTACAAACTGTGCGATCTCTAACAGACAGAAGTGTTGGAAGTGATGCTGGATGGGAAGGAGATACTAGATTACCAAACAAGGGTTTCAAACAAGGGTTTTTTTTAAAAAAAAAGATTTATTTATTTTTTGAGAGGTAGAGTTACAGTGAGAGGGAGAGAGAGAGAGAGAGAGAGAGAGAGAGAGGTCTTCCATCTGCTGGTTCACTCCCCAGATGGCCACAACAGACAGAGCTGAGCCAATCCAAAGCCAGAAGCGAGAAGCCAGGAGCTTCTTCTGGGTCTCCCATGTGAGTGCTGGGGCCCAAGCACTTGGTCCATCTTCTGCTGCTTTCCCAGGCCATTGCAGGGAGCTGGATAGGAAGTGGAGCAGCTGGGACTAGAACAGGCGCCCATGTGGGATGCAGCACTGCAGACAGCGGCTTTATCCGCTACACCACGGCGCTGGACTCCAAAAAAGGATTCTTGTCTCAGTTCAAACCATGGCACGGAAGTCCATGGGCAAGCCAGCCTTCCTCCCTCCTACAGACAGATGGAGAATGCCATGGCGTGGAGCCTCGCCCACCTGGACTCTAACCCCGAAAATGTTTTCTGGGACTCGTGCTGCTGCTGGTCTCAAGATTTTTTTTTTTTATCCCTGCTTTCATTTTCTTCACTTTTAAAATTCACCCTCTGCTCCCTCCACCCCCCAAAAAAATTGGGGAAAAAAAGAAAGTGAGTAAGAGATAGTGGGATTGGGAGACTCTGGGATGGAAGCCGAAGTTTGGGGCATTCATGTGGCCGACCCCAACTGCTGTGCGTCCACAGGGAGTGGTCAGGGCCTCCCGAATGCTCACGTGCACCGCAGTGACGGCATTACTGCTAGAGACCTGTGGACCATGACATATGTTTTCTATAAGAGCTCAACAAAGCAGGTAAAACTCTGAAAAAGGATTACACAGTGCTTGAACTTGGCCTTTTGCTTATTGTACATTAATTACTCCACACCAGGCGGTCCTCTCTCGCTGCTCTGTGGGGCACATGGGCCCTAAAGAACTTGGTGTAGTCTCTGTGGAAAGGGCGTGGCTGTCCCCAGGTGGTCACTCAGTCCCTAGGTGGTGACACACGCGTCCCAGTGCACAGGCTGGGTGTGTCCTCACCTCCCAGGGACTGACTTTGTGTCTTCCTGATGGTGCCTCTCACACACCAGAGTCATGGGACTCGGGTGGGCCTGAAGATTCTGGATTGGAGGGACCCTTTAATGAGCTCCTGCTAAAATCCACGTCATTTATCACCTGTCCTGAGGGAACTTTGGCTAAGAACTCAAAAACAGCAAGAATTCATGAAAACCAGGGACACAATTCTTTTTTTTTATTTTACAGGTTAAGTTAGACAGTGAGAGAGACAGAAAGAAAGGTCTTCCTTCCATAGGTTCACCCCCCAAATGGTTGCTACAGCCTGCGCTGCACCGTTCTGAAGCCAGGAGCCAGGTGCTTCCTCCTGGTCTCCCATGTGGGTGCAGGGCCCAAGCACTTGGGCCATCCTCCACTGCACTCCTGGGCCACAGCAGAGAGCTGGACTGGAAGAGGAGCAACCAGGACTAGAACCCGGTGCCCATATTGGATGCCAGTGCTGCAGGCAGAGGATTAACCAAGTGAGCCATGGCGCCGGCTCAGGGACACAATTCTTAACAACGCTCGTCATGGCTTTATGTGTTCAACCGGAAGTGAAACTGTGGAAGAAATCGTCTCGGTTCGTTCAGGTTGCTGTGGGGAAAGACTGGCCTGGGTGGCTTCAGTCCCGAGCGCTGACTTCCCACAGCTGAGGGGGCTGGGAAGCCCTGGACACAAGCTCCTGCAGAGCTGGAGCCTCCTGAGGGCCCGCGTCCTGGTTTGTAGACCGTTGGCTTGGGGCCGACAGCAGAGAAGTGGACACCCATGTGTCCCCTTACAGGGCTCTCAGCCCCATCCCTCAGGACCTCATCACCTCCCAAGGGCTCTGCCTCTTAATACCTTCATCCTGGGGATTAGCATTTCAGCACCTGACCTTGGTATAGGGGAGAGGTGGGCACAGACATTCAGTGCGTAACATCAGTAAGTGACAGATTTCTACTCAAAGTGCCCCCCAGGAGGAAGATGAGACGACAAACCAACAAGAAAATGAGGCAATGGTTGCATCCAGTGAACTAGACAGGGGACTAATGCTTAGAGCAAGTAACCTTACTCCTAGCTAGGGTGGGTGACTGTGAGAATGCAGCAAAGGACAGAGTCTGGGGTATGGGTAGAGAACTCTGATGGATAGAAGCAGTCGGGAGAAAATACCCACCTCCCTGCTCACTAACGTGGTGCACATCAAAGCAAGACCTGCCAGCATCTGTCCCAGCAGTGCCAGGGCTGTAGCCAGCGGATCCTGTTCTGAGCCCCGGCTCTTTCCTCCAGAACAGGGCGCTCACCTCCCCACCTGCCAGAGGCAGCCCAGCCCACTCCTATCTGGGAAGCAGTCTTGGCTGAAGGGGAGGATGGGGAGGAGAACCAGGTTTCCCAGTGTGGACGCAAACTGTCCTCTGTACGAGGCCCACGCCCTGCCCCGGCTGTGCCGCTGTTCGGACTCCGGCAGAGCCCGGCGGGAGCCGACACGTGCCCTTGGCTCTCTCGGGTGTCCGATGCGTTCCGTGCCGAGCTAGGAACGGGAGTGACAGATACTCCAAGGGAGTCAGTCGGTGTGAGTTAGTGGGGCCACCGTGCACAGACCCGAGTGCTCTGCCCCTGGAGGCGCAGCTGTGTACGGGGGCATTGGCTTCACGGTGCGTGATGGGCCATGGAGAAAGGCACCCTGGCCCAGGTGATAACACACGCTCGTTCCTCAGCTCTGCCTTCAGGCGGCCCTGTGGGACCGTCAGCCCAGCAGCCCTGTGGAGACACCAAGGGAGCCCACAGCCGCAGCTCTGCTACACCGTGCCCCGCCCCCCATGTCCAACACAATGGACGTGAAACACCAGAGCACACGACAGAACTTCTCCAGGCCCTTGAAGAGCGGTGATGGCCGAAGGGGGAGACGGTCTCAGAGTCTGGACCAAAAGCACCAGCAGCCCCAGGGCAGTGGGCGCGGCACCACGAGGCTACCCGGCCCACCCAGGGACTGGTGCCCCTCTGGGGCCTCGGCCATCAGCCGGGGTTGTCTGTAGCAGCTGCGGTAAACCAGCTGTGGAAAGGGAAGGTCGTGCTGTGGGGACGGCCACGGTCTCAGGGCCTGACACCGTTGCCACTGTGTCCACAGCTGTGTCCAGGCAGAGGCGGGCTGGCGTCCCCTGGCCAGGCCCCTGTGTGGCTGCTCAGTGTTTCTCCGGTCTTCTCACCAGCACTAAGGTTTGCTCAGGCTATGTCCACACCATGGGCACCTTCCTGCACCTCCCCTGGTCCTCTGGACCGGCAGTACACCCATCTTTTCTTCCACACCAAGGAGCCAGGCCACCAGTCTCTCTCAGTTCTTGCCTTGCGCACTCCTCTGTGTACATGACACAGGCGGACGATCAGGTGGAAAGAATGGAAACTGCTGGCCGGGAGGCTGTCCCTCGCCAGAGACTTCCAGTGCTGCCCTGGGGCCGAGCAGGGCGGCCCGTGTCCACCCTGTACCCAGGCATGAGCGGTGCCATTAGCCTCCAACACCAGAGAGCATATTGCCAAGTTCTCAGGATCTGCTTTGCGAATGTGCTTCTTGGCGTTGTTGTGAATTACCGTGTGTTTATTGGACAACAATAAATTTTCGCTTCCTGAGAAATCCTGTAATTCACATTTTGAACAGATCTATCAGAGACTGCAGCTTCTGTGGTGTGTTTGATGAGCGCACGGGACAGGAAGCGGGTTCTCGCTGGTGTGTGTGCACGCAGATTCCCGGGCAGAATTACACAGGCTGGAGACGGGGCTGGCGGGTGCAGCATAAGGTGGAGAAGCCATCCAGAGCAGACACAGGCCTGACGCCTGTGGCAGGAGAGAGGGGAGGGGCCCTGGTGGGTAGGGAGGGCAGTGTACCCAGAGAGGCTCGGCCAGGCCAGTGGACAGTCCCAGGGCTTGGGCGGGCCGGTGGAGGAAACCTGTGTCTTTTTGGGAAGAGCCAGCCTGGGGCTGCATTGCCAGGAGTGATCGTGGTGGGGTGCCCAGGGAGGCAGAAGCCGGGGGTGCAGGGTATCCTGCACGACAACCACACCCACACCCGCCTTACTGCGGCAGGCCCACCTCTCTGTGGCCCGTATAGGGAGCCACGCCAGGCGCATCCGCTACACCAGAGACCCGCATCCAATCAGCCGCGCCAGAAGCTTCGAGGACTTTAACCGAAATATTAACCAAGGGGACCGTGATCCTCAAGGTCAATGAGTTGAAGAGTCCAGGGACAATTTTCCCAGATGTGTGTGATGTGGGGCCCAGCCCGGGGGCTTCTGGGTGATACAGGGAGCGCGGGCACAGGACGTGGTTTAACTGATGACAGATTTCTAGCTTCCACGAATTATCGATGTGAACCCACATCTGCTCTGGACGAGGATGAGGGCCGGCTGGCCGCAGCTACGTCCAGCCCTGGACAGCTGACCAGGGCATCCCGCACCTGGAGGAAGTGGACGTCCTTCGCACAGCTGGCTTCACATGGCGGCTTCTCACCATGTGGCGTCTGCTGAAGACTCGGGGCGGCAAGCCTTCATCAGGGGCCTCGCTGTGAGGTGCCCTTTCCAGCCTAAACTGACTTTTTCACCTGCCCCCCTTTAGTCCTCCCCTCCCCTCCCCTCCACTCCCTCCTCTCCCTCCTCTCCCCTCCTTCCCCTACCTCCCCTCCCCTCCCTTTTCCTGCCCTCCCCTCCCTTCTTCTCTCCTCCTCAGCCCTCCCCTCCCCTCCCTCCCCTCCCTTTTCCTTCCCTCCCCTCCCCTCTTCTCTCCTCCTCAGCCCTCCCCTCCCTCCCCTCCCTCCCCTCCCCTCCTCTCCCCTCCTTCCCCTATCTCCCCTCCCCTCCCTTTTCCTTCTCTCCCCTCCCTTCTTCTCTCCTCCTCAACCTTCCCCTCCCCTCCCTCCCCTCCTTCCCCTCCCCTCCCCTCCTCTCCCCTCTCCTCCCCTCCCTCCCCTTCCCTCC
>CM027393.1:115517170-115639076 GCA_015711505.1 Sylvilagus bachmani | reverse complement strand
GCTTCCTGCGGCATTGCTTCGGGGCATCTGTGCTGCGGTTCTACAGCCTCCGACGGCTTTGCCCCCAGCCTCGCCGTTGGTGTAATGGACCGTCTTCCTATGTTGTAAGCGGCGACTGAGCGCTCCCTCTGAATGGATCATCTCAGGGCAGATCGGAAGGCAGGATTCTGCCCGCAGTAAAGCACTAATAAGCCCCGGGAACTGCTTGCCGTCGCTTTTGCCAGCTGAAATGGCCTTGTTTGCACCAAACACCTAGAGACAAGGGCACACACATTTTAAGCTTGAATTACAAAGAAGAGAGAGCTACAGTTTCATAAACATACTTAGAAACGTGGAGAAGTTCAAACATAAATCCAACACCAGCAGAACCCAGAAATAGATAGATAAATCCCCTCCCCCAACCAAGCTGAGGGGGCCTTACCCGGAGTTCTAAGTTCCAGCTGAAGCACAGTGGATGTAAGGGAGTCGCCCAGGCAACGAAGCTCCCGGCGCCGTCCTGGGCCTTCTAAATGGCAGCTCGCATGGCAGACAGCAGCCAGCTCGGACGGATGCTGTGCCGTCCAGCACAGGGGCTCTCTGAAGATCGGGGTGATGGGGGCTCAGACCACCCTGTCCCCAGGCTCAGTCTAGCTCCCTGTCTCAGTCCTTGTCATAGCCCAGGGTTGGGAGCTCCCCACGGCAGGAGCTCTGGGTGCCCTGCCTCCTGGCCGCAGGCAGGGCTCCTCCCCAGGGCCACGGCCTCAGGCAGCCAGGGCCCAGCTGCAGGTCTCACCCCGCGGGCCATGCCTCCTCCTGGGAATAGGGGTTAGGCAAGGCCAGGTGACCTTGGTTGCTAGTGCTGACGGAGAACACGGGAGCTGGGGGAGTTGGGGGCACATGAGTCTCTCGGCTCTTACAGAAGGTCCTCAAGAAGGTGCTCCTCTCATGCTCATGATGCACGGCTTCCTGGCAGCCACTCTGTGAGCATGAGGAACACTCGGTGCATGGGGCAACGCTGAGGACCAGGAGAGAACGTGAAGAGGGCGACAGAGCCTGGGCCTTTGGGTCTTGAACAAGTTACCAGTCATGGAGCTGCGGCCTTCCTCTCATGGATAAGAATTAAAGCTATAGACCTGTGGGATAGATTTAATTTTTTAACATTATTTACTAGGAAAGGGAGAGAGGGGGGTGGAAATTTCTATCCACTTGTTCACTCTCTGTCCGCAACAGTCAAGGCTGGACCAGCCCAAAGCCAGGAGTCAGATCTCCATCTAGGTCTCCCATGAGGGTAGCAGGGACCCAAATTCTTGAACCATCACCCTCTGCCTCCCAGGGTGCATATTTGCAGGGAGCTGGATCAAAGTAGAATGGGCACTGGAGACCAGGCACTCCAATAGGGCGCTTGGGCGTCTCAATCAGTGTCTTGGTTATCAAGCCAAACACCTGTCCCCAGGGAGCTGGCTTTTACCAGCTCTACCACAGCAGGCTTTCAAAAGGACCCTACCTTTGTGGGCAGGTGCTTCTCCCTGCTGGTGGTGAGACAGAGGATCCTCGGAGGGGATCTGAGCCTTCAAGACTACTTATAATAGTATCTGCATTTTTAAAATACTGTTTATCTATTTGAGAGGGATGGGGAGGAAGGGAAGGAGAGAGAGAGGGAAGGAGGGATGGACAGAGAGTGGGAGAGAGACAGAAGAGAGAGAGCTGGTTCCCGGCTGGGGCTGGAGCCAGGAGCCAGGAGCCAGGAATGCAGTCCAGGTCTCCCATGAGGGTGCAGACTCAGTTACTGGCGCTGTCACTGCCGCCTCCCTGGTCTGTGGTGGCAGCAAGTCGGAGTCTGGGGCTGGAGCCGGTGTTGACCCCAGGGTCTGTCATGTGGGAGTCCTGACCCCAGGCCAGGGCCCACTCCCTTGCTGAGATGACGGCACCGTTTGCCTTGTCTCGTTGCTTTCCATGTGACATGGAAGGGTTCACCCAAGGCTGGCTTATCTGTGGAATCGCACTAGCCACAGGCAGGTGCAGGCGTGGGGATCAGCCCCTCTGATACAGCGAGAAGCTTGGGGCATTTAAGAGGTCACACAGGGCCATCAAGCGTTCCTGCTTTCGTCTCTAAATAGGTATGTTACTGTGTTGCTGTGTGCTGTGATGTTGTTACTGGGTGATCCTTATCATGAGTTAGTAACTAAGTTTTTTCCCTAAGCTCTAGTTTCTGATGCATTACCCATCAGTAGAAATAACTCACAGAAACAAGAACTTTCTGGAGTCATCACTTTTTTTAAGGGTGTACTGAGACCAAACTACTTGAGGATCAGAAAGACATTCAGTTTTTTTTTAAAGATTTATTTATTATTTTGAAAGTCAGAGTTACACAAAGAGAGAAGGAGAGGCAGAGAGAGAGAGCGAGGTCTTCCACCCGCGGGTTCACTCTCCAAATGGCTGCAACAGCCAGAGCTGGGCTGATCCAAAGCCAAGAGCCAGGAGCTTCTTCCAGGAGTCCCATGCGGGTGCAGGGGCCCAAGAACTTAGACCATCCTCTACTGCTTTCCCAGGCCATAGCAGAGAGCTGGATCAGAAGTGGAGCAGCCGGGATTCGAACCAGCTTCCTATGAGATGCCGGCACCACAGGCAGCGGCTTTATCCTCTGCGCTGCAGTACCAGCCCCAAGACATAGAGTTTTTAGGTAAAAATTGCAAATGTTGATGTGATAGATAATAATTCAAGACCCATCAAGTGTTTGTGCACACTCACGTGGCTGCCGAGTGATGAGGGCTGAGTCCTGGGCTGACCCCCTGTCTGTCCTCCTGTGTGTCCTCTCTGGCTGGGGGATGATGTGGGTGCTGCTGTAGAGTGGGTGCTGGGCAATGGGGGCTGTGGTCATTGGCAGAATCTGACAAGTGGGCGCTCTGACGCGGAGGGCTCGCTCTGGTTTCTCCAAAATCTACAGCAGTTTCTGATCATTGGGTTGATTTCCCTCAAATCCTCAGAATTCCATCACGATGCTCTTCACTGACACTTAGATGCTGGATCTGTCCCAGTTCTACCTCAAACATTTGAGGCCACCCGGAAGATTTGGAAGGAAGGAAGACAGGCACTGGCTAGTGGTCACCTCCTTGTGCAGCGGAACTGACCTATCACAAGCCTCAGTATAAACTCATGTTAACGTATTCACCACACAGCTGCTAATTTGGAGCTGTCATTGGGATAATAAGGTGCCTGTTATTAATTAACCCCATTAATGTCGTTATCATACTCAATTAAAAAATTACTTTTAATTTCACAACAATGTGGTTTTTATAGAGGAAAATAAATAACAAAATGATTAGCACAAAGCAAGAAATAAAAATGGACAACGTGAAGCCTCAGACACGAGGTCTTGGCTGCCATTCCTAGCCTGATGTAGGAACTGCGTAGATGTGTAGACATGTTGTAGATACGCGTAGATACGTCAGGAACTGTCAGCTTCCTTTCCCACTGCTCTCCTGGTACGTTTCCACATTGATTGAGGAAGATGAACACATTTACTGAGGGACACGCACACAGGTGCGGCGGATGATCTGAAAATAGGAGTGAGCTTTAGCCAGTACGACCCCTGCATCCCACATGGGACTCCTTGAGGCTGCCTCTGGCTCCTGACTCCAGCTTCCTGAGAGCGCAGATCCCAGCAGGCAGCAGGCATGGCTCCTGTAACCTGGTTCTCGCCATCACTGGGCCATCTGGATTGCATCCCTGGCTTCCGGCTTCAGCCTGGACCCAGCCCTCGCCATTTCAGGCATTTGGGGAATAAAGTAGCAGCCAGGGACACTCTGTCTCTCTCTCTGTCTGCCTCTCAAATATGTACATTTTTTTCAAAAAGCAAGAGGTCAAACCAGCAATGAACCCTGGAGACAGAGTTTACATCAGAGAAGGGCAAAGAGCCTGAGATTTCTTAGTACCTGAGTTGACGAGTGGAGCAAAAGGTATTAGAAGTAGAGAGGAGGAGCAGTGCTGTGGCATAGTGGGTAAAGCCGCCGCCTGCAGGGCCTGTGTCCCATACGGGCACCAGCTTGAGTTCTTGCTGCTCCACTTCCAATCCAGCTCTCTGCTGTGGCCTGGGAGAGCAGGAGAAGACGGCCCAGGTCCCTGCTCCCGAGTGGGAGACCCGGAAGTAGCTCCTGACTCCTGGCTTCGGATCAGCTTAGGTCCAACAGTTGTGGCCATTGGGGCATGAACTAGCGGATGGAAAACCTCTCTCTCTGCCTCTGCCTGTCTGTAACTCTGCCTTTCAAATTAATAAATCTTTAAAAAAATAGAAATAAAGGGGAAGAAATGTGCAAGATTTAATTTTGAAAAATTAAATATATGTTGTTCTAGGCTTTAGTCATACATTGAGATGCTGTTTACTGTGATTATGAATACTTAGAACATGCTGAGTTATTTCAACACTGGGGTTTAATGTCCTTCCAGACTGTTCAGCACACTGTTGAACACACAGTAGGTATTCAAGAAACATTCTTTGAAAGAGCACACATGGGAGTATGGTAGACACAGCCGCAGTGCCCTCCCCAAAGGTGTCGATATCAATCCCCAGAACTTGTGTCCACGCTACCCTGGTGGCAGAACGGATTCTGGAGAGGTGCTTAGATGAAGGGCTTTGAAAGCAGGTATTATGCTGGATTATCTAGGGGGACAAATGCCATCACAAGGGCCTTACAGGATAGAGAGAGGAGAGGAAGCAGTCAAGGGCAGAGGGAGGGTGGACGAGATCGTGGTGATGTGTGGTGAGCCGACTCAGCTGGCTGTAACCAGCTTTGAAGACAGAGGAAGGGGCTGGAGGCCAAGGGAGGCAGTGTCCCCGAGACGCTGGACAGACAGGGATGTGGATTCCACAGATCCCCTTCCAGAGCCTCCTGATGGAATGGAGCCCTGCTCCCAGCTCCATTTAGGTCTATCGAAAACACACCAGCTTTTGTCCTATGGAAATGCAGGGGAAGCGTTTGTATTGTGTTAGACAAAGACAGTTAATGCAATGCACAATAAGCATTTACTAAAAATGAACCTGAAGATCCTGCAAATTTGTAACACGTGACACAGTCAATATCATGGAGAGTGAAGACCTTAATGCCTGAGGTCCCATTTATTCAGTCCTTGAATTTCACGCTTCAGAGCATGAAAACTGAGATTGGACTGGACTTCAGATTCAAGAGGGAGGAAACTCGCCAGTTATAAGATGCTGCAGCAAAGTCGAAGAAACTCTACGCCTCAACTTTAAAAATATTTATTTATTTGAAAGGCAGAGTTACCGAGAGGGAGGGAGAAGCAAGCAGAGAGAAAGAGGGTGGAGAGAGAGAGAGAGAGAGAGAGAGAGAGAGAGAGAGAGAATCTTCCAGTCCCTGTCTTATTCCCCAAATGACTGCAATGGCTGGGGCTGTGCCAGGCTGAAGCCAGGAGCCATGAGCTTCATCCAGGTCTCCCATGTGCACGCAGGGGCCCAAGCACTTGCACCATCTCTGCTGTTTCCCAGGCACATTAGCAGGGAGCTGGATTGGAAGTGGAGCAGCTGGGTCTCAAACTGGCACCCACATGGATGCTGGCATCACGAGTGGTGGCTTAACCTGCTGTGCTGGCCCCAATCCCTGATTTTTTTTTCGATAGCCGCATAGACCTACTGCTCTGTAACCAGGTTTTGAAAAAATATTACAATTCTCTCTCTTCTGAAAAAAGAGCGTATTTTTCTTTATTATCCTTTAGTTTCTAAAAATACACTGGAATTAAATGTCATGTACCTTTGGAATGCACTTTATAAAAACACTCGGTAACTAGGAAACTCACATTGTCATTATTTATAATCTAGGAATTCTTTCCATGGTAACTGTTAGAAGGTCACAATTATGGAGCCGCACTGGAGGCCAGAGGCTATTTCAGAATTCACCAGAAAAAGGCTGTTCACAGGAGAGAATAGCAGTGTCTCCATCCTGGTCACCTGGCTTAGCCAGGTGAGGTCGTGTGGCTGTACCTGCAGCCCAGCTCCGTTCTCCCTGCCTCTGCCCTGCACGCAGCCAAGAAACCACACAGCGACGAGCGCCCAGGGCCCGGCTCATGGAGACCCTGTGTGCTGTGAACTCGTATACCATTTATAGTGCTTGTTCTGCCTCATGGGTCATGTGTAGGTTGATTATGTTGGCACACAATCGGGCGGCCAAGGCCAGGACGCTGAGGTGGGAGGCAGCCTCCTTCTGAGACTCCGACTCCCAGAAGTTCAAGGAAAGCACTTCGTCGTGCCAGAGCTGTGCTACGGAGACTCTGGGAAGAGGCCAGCGGCAGTCGGCTGTTGCTCCAGGTTCACAAGAGAAGGAAGTCAGCCTTCGAGTAGACACACAAATAAAACATACTCCAAGATGTCTCGGCTCCAATAGCGAGCGACCTCAGTAACAAGCCAGCCACTTCACTGGGCCAGCGTCTACCTTCACACCCCCAGGTCACTGGGAGGAGGCTGAGGGAGGACCGCCTGGTGATGCGGCTGACGTGACATGAAAACCTGCTGTCTCCGGTCCAGCTGAGAGCTTGGCGTGACCTATGGTCTGACCCTGTCTTCTGTTTTTATGTTTTAGAACTGTAAGTAGGGGCATTTGTATCGTCAAACACACACACACCCACACAACAGTCTACTTGGTGTGCATGAAGAATTCTGAGAACAGTTTTTAAATAAAACTGCTGCAGATGCCAGGGAAACACAACTTCAGCCAGATAAGGGACATAGGTGACGAATGTATCACTAACTTAATAGTCTATGGAAAAAATTAGCAAGACGATCGCCTTCCTATTCTTTCCTTGCATGCATTTTTCTAAAAGTTGAATCCTATGTAGCTACATCGTTAGCCAATGTGACACCAAAACTTAATATAAGCTCCTTACAAATATATTCAGAAACACATTCTGTTAATTTATGATCACTTCTGAATAAGACGTTTGTTACGTAAATGGCAAACAGCCAGTTACACGGTTAGTACCGTAATGATAGGATGTGAGCGCGATGAAGGAACCAGGAAGAAAGAGCGGGGATTCCAGGCAGCCTGGGCGCTGGTGGAGCCTTCGGGGCCCCCTGGACCACGGAGGAACTCTTGGTTGTGTTTCCGGGTGCCCCACAGCTGGTTGACCAGTTGTCCATTTCCACACTGTCTTTGAGGTTTCTGTTGATTCTTTGTTTCCCTCCACAACTGTTTTATGTCTAAAGGCAAATCGTTGTTCTTAGTCCATTCGTTCACTCAGTAAATTCATGCTGAGTGCTTTGCAGTTATGGGATCCAGACCAATACGGCCAGGCTTCCAGAGAGGCCGGGTTCCTCTCTGGGTTTCTCCCTTTTTCCCACCCAGGGAGTCCTGAACCTGTCACTGGTTTATCAGTGGGCCCAGGAGCTGACTCGGAGCAGCCGTTCCCCAGCTCGAGTCCGATGGCGGCTCTGCCTGCACCGGGAGTGGGAGCGTGGGGCGGCTCCTGGACCAGGGGTTTCCCCTGGCAGAGGGGGAGCCTCGTCGAGCTGACCACAGGGCAGGGATTTGGCACATGGTTGAGGTGATTCTCGGGACACATACATCCCTGTCGAGCTGGTTCAAGCTGGTTCAAGCCCCAGCACCCTCTTTCTGTAAGTGCACACCCTGGGAGGCAGCCACGCTGGCTCAGCTACCTGGGCTGTGCCACACTTTTGCTTTGGTTCAAGCTGGCCAGCAGCTGGAGACTCAATGAGTGGTAGGAGACCCCCCTCTGTCTCTCTGTCTCTGCCTCTTTCTGCCACTCTACCTTTCAAATACATAAAAGTAGAAGTAATCAAATTTTTAGAGAATCCAAAGAAGAGGCACCCCCACACAGGTTGAAAGGTATTCGGTAGATGCTCAAGATGAGGAACAGAGTGTGTTCCACTTGCTGGAACAAGCCCTCAGGGCTGACGTCCAGAAATGCTGGGCACCGGGCCATTCATCAGAGCTGAGCGTGTGGTGGGCCCGAGCTTCAGCCTCCTGTAGCCCACTCTTTGATTAGCACAGTTCCGTGCATTGTTGGTTGAATACCTAGGATTCCTGGGTCAGAGACCAAAGGCAGTCTCTTTTAGGTACATATGCCTTGGCATGCTCCCATAGTAAACAGGCAACTTTAAATAGTTTTGCAAGGAAGATAAATATATGTATATTGCATACTTTTTTTCAATGAACAAACTTAAGCAAAATGTAATGAATTCTTGGGTCACTACCCATCCCCTTAAGAATAAACCAACATCAATATTTTTCTTATGCATTTTTCAGGATTTTTCCAGATCTATAAACACCTATACATTTGTTTCCTTGTTACTTATTTGCCCACTGTTAAGAGCAAAACCACTAGGAACAGATGAAACAGCATGAAGTACTTTGCAGTGAGACTAAAAACAAGGATTCGGAACTGAAAGTAAGATGAGACATTGTAGCAGCTGAACAGAATGTCCAAAGGGGTGAGCATGAAACATGTTAACCACACGTTCTAGGGCTTCAAATCCTCAGAATCTGAGGAAAGGAAGCCACTGCAAGTGTTGGTTTTGTTTTCCAGACAGAAAGAGTAAGTCAGAACGGGGCTACTTAGCGCTGAACAGCTAGCTACTAGTTTCGGTGAGTTCACTCCACTACAAGATCAACCAGCAAAGTCTTGACGTTGTTAGCACCATCATCTCAATAATTCAGAATACCTTCCAGCTCAGTTGATTTGGTTGGGGTAATGGGCATTGATTACCAGAGCGGCCCACGGAGTGAGGGGTTGGCATAGCCACACTCTGATTTGTAGACGGTGACTAAATGAAGACGATACGTCTGCAGTCATGAACATTGAAATGTTGTCTTAATGTTAGGACATATTTCACCTCTCCGGGCTGTGCTGATGGCCAGGCTGCTCCTGGTGGAGAATATTCTGGAGCGAGCAAGTGAGACAAGGGCAGCCGGCATCTAGCAGAGGCTTCTAGGGACTGGCTGGCCCTGCGCACCTGCACAGGATCGCCTGGACCAGCACAGGGCGGAGGCTGGCGCCGGTGGCGGGCACATGAGGCTGCAGGTGCACTGCAGGGCGTGGCCCAACCTGTGCACCTGAGTGAGGGCCAGGGGAGCTGGGCTGCGCTAAGCCCCTGCTCATCCTCCTCTGCCTGTCACTGCATAGACCTCCTGCTGGTCCCTCTCTGGGGATGCGTCTTCACCACCAGGGCCTGTCCCTGAGCACACTGTGTCAGGCCATGTGGAACAAGTGGTCAACAGATCTCCAGTGTTGCTCCTCACCCCTCAGGGACGCCAGCTGAATTTCTCCCAGACAGCAGCCACCCTGTCCCTAACGTACGGGTTTGTTCCCAGCTCACCGGCTCTCGATGCTTAGTTGGTTCGAGGCTTTGTTCAACCAGGCTGGGATGAATCCAGGTTCCCTGGACACGGACAGCAGCAGCTCCCAGCGAGAGCACGGAGTGCCATCTGGGTTTAAAACCCCTCTTCTCAGGATTCCTCACTTTTTGTCTTCTGCAGAACCACCCGGGTTCTCATGCATGCTGTGTGTTTTTGTCAGTGGTATTGTAACACTGAAAGTCCAATTCTCTGCATCTCTTACCTTAAAAACATTGAAATGTATTTTTGCAGTTTTTATAAAAATCCTTTAAAAGGGTATTTTAATGTACTTTTTATATATATTATTATTTTTGCATGTGCCTATATTTTTGAGTACTAATGGCTTCTGTAATAACCCAATGTTTGTTCTATAAAGAAAATAAACTCTCTTACTAAGGTATTTTTGTCACGGTAGGCATTTGGGAGCACTGGTTAAAATAGTACTTGAGACAGCCGTAACCCTCCTAGGAGGATCTGGGCACGAGTTCTGGCTCCTCTGTTTTCAACCCAACTTCCTGCTATGTGCACCCTGGGAGGCAGCAGGTGACTGGCTTGTGTTCCAGGATCCCTACCTTGGCATGGCCCAGCCCTGGCTGTTGTGGGCACTGTGGGAGTGAAGCAGAGGATGAGGGTCGCTCTGTCTCTCAGCCTGCCTGCCTTCCAGAAAAAAACAAGAAAATAAATCACAAACGTTTAACTATGCCTGTCAGTTAACCCAATGCTTTCTTAATCTTTCTCTTTTCTGCTTCCTCCTCCCCTCTCTTCTTCTTCATACTGTGTATTGAACTCTTTGTTTTGTGTAGGGTTAATCTTGTGAGTATAAAGTAGACTGCAAACAAGTCTTTGTAATAATTAGGAGTGGGAATAGGAGAGGGAGGGGGAGCAATGGTGTTGGGGGGGGAGAGGGTGGGAAGTATCTCTATGTTCCTGGATCTGTAAAAAAGAGAGACATGACATTTGGATACTGTAAATCTCTCTCTTAGAAAAAATACCTCTCAGCTTCTTTCAATCTCTCTTCTTTTTTTTTCCAGGTCTTTCCCTGCCTATCTCTGTCTCTGCCACAGTCCCCCTTCCCTTTGTCAGTGGCTCTCCCTCTGTGTCTGCTTTTCTCTCAACATATCTCCATGCCCCTCTCAGCCCCATCCCCTCCCCCTCCCATCTTCCTCTCCCTCTCTTCTGCAAAGCCACAGGACCCTCCTACCCAAAAAAGACTCACCTGGCCCAGTGTCAATCACACTTACACTGAGAACCCTAGAGGGAGAAACTCGTGTCAGGTTCAGGTCCCTGCAACAGTTGAGAGAGGGTGAATGTGTGTGCCCCAAACAGAGCAGTGGAGAGAACAGGCATTGGCTGTATTTGCAGCAATGGTCAAGGGGGCAGAACCCAGTGAGTTTGGGCTTAGACACGAGGCACAGGGCCAGGATCATGACAAGAGCCCCCTTTTGCTCTGATTCCCACTCTCCCACACTTGCACACGCTCCTTCCTGTGTCTGTGGCACAAGCCTCTGTGCTTGAAGCCCCCTGCCCCTCCCTTCTCTGGCAGTGCCAACGTCACACAGCACCTGGCACATAGCAGGTGCCCTGTAAATGACGCTTCAGCTGCGCAAGAGAACACACTGGGCTGAGGAGTGACCCCCAGGGAAGGAACGAGAGAAAGAAAAAGGAACCAGGCTTTCTGAAAGGGTGATTATTTAAGGAAAGAAAAGTGTGACGATGCCAACTATCCCAAATACATTATCAGTCAACCATAGTCCTCCCTCTGGCCTTCAGACAGAAGTGTTGAGAGATCTTGTAGAGATTCCAGACAGCGTGGGAATCGCCATGAAGAAGCAAATGGCCACTGAGGACTTTCCGAGACCAGGGGAGAGCTCCATGGCAGAGCAGCACTGTCCTCCAGCAGCCCTCCTGTGGCCCTGCCGCGAGTGCAGGGCGAGGCACCTCGGGTCTGTAGGGTTGGGTTCAGCACCTTGGAGAGGGCCTGGCATGTGGTAGGTCCTTCCTAACTTCTTTCTCCTCCTCCTCCTCTTCTTCTTCAAGACTCATTTATTTTTTTTTTTTTTTGAAAGACAGGGGGCAGAGGGGGAGAGAGAGACAGAGAGAGAGAGAGAGAGAGAGAGATCTGCCATCCCCTGGTTCACTCACCATTTGGCTACAGGGGCTGGGGCTGGGCCAACCTGAAGCCAGGAGCCCAGAACTCCATCTGGATCTCTTCTTTATGTGGAAGGTTCCCAAGCACTTACACCATCTTCTGCTGCCTTCTCAGCGCCCTTAGCAGGGAGCTGGATTGGAAGGGGGGCAGCCGGGACTCAACCCAGAAGTCTGATATGAAATACCAGTATGGCAGGTGGTGGCTTAACCCAGTGCACCACAATGCTGGTGCCAGCAAATAGTTTTTGAGGAAAAATTAAGTAACTCTTAGGAATGAGGAAACCATGATCTTGGGAGATTGACTCACCCCAGACCACACAGCTGCCAAGAGAGAGAAGCTCTCAGCCTTAACTCCAGCTGCTGCTGGGATCGGTCTTTGACTAGTTTCGCCTTGCCAGGTGTTGGCCAAAGACTTGGTTCTTTCTAAAATTGCAGGGACCACTTGAAACAGAGTGGGAGACCAGGAGTATGTGAGGGTGGGGTGGGCAGTGTCTGAGAATTGGTGGGAGCCTTCCCACTGCCCTGTTTCCCACGCACCTTGCAAGCATTAGCTCCCATTAACAAGTTCACTGCTAAGATCAGATTCCTGGGCACTTAAGCCCAGGAAAGCCCTCACCCCTCTTGTTAATGAAGCCAGTCATCCCAGAAGCCTGTTAGAAATGATACAGGCAAAGTACAGAAAGTGCTGTACGGGGAGCCTTCCAGGGAAGGTTGAGGTGGACTGAGAGGTCTCCTTCATGCGCAATTTGAATGATTCTGATTATGGAGCCCCTTCCTTCCTGGTTATTCTCGTCGGCCACCATCAACACACTCCAGTCCTGGCCCAGTGGTTCCTCCCCTGTGGGTGCCCCCGCAACATTTTCCATGTTCCTTCTCAAGCTTCCAGACTGGTCTTTCCAGAATGTTCCTGTGGATTGCAGGCCTCAGCCATGCAACCCTGTACATTTAATGGAGAAAGAAGAAATCTGTGTTGTGCAGAAAAATGTCCATTCTGGTAGAGGGAGGAAGGCGACCCCAGAGGTGAAGCCTCAGGTGGGCATTAACGTCCCCACGTGACCTGCGGGACGGTCACACTGCAGAGATGGACTAGGCTCTGGTTCTGAGACTTCTCAGCCATTTGCTTCCTGTCCTTGTGCAGCCAACTGGAATAGCTCCAGAAAGTACCACGCAAACCACGGAGTTCTGGGCCGAGCGTGCATGGCCGTCGGGGTGCGGTGTTCGATGCTTTTAGGATAGCTGCGTCTCACCCTCGATGTCAGACCTGGCACGGAGCCTCTGCGGCCTCAGAGCCCGTCCTTTGCTCTCTCTGCTCAACAGCAAAGGCGAGAGCAGAGCGCACGGGTGAGATGGCTGACATCAGGTTGTAGACGCTGCATCTCGGGGAGTGTGTGTCTCTGTGCCTTCCAGGACATCGTAGGACACGTGGGGATGGGCTGATCCAGGCAGGGACATCCTGCAATGGCTCCTCCTTCCCATGGTCCCGTGCGTTACTTTGTGGCATCTGAAACCCACTGCGAAGGTGACCACAGTGCAGATGTCTCTGACCCGCATGGTCTTTGTTTTTGTTTCTGCCTTCCCAGCACTGTTTGCCCTACGGTCACTTCAGAGACCACACTGTGCTGTCCTGGTGACGCTGGGCTTACAGAAATAAATTTCACAGCCTTGAAATGCTGCTGTGCAAACCAGTTTCCCTGCACCGTTTGCGTATTTGGTGAGGAGCAGAAGCAGTCAGCTCCCCAGGCAAAGCTTCCCCACACAGTGGAGAATCTGGACCTGCCACCCCGAATGTGCGTGCTTTGTTACAGAAGCACATCGTCCCACAGGGTGCTTTTTGGGGGGTGCACCCCGACTTCTTGCAAAAGGAGAGGAAACAAAACACTCCTGCAAAATGTGCTAAGAGTGGCTGGGCGCCTTTGGCCCCTTAAAACCGCCTGTGTTTGCGACAAAAATTGGAATCACTGCGGACCAGGGCTGGAATTACACATGGGATTCACCAGGAACCTCATTATACAAGGAGCCTAATTCCATTCTGCATCGCCACAGTCTTATTGCTATTCAGCTTTGAACAACGACAAAGGGCTGATCCTTTTGAATGCCCACAGGTCTGTATTGTTGGTCGATTTCTCTGGGAGAGAATCTCTCTGCAAAGCTCTCCCACTGAGCAGCAGGCACTCGCCCTGACCCCAGGTGGCGGGGCTCACTCTCACCTTGCTGCAGGAAAGCCGAAGGCCAGGGACACACGCCCCCTAATCTGGCGTCATCAACAATAAGACACATTGAGCCTTCTGTTTGGGCTCTGACTCCATCA
This sequence comes from Sylvilagus bachmani, assembly GCA_015711505.1. NCBI lineage: Eukaryota > Metazoa > Chordata > Mammalia > Lagomorpha > Leporidae > Sylvilagus > Sylvilagus bachmani. The sequence continues at coordinate 115,625,282 of CM027393.1, read as the reverse complement.
GGGGCATTTATAATGTTGTTTCCTTGACGGACTGATAGGCGGTGGGCGTTATCTGGCCAGTGTCACATCAGAGCTGTGTGTGGGACTCCTTGGTTTAATAAAGGCTCGGCACCGTCAAGCCCTTTCTCTACACGTTTTTATGACTCGACAATAAATGTGCAGGTGAGATTCTGCTTGAGGCACACATATATAGAGGCATTTGGGGCTGTTGGCAGTCAGTGTGGGCCGGTAAATTTCAGAATCTGGTTTTAAAGGCTCCAGCAGCATTTCATCCTGGGAAGGTGGTGATTTCTGCAGCCTAACACCCTGGGACCGCACCACGCCCTTGGAATGCATCCTCTAGGGTGCTTGCCAAAGTGCCCTTTCACCTGCCCTGAGAAGAGTGTCGGAAAAGAATAGAAAAAGATGAAGCTAGCAAACTAACAAAACCACCCCTCTGCTGTGTGCTTATGGAGACAACAGACCCACGTGTGCGTGGAATGCAAGAACGCTGGGGAAGCCACAAACAAGGGAGACAGCCGACCACCGGAGCAGGAACCTGGGCTGTCCCTTCTCTCCTTTCTTGAAGAGTCTGTCAGGTGTGGGCGTGGTCTCCAGCTGTGGGTGGGTCTAATATCTCCAGCTTGGCTTTTCCTCAGCTGCGGGACAAAGACGCCAACAGCCCCTCCCTTGTGGGTAAGCTGTTCAAGTTCTATTTATGTGAGCTGTGGATATAAGTCAGACTGCTTGGTGCCCTACAGCCTCTCCGCAGATGTCTGCTGTTGCCTGCGTCCCCTCTTCTGTTCAAACGTGCACCCATTGTCATGAAATGGGCTTGACACCCTCCCTGGTTTTGGGGTAAGAGATGGGAGCATCGTGTCCTAGGCTCCCTGCAATGGGAGTCACAGGTGCAGCAGTAAATGGAGACCGCCAGAGACAGACCTGGAGAGGAGCAGGCAGCCGCGGGGCTCCTGCAGCTTAGCCAGCCACCTGCACACCGAGACCATCCTGAGAGCCCGGGAGGATGTCAGGCAACACAAGGAGTGAGTGCCCAGCATGTGCCGCAGCCTGTGCAAACCTGGAGCCACCACACCAAGGAAGGAAGTGGCCCCAGGATGACCCAGCCTGGGCCCTCGGCCGGGGGGACACCCAGAGCAGTGGAGCTGACACAGACAGGAGTTCATGGATGAGGTGGTGACCACTGGATAATTGTGATGGTTGCACAACTTGGAATACAAAAGAACCACAAATCGTGTACTTAAGGAGTGGATTTACGGGGATGGGAATTCTATCTCAATAAAATCACTTTGGAAAATGTGTATCAGAGGGAACAAGGCCAAGTTCAGAATTCTGTTGCTGTCACTGGACTACGTACCCTGGTTGATAACTGATGGATTATTTCATGCTTGCTTCTGGGATTTATTAAACAAACCCACATAAGGGTCTAACACAAACACACACACACACACCCTCTCTGTCTTGTGGGAAGTGGGTCGGGGTCTTTCTGAAGATGCAAGAACTTGCTAATTTGAAGCTCCTGGTGACCGTGTGGAGCTGAGGGCTCAGACGATCATTTCTCCCTTCCATCTCTCAGAAAGTCCCAGGGAAGGAAGCCCCTGGGGGAAGAGCAGCAGCGAGGCTGCGTGTGGGATTGGTGACATCAAGTTCTTCCCACCTGTGCAGAAGCTGCCGGTCAGTGAGGGAGACGCCAGGGTGGCCGCCATCCCCTCATCTGGAAAACTCGTCCCGACACGCGCTGTGCAAGTCCTTTGTGCAGGAACGTCTCAGATTTTGCTGAACTACGTTAAAACCGACACGGTCGTGGGGGATGATGGTTAAGGAGACTTGGGACCTCAGTCCCACAGTGTGGCCGATGAAGGGCTGGAGCTGGCCAGGGGAGCTGGGCAGGCCTGGGTGCGGGTTCCAAGGACGGGCCCAGGGAGAAGTGATGACAACTCTCACATCGTTGCTACACATCCCCTCTAAGGACAATGCACATGGATTTCCAAGACTGTACAGCAAACACAGAAGACAGTTCATAATTAAACATAATTAAACCAGAACATCTTGTGGTTAAGTTCAAGAACCAAAGCAGCAGGAAGTGTCTTTCATTCATGTATTTTTAAAGATTTAATGTATTTACTTGAGAGGTTTTCCATCTACAGGTTCACTCCCCAGATGGCTGGAGCCAGGAGCCAGGAGCTTCATGCAGGTCTGCCACGTGGGTGCAGGGGCCCAATCACTTGGATCATCTCCAGAAGAAGTTCCTGGCTCCTGGCTTCGGCCTGACCCAGTCCTGGCTGTCGTGGCCACTAGGGGAGAGAACCAGGGGATGGAAGACCTCTCTCTCTCTTTCTTTCCCTCTCTCTCTGTATTTCTGACTTACAAATAAATAAATCTTTAAAAAAAGAATTTGCATCTATGCAAAGAAATGAATATTTCCAATGACAAAATGTGTGCCTTAATATGGCTTCTGGAATAAATATTGAATGTAAATGATGCTCACAACTTTATCATGAAGAGGAAAAGTACTGACTTTTATTTCTTTCACCGTAACAGTCATTAACAATTAATCTCCATGGTTCAAATAAAGAAAATTTATCAGTATCAATGAAATGAAAATTAAGATATGTTATGAATCATTGCTATATTATTATAGGCATTTGAATACTAAAATGTTCTGAAAATTTTATCAAAAGAAGGCTGATAAATCAAATGAAAATGTTTAGAAAGTAGTACCAGGATTTTTAGCTCGACTTAATAGCCAGAAAATGGTGAGTGTTTTAGACAGTCAATATGAAATAGAACTTTAAAAAGAGTATTATCAATGTGGGTGTTGTATTACGAACTATTTTTTCTAAATATTTATTAATTTATTTATTTTATTTGAGTGACAGACAGTCAGGGAGAGAATTCCCATCTGCTAGTGACTCCTCAGGTGCCTGCAATGTTCAGTGCTGGGAACCGTCACTCTGCCCCCAGGGTGCTCACTGGCAGGGTCGCCGAGACTTCAGCATCCTAATGGCGTCTTAGGGGCTAGGCCAAATACTCTCTGTGAAAACGTAGCCCTCTGAGTCCTGTTGCTAGGAGACTTTCATCTATCCAATAAAAGAGCGGATTTTGGAAAACCTTTAAAAAGCGAGGCCGTCATATTTCATTCACCATTGCTGACAAGTGTTTCACATAGACGTGTTCTACTAATATTCTTGAAGTGGGAAATTCAGTCCTTTTGAAGTTAGTAGTGTTTCCTGGTGATCTCGAGGAGCTGCGAGGAATGTCATCAGAAAACGAGAAAGCTGCGTTGTTGCCACCTGGGGAAATCTTTTGAAGAGAAAGCTGCACGATGCTTCCACAGATGGCGTCGAGATGCTGCTATGGGGTCGGCCTGAGTGTCCAGCCACAATTTGGAAGCATCTGCACAGACTTCAGTTTATCGGCATCTAAGTCACCACAGCCACCAGTGGGTGAGCTGCAGGAGGTACACAAGAAGTAAGACGCTTTCCCGCTTGTCTTGAGAGATCTCATGCTCTCACTATGGGCCACGGGCCAGATAAAGCCAAGCAGCCTCTGTGAGGCAAGGCATCGAAGTGAGGATGGCGAGGAGGCTGCTCAGCCATCTGCAGGTGCACAGCCCAGGGAGACAGCAGTGCCGGGGATCCCACAACAGCTTGAAAACGTGTCAAAGCTGCACATTCCCTGTGAGGGCAATTCATGCAGACATCCCATGAGAACTCCTTTAGATGTGACTCTATGGAGCCCGCTCTGGAGAACACGTTACTCTCTGTGGCTTGACGGACGAGTCTTGTGCTGCTCCGCGCATGGAAACCTCCTTGGGTTGAAAGCGATCTGATTACTATGTTTCAGTCTGCGAATGAATAGGACACACCAGTGAGTCACGCCCGTGTGTTTGATCACAGAGATATTTAAAGTGCATGAGCTGCAGACTGCATTCTCACACCGGCAAGTATTCTGAATATAAAATCTAGTTCTGCGCCAGACTGAGCGCTCAGCAGCACGATGGATTCCATCAGCCACGCTGTGACTGCTCTGCCTAACCTACAAGTCAGCCAAGGGCTGTGGGGTCAATGGAGAATCTTTCGAAGGCTTTGGCGCAATCAGGACAACCTATGACATTGACATCAATTAGCTGATGACAGAGCACAAGAAAGATTACAGAAATGAATTTTTTAAATATCAACAAATATTTTGGAAATTGGTATGATGTTATCAAAAGCTGTACTAACCATGTCGCTTGATAAACACTTAACATTATGTATATTTAATTCTATTAGTTACGGGATCAATGATATATTTTTATCTGTAAGGCATATATAATTAATTAATTGACTTATAATTGATACATGAAGTATCAAAGTGCATTATATAGTGTTGTGCCAGTTGTTAACATTTGTAATATCTAGCTATTGTTTTTGTCCCCAAAGGAACATAAAGAAGTCGTTAAATGATGCTGGAAATTCAGAAAGCTGACTACCATAATGATCTTCCTTTCTCAAGTTGTAGGTTTAGTGTAATTTCAATCAAAATGCCCAAGGGAAATTTTGGGGGCGGGAGTTATAGACAAAGAATGTCCGGAGTGTGCCAGGGAGCTCAACCGCGTGGCATTAAGAGGGAGCTCTGAGAAATAAGAAATGAGGGACATTTCCTCCTAGACGTAAAGCTTCACTGATAGACTCCCTGGGGCTGGTGGATGGACCCAGACATTCGAGAGGTGAGCTAGCACCAAACCGGCATGATTTGGAAAAAATCACACGGGCCAGCGATGCCGGCATCCCATATTACCATCAGCTCGAGTCCCGGCTGCTCCACTTCTGATCCAGCTCCCTGCTAATGTGCCTGGGAAAGCAGCGGAGGACGGCCCAACGGCTTGGGGCCCTGCACCCACATGGCAGAACCAGATGGAGTTCTAGGCTCCTGGCTTTGGCCTGGCCCAGCCCTGACAATTGCAGCCAATTGAGGAGTGAACCAGCAGATGGAAGATCACTCCCTTTCTTTCTGTCTTGCAAATAATAAAGCAATCTTTAAAAAAATAAACAAATAGGAGTGGGCTCTGTGGCATAGTAGGTAAAGCAGCCGCCTGCAGTGCCAGCATCTCATATGGGGGCCAGTTTGTGTCCTGGCTGATCTACTTTGAATCCAGCTCTCTGCTGTGGCCTGGGAAAGCAGTAGAAGATGGCCCAAGTGCTTGGGCCCCTGCACTCATGTGGGAGACCCGGAAGAAGCTCCTGGCTTCTGGCTTCAGATTGGCACAACTCCAGCCATAGCAGCCATCTGGGGAGTGAACCAGTGGATGGAAGTTACCTCTCTCTCTCTCTCTGCCTCTGCCTCCGCCTCTCTGTAACTCTGCCTTTCAAATAAATCTTAATAAATAAAAATGGCGAAGAAATTTATAATCATAAAAGCAAGGGAGGAGTGCGTAAGGAGCAGTGCACAAAGCTGTTGTAGTTCACAAATCAGCTTAAGCAACCTTGAAAGGCAGACAACAATACAGGGCAAAGGACAGCACACAGGACCAATCACTGATTAATGCTAGGCTTTCCACGCCTGAAAACAGTGTGATCAATAGACAAAACACTAAAACCTCCAGGAGCAGACTCTGCAAGGAGCACGAATGGGTCGCTGATTAAAGGAAAAACACATGATCAGTATATACGCTAAATGTCCACAGGGAAACTCGAAAAAGCTCATGGAAAATAGAATTAAAGGGAAATTCATTTTGGTGCAACAGGTATTTGAAATCCACGTCTGGTTTTTCATAATACACATTTTCCACAAACTTTTCAAGTATTCCTGTGTATCTCTTTTCTTAAACAACTTTATCTCTTTGACAGCCTTTTTTCCCCTGAATGCATATAAAAATATCTTCTGGTGCTTGCTGTTTTTCCACCGTAGTTACTATCTTCCCCTTTTAACAGCACGTATCAGATACATGATCTGTGATATGTAGCTATCCTATTTCTCATCATGTTTTGGGTACTATTTTTGGCATCCAGTGATGATTGTTTTGATCACTCTGGTGTTTGCCAAGTGGAGATTTTCTATTTTTGTCCTTTCTGTGTTTGCTTGGATTGTTCTGGAAATTCGGACTTCATCAGTGGACAGCCTGGCCGACGCCACTGCCTTTGGGGTCTAACAAATGATTTTCCTCTTCTATCATTTCTTCTCCAGGTATTAACTGGGATTCCACTGGAGAGATTTATCTGTCAGCGGAGAAGCCCTCCTGAAACCACACCAGTGATATTCCAAAGTAACGTCCATCAGAAACTTGGTGCACCAAAAACACACCTCTTCTGTCACCTGGACAGAACCCAGATTTACTGATGAGGAAATGTAGGCAAAATGAAATAAGTGACATCACACAAAACCGGCTGGCTGCATCGCGAAAGACAGATTATGGAACATTCCAGATCAAAGGCAGTGCCTGTACCACTGCAGTGATATACCATCAACAGGTAACTTTCTTTCTTTCTTTCTTTCTTTCTTTCTTTCTTTCTTTCTTTCTTTCTTTCTTTCTTTCTTTCTTTCTTTCTTTCTTTCTTTCTTTCTTTCTTTCTTTCTTTCTTTCTTTCTTGACAGGCAGAGTGGACAGTGAGAGAGACAGAGAGAAAGGTCTTCCTTTTGCCATTGGTTCACCCTCCAATGGCTGCCGCGGCTGGTGCGCTGCAGCCGGCGCACCGCGCTGATCCGAAGCCAGGAGCCAGGTGCCTCTCCTGGTCTCCCATGCGGGTGCAGGGCCCAAGCACTTGGGCCATCCTCCACTGCCCTCCCGGGCCACAGCAAAGAGCTGGCCTGGAAGAGGAGCAGCTGGGACAGAATCCGACGCCCCGACTGACCGGGACTAGAACCCAGTGTGCTGGCGCCAGAAGGCAGAGTATTAGCCTGTTGAGCCATGGCGCCGGCCCAACAAGTAACTTTCAAATTAAAACCTGAACCAGGAAATAGACACTGATGGAACAGGGGGTACTCTGAATGACGCGTACACACTGGGAAATGGGATTGTGTCTATATCTCTTTCACTTGATGCTTGTGCCTGTATGGTGACTGTCTAAGCTGTTTTCCCTGGGTGAACTGGGGTGAAGAACACAGTGTATTCTTGGTACTGTGTTTGCAGCTTTTATGAAGTCAGTAATTATTTCAAAATGAAAAGTGAAAACCCACAAAAGATTAGAATGGAAAATAATGTGATTCCGGGGTACAGCGGGGCCTTGTGATTAATTGCACGTCCTTTCTGAACACAGCTTACTGATAAACCTTCAGAAGCCCAACAGTCTGTCTCCATTTCTGCATAATAATCACTCCAGAGAAGCAATCAGAAGTGCATGCAAAGTAGTGTAAACATTTCAAGGCAGCATTTTCAGTCACATACCAGTGGAATGTACTTGTACGAAGGTTGGCATACAAGCTACCAAATCTTGTGTACTTATTATTCGGTGACACCGTATTTGGGTGATTATACAAGGAGTCCAGATTGGATTCAAGTACCAAGGGAACAATCACGGTAAGATAAAAATCAGTTCACATTGTTCGCCTCCATCGTGTTACTAAGAATATCTACCATCACACTGCTCTGCTCAGATCACCCTGTGTTGATAAGCATCCTGCACCAGGAAAAGAGTTGCCCCCTCCTTATTATAGCATCAGGGCCATCCAGAACTTTCCGAGCTTTATGGCTTGCCCTGGGTGTTCTAGACACTGATGTTTTTAAAGAGACAGAGGTTCTCTACCCATATCCTCGAAGTGGAGCAATGGCGTGCAGTGACCAGGCTGTGAATCTGACGGTCTTCACGCTGGACAACAAACTACAACCGATCCATCACAGCTGTTGTGCAAGGAGAAGGCTGACCACGCGTGGCAAAGAAGCAGAAGTCACAGCTCTGTGGCGCCAGTGGGAGTCACAGTCTACACCACACTTGAGCGTTTTGTACTGCAGAATAGGTAGAATGGGAGAAAGACAGACTACAATTAGACCGCCCGCCAACCAGACAGACGGACAGGAGCAGCCGGGCCACCTCGTGCCTCACCTCGGCCATGCTGGCTGCACACGGGCTGCTCCTGGGATTGGCTCAGGCAGGCAAGCAACACTCTTTCTGTAAGACACTGTCCCCCTGAGGAGTCTGCCTGCAGGAGCCCCTCCAATCTCCCCCCTAAAATTAAATGGCTGAGTCAGCAAAATTGTGAGCTCACTGCCAGGTGGGAGTCGAGCATCAGACACCCCAGCCCCGCTCCGCCCACTCTCTGACTGCCTGATTCTTATTGGCTGAAGTCAGTGGCCCCAAGGCACCTCTCAGGTGGCGTTCAGAACACCTGTTCTCCTCTCAGAACAGTTAGAGACGTGTCCCATGAGTGGAGATGCTCTGATTCTGAGATCAAACCAACAGCATTCTGTCTGTCTGAGCTGCGTTTCCTGGGGGCGGGACAGGTGGGCTTCCCCATCCTGATTGACAGAAGATGAATCTCTGGTCATCTCTGATAGCCACTCTCATTTCCTCCTCCTCAAGGCGGCTTCGTATTTGGGAGGAACACAGAGATGCCCATGCATGAAAATGAAAGAAACAGCACATTCATATTCATGCATTTTTCAATATCTTCCCCTGTTTCTCTTGCATAGAAAAAAAAAAGAGCTAGAGATAAATAAAACAAATTAACATCGCTTTTATCCAGGGGAGAGTATTGTGGGGAAACTTTACTTTTACTGTTTATTGTTTTGATTTTTTTCTTACCATTTTCACAAAGAATATTATTAGCGTCTATAATGGGGAAAACCCTTATTTCAAAGTGATTAGAATCATAGACAGAAGACTAGAGTTAGAGAAGTTATATTTGGGGAAATGAGGTGCCTCTACAAAGCACAAATCCCACCCTTTTCCTGATCCTTGAAATTCTTGCTTTGATAAATTTTGATCTTTAGAAGCTCACATAATTATATTACACCAGGTTTTTGCAGAATTGCATTTTCCAAATTCTATTATAGCCTTACCTTTTATTCAATGTTGCTGCTCTTAGACAATTTATGAGACGTCACACGCATATGGTAAAAGATATCCGATACAATAAAATTGCTCTTTCTCTGCAACATCTGTCTCCCCTATGTGGCAGTTATTGGGCAATTTCCTGGGAAATTTATTATTAAAACAGAGGAAAGAAACGGAATCTCAGGATAAACTATGCAAATTATGGTGCATAAGGCATGACTGGGAGTTAACACTCGTAAGCCCTCTCCCACTAGACCTTGGAGCGGACTTCTATTTGAAGTTTCCGCGCCCTAACACAAGTAACTCAGCTAACCTTCTGCCTCAGTTTCTCAGGATGTGTGATTAGGTTGGGTAAAAGACATTCCAAGGCAGCCACGAGCCCGAGCTAATATTTTGAAGTTTAATAATGTTATGATATCCACTTTCTTTCAGAAACTGTCAGTTAAATTGGTATTTTCTTCGAGACACCATAACAGGTGCCAAGTTAAAAGGCACTTTCTTCAAGAAACTGTTCCGTGTCTGCAAGTTTTCACTTTATTTGACAGGAATTTTAGCTACGACCTGAGAACTTGCTGTTTAGAAGAATGGAGCAGAACAGACAATATGTGTTGTTTAACCTCCTCTCTCTCTCTCTCTCTTCCTTCTCTTTCCCCATCATTATTTTATTTATTGGTACAACGTAATAACAGGAAAATGCACAGGAATTCTGCTGTTTACTACGCCCATTTTCCATATTTGGTAGGAACACCTGTGTATCTTAAATGTAGGGTCTGAATGAAAATGTCTGGGCTGGCATTGTGGTGCGGGGGTTAAGCTGCCACCTGTGGCGCCAGCATCCTTATGGAATTGCCGGTTTGGGTCCTGGCTGCTCTGCTTCAGATCCAGCTCCCTTCCTACGAGCCTGGGAAAGCAGCGCGAGATGGCCCAAGTACTTAGGACCCTGCCACCGACTGCAGCCAGCAGATGGAAGGAACCTTTCTCTCTCTGTCTCTCCCTCTCTCTAGCACCCTGCCTTTCAAATAAAGAAGTAGATCTTTTCAAAAGTGTTTCAGAATTTCCTATCATGGTTAACATGCCCCAGACCTTGAGTGCGAACCATAATTTTCATCACTTGGAAGACAGGCAAAGAAATCAGATGACGTCATATCAGCGCTGGTTTAATACACGTGAGGCGTTTGATCAAGCCCCGGGCTGCACACTTGCAAGGACGCAGCTGTCAGGCTGAGGAGTTGCCTACACTGGGGGCAGCTACAGGCTCTGGTCCTGCCACAGGAGCAGCTGCGGGTCTCAAACCCTCACCTGGGCCATTCGCTGAGCAAGGCTGGATTTTCACAATTTGTTCCCGTGCGAATGAGGAATTAGATGCACTAGAAGAGACTGGGCTGCAGTTTTTATACTTTCCTGACAGTCGGATGCAGTGGGCCCTTTTCATTGAGAAAAAACATTAAAAACTGAAGCAAACAAAAAGAAACCTCTTTAAAATGTGTGTTTCAAGGAAAGAAACGGGCTCTACGTAGCAGGCTTTTCTTTTCACTCTAAATCAGAGTAAGACTTCTTCATAAACAAGGGCAAACATCTTTCTTTCAAATGCACCTTTTTGGGGAAAGTCGTTAGGTTCTTGGCCAGGGGTTGTTACGATCAGTTACACGGACAGGCTCTTACGCCCTCTTGCTGATAAATCCTTTACACGCTCAGAGAAAGGGAGTTGTGGATTTTCATCTGAGCACGACAACCAAAATAAAACTGCTTTCACTGCGCACAATCTAAACGTGCAAGTTACTTGTCCCATGGTGTGTGCTCTGGGATCTCTGCTAGCCGCGGGGAGCTTGGGTCCTTTGAAGCTTTCATTATAGCAAGGAGAATAACACACAATGTGAGGAATGCGAGCACAATATGGGAAAAACGCAGCATATAAACTTTTATTGAACTAATTCCCTTCATTAAGCAGAAGCAGTACCTTTGAACTGCTGGCTAGCACCTGCATAGGAATCAGCTCCGTGCAGATGATCATATTTCTGTTTGATGTTTCATGTTCCTGGAACCAGCGGGTGTAGCTGAGACTTTCCCTGCCGGGCTAACGCTTGTGCGTTTGCAGCGGCCTAATTGGGAACTGGAGGTGCTGGGCTGTTTCCCAGCTGCAGCGTTTGAAACCTCAGCCTGTGCCTCTGGATGGCCAAGGGGAGTTTTGTCCAACACGCCCAGCAGTGGCGGCGGCGGCTGCGCCAGTGGCGCACAGCTGCAGAGGGCTCGGTGCTTTGCAGAGCGAAGAGCAGATACAATGTTGCTGAATCCAAGTGCGACCTGCTGGTCTGTCTGCAGCCAGCCTGTTTGCAATCCGCAATTTTTAAAAGAGGGCCTCAGCGAAGGGCCGGAAGGAGGTGTTTTTGGGGGTGAAGAATAGCAAACCAAATATGTTCTCTCCCTGTCTGGACGGAATGGTACCGCCCTAGACACAGAAGGCTCCCAGGCCAGACAGTCTGGGGAGCACTGCCATGCTGAGGGCTCCGGGAATATCGCGTGCAGGGAGAGAAGCAGGGACTGAATGCAGGGCTCACAGGAGAGCTGGTGGGATGGGCTTAGCTGACGGCGCCTGCTGTGTGCACGTGCATGCACAGGTGTGTGCTTGCTGTCTGTGTGCACCAGTGCCTGCAGCGTGTGTGCATGCCTGCGCAGCTCTGTGCACGAGGCTCAGATTCTGCTCCACAAATGCAGACACACGCTCAGGGCAGCGTCACTCCACCGGGCACTGTAGATGACACAACTGCAAACAGGAAATTGTCTGAGTCCGGTAGTGCCTTTGCTGGAAGACAAACCTCCGTTTGCATATATTGTTTCAAAGTCAGGTTTCAACCGAGGAATGGAAAAACTCGAAGATTCAGAATTCAGGCAACCGTGGAGGCAACCTCTCCGTTTCCCGGGATTTTATATTCCAACAAGAATTGAGTGGGGTTAAATGTGATTAAGAAGGGGCAGATTTTCGAACAAACTTTCTCCTCGCATTGATCCCTGAACTCACAGCTGCAAAAGGCTCCTCCCACTAGTCTGGCAGGCACACTCCTTTGTCCCGCAAGAGCATAGAAGTGAAATTAAACCTTATAACTTTGGGGTGCATTTCATTCTTTTTTTAAGGTCTTCCTTCTGTTGGTTCGCCCCCCAAATGGCCACTACGGCCAGAGCTACGCCAATCCGAAACCAGGAGCCAGGTGCTTCCTCCTGGTCTCCCACGCGGGTGCAGGGGCTCAAGGACTTTGGCCATCCTCCTCTGCCTTCCCAGGCCACAGCAGAGAGCTGGACTGGAAGAGGAGCAGCCGGGACTAGAACCCGGCGCCCATTTTAAAGTTGCCCGGGCAGGTGTGTTTCCTGAAAGTTACGGGGTGGGGACATATTCTGGGCTTGTCCTCACTTCGGAGAGGTTCACCTCGAGCGAAGAAAAGTGGCCATTGGGTTGTCCTGCTGTCCTGGTCTCTCCACGTCCACGAACACAGCCAGGCTCGGCTTTCCCTGGACAGCTGGTTCCCTTTCTCCCACAAGAAGCTGGTGACGCCCTGCAAATCCTGGGGAAAGTGGCCCCCACGTGTGACTGTCACATTGGGCCCGTGTTTATCTCTGCCCTGGTCTTCCCAGGGAAGTCCTGGCTTCGCCTGTGCCCAGCCAAGCTTGCTGAAGGCTTCTCCAGCCACAGATGGTCCCAAACAGCAGAGACTCTATTTTCGTCTGTTTTTATAGATGCTAGACATATGGGCCAGCACTTAATTTTATGCCTGATATGTAATCTAAAATTGTTCTTGGAAAAAGTGCCCAGAGACAGGTCACTATAATGAGGAAAATGTGAAAACCAACAAGTGCTAAAAACAGGAAAATGTTCAACGGAACAGGTGCACTGCACACATCACAGAAAGATGCCCTGGTGCTGAATTGTCCCTCCCAGTGCTGGCTCCAAAGACACGTGCCTCGCCAGTTAGAAAAGCTGGAAATTTGGGGCTGGCTCTGAGGCATCGCGGGTTAAGCAGCCACCTGCAGCGCCGGTATCCTATGTGGGCGCCTGTTCGATTTCTGGCTGCTCCACTTCCAGTCCAGCTCTCTGTTAATGAGCCAGGGAAGGCAGCAGTGGATGACCCAAGTGCTGGGCCCCTGCACCCACTTGGGAGACCCAGAAGAAGCTCCTGGCTCCTGATCCAGCTCCAGCTGTTGTAGCCATTTGGGGAGTGAACTAGCAGATGGAAGACCTTTCTCTCTCTCTCTCTCCCTGTCTCTGTCTCTCCTTCTCTCTCTGTAACCCTGCCTTTCAAATAAAATAAAAGAAATTTTAAAAAGTTGAGAAGTCATTTCGTTTGAATTTAACCTACAAGAGTTTAAAACTATATATTATTGGCATTCATGTATTTAAGTTGCTTTTTTCCAAAAAATAGAAAAATACATACTACAACAATAATTTTCTAGGAAAAGGACCTAACTCTTTCACCAGGCAGCCCCATGAAAATGTGTCTCATTTCCCACACCACCAAATTAGCATACGTGTCTCACAAAAATGAAAGTGTCTATCATTCTGCAGGAGTAGATGTCAACTGCAATAAACTCAAAAAATTATTCTTGCTCAGCTTGGATCTGTTAATATTTTTAAGGGTGGCCCTGGTTAAGTAAAGGCACATGATTGAAAGATGTGAGGAAAAAAATGGGTGATTTTGGAGGGATGGGATTACGGCGAAGCCATATTTTCCTATGCATGAGGGTCTCTGTTGTGGAAGTTTCAATCAATGAAGGATGTTAGCCTTTCAACAATGGAGTAGTGATTGTGAGGAAGGGGCTCAGGGATGATGTGCGGGGGGCTCAGAGAGTACCCCCACCTCCACATGCCCCACTTCCTGCCTCTGAGCTAGACTGAACCTGGGACCTGCATCCAGGAGCCCCATCCCGTGAGCTGCGACGCTGCCTCCCATCTGCTCATGCACCTGGAACTGGAATCAGGAGCAGGCGCTGGGAATTGAACCCAGGCACTTCACCGTGGGTTGTGGACAGCTCACCAGCTGGCCTGAACACCTGCTCCACTGTTGGCATTTTTATAACCATGTAGTGGCATTGCTGGTTCAGCCACTCGCGACAGCCACCCCCTCTGTGGGGTCATCTGAGACACTTGTGGTGCTGAGTTCCTCCACCTTCCCAGTCCCCTGTCTCTCCTGCATCCCCAGCCCGTGGGAGTTGAGGATTCCATCATGTGGGGCCCTGCAACAGGGAACCCAAGTTTGCCCCGGCTTCTGCCTCTTCACCGGCCCACGGCCACCAGCCCTGGACTTCCGCTGTCCCGACCTGGAAGGTGTCCGTGCAGGGCTGTCAGCTCGCCGTTGCCACAGCCTCTTGATTGGGTGCCCCGCCCTTTAGCCTCATCTTATCGCCCCTTCAATGTAGCAAAGACTTTTTCTAAAGCCAAACAGGGTTCTGCCGTTCCTCTACTCCAGATCTTTCAATCGCTCCCAACTGCCGTGAGATAAATCTCAAATGCAGCAAATTTCATAACCGCAGCCGTCCACGCCTCCTCTCGCTGGACCTCCTCAGCCATCAGGCTAAAAGAAACGGTCACCCTCTCTTTAGGAACCTTTGCCATGTTCAAGCCTCTGTGATTTTGAACTTGAGGCTCCCGCCTCCCAGAATGCTCCTCTTCCGTTATCCGTCGGACACTGTCCTACCTCTTGGGTAAAATTCAGGCCTCCCACAGACACCCTAGCCCACCCAGGCCCACTCAGGGGTCGGTCCACAGTGGACTGCGCACACTGTGGCCATGCTGTGCTCAATGACGGACATGCGGTCCGTCAAAACTGTAGGAGATGCACAAGTCAGTAACGTAGTCCTTTCTTTTCATTACCAAGTATTATGTTCAGTCCCTAATGATATGTGCCGTATTTTAAATTTATTTTCACTTTATTTGGAAGGCAGAGAGACAGAGAGAGGGACAGAGAGACAGATGGAGTTCTTCCACCCACTGGTGCATCCCCGTGTGCACACAGCAGCCACGGCTGGGCCAGGCCAAAGCTGAGATCCTGGAATTCAGTCTGGACCTCCCAAGTGGGAGGCAGTGACCCAAGCAGGCAGTGTCTTCTGCCTTCCAACGCCATCTCTGCAGATGTGCTTGGTCCCACAGGCTCTGGGAGGTGCCCGGCACACAGCGCACGGTCAACAAGTGTTTGTTGACTGAATCCACGCACAGCTGCAGAGAAATTGTCTGCCTGGACCTCCATAGATTTTGGAACCAGCGAGGTGGCAAAAGTGACTCACGGTTGTGGTGTTTGGGATACACCGTATCTCCCCCAGTGCTGTGTTTCCAAGCAGCTGTCCCGCCTGTGAACTGACTCGGGCCTCAGATAAGAAGTGACAGGGAAATGCAAATGAATGTTGGGACTGTTGGCGGCCAGAGAGGTTGTGCAGAGAGACACAGGCTCGTACGGTGATGACAGCCCCGACTCCCTCAGCCTCTTGGAGCGTTGAGCTCAGTTCCTTTAGCTGACACTGGGTCTGTGGAGTCACATGCAAGCCGCCCACAGGGTGTGGCCTTCTCTTTGGGTGGGGGTGAGGATGCTTTAAGGAAGTCCACATTCACCTGCAACCACTCTGGGCTTAAGAACATCGCGTCCTGAGCCCATTCCATTTCCCGAGGTCTCGTTTTACTGCCTCCAGGTTCTCCGCTCCCTGCAGCGTGCTGAGCTGGGGGTTACGCCCCAAGCACCTAAGCATCTTTGTGTCTCCTGACTTCGTCTAAATCTGGCATCATTTCCAGTGGCTGCAACAGGTATTTCATGATTTTTTACTGCCAATTAATTATCTGTGCTGCCTGGATACACATGTTAAAGCTAAGTCAACACTTAGAAACAGTATCCAAGAATATCGAGCCCCTGTCTTTCTCTCAAAATCTCAACACTCACCGACACAGTCATGGACATGCATGCAAAGACCACCATCTATCAATTTAACGCTTCTTTTCCCCTGAGACTCATCTACTGTGCATTTAATCACCAATAATTGCCCACCAGGTATGATATTATAGGAAGCAAATATCAATAATTAGGAATGGCGGAAGACAGTTTAATTTTTTTCTTTGGGGGGGGGATTTATCTCCAATCATTTCTCCAGTGCAGAGCAATTGAAATATGAGATAATGGAATTGTATTGATTTCTCACTGAACGTTGACGATGTACAAAATGCATTTCCATAACCCTGACGGTCACCAGGTTCACAAGGCATTGATTACATTGATGCAACACCTTTGTTTGTGTAGCACAGCGGCGTCACCACAGTGGAAATGCACTCCCGCCCACGGCCGGACCGGGCTGCACTGAGACCCAGGTGGGGAAGGACCGTCTGCACTCTCAGCCGGTACTGGCCGGATGGAGCCGTCCGGCTTGGAGCGCTTAGGCTGTGAGCTGTGCCGGGCTCCATCACCCAGCAGGCACCGCGTGGTGCAGGTCGCTCAGCCCTCCTCCCCCTGGAGGGAGTCGGACCAGGAAGCAGCCACTCCTTTGCAGTGATGGGAGGGAGCCCAGGAGGACACGACGGAAGCTCGGATTTCCACAGCAGTTAGGCGAGGGATGCTCTCCACCAAGGGCGCCTCAGAGAGGTGGTTCTTGGGAGTGAGCTGCAAGAGGGGTCCCGGAGGGGCAACACACAGGGCTCCTCTTCCTGCGACGGAGGTCTGGGAAGCTCCTTCCAGTGCAAACGCGCACATGACTCGGCCCTAGGGACTGCCTGTGTGTCTGGCGTACGTGGGCCGTGGCGGAACCAGCTGGTTCCTGTAGCCACTTTAGAACACACAGTGGACTGAGTGCAGCGGACCTGCCCAGCTGTGCATCTGCGCATCTGCAGCCTCTAGACGGGGCGCTGCCCTGGGGCTGCACCTGGTTGTCCCAGCGACTGCAGGTTTGAAACTAAAGCCCAGTGTGTCCTCTCGACTGGAATCCCTCGCTGAGCGCCTAAGGAAGAGTGCAAACGTGTAGGTGTGGGGGTCAAAGAAGATGTGAATTCAAATCCTGCCTCTTCTGTTATTAACCCTATGACCTGGGGCAAGCTGCTTTATTGTCATCAGCTATGGAGGGGGAGTGAGACCACCTCCCCCACCAGGCTGTGTGTGCTGCCGCCCACACCCCCAGCTGGGGGGGGGGTGTTCTTGGAATGATTATGAAAGGTTGTCGGACTGCCAAAAGGCCCTCGTCTTTTCAGAGGGGGGTGCTGCTTAGAATTAAAATTACTTTTTTAGGTAACTCATTTGGGAACCCCCAGATGGCACAGGCACATCTTGGGCCTACCTCCCATTGTCTCTGAGTGTCACCTCCTGCCAGATAATGTATCTAAATGGAAAGCTAAAGCAATGTAGGTTTCGTGGTGGAACACGGGGGAGTACCTTGATGATCATTCTTAAATAGGATCCCCCAAAACGTGAATCATTAAAAGGACCAAGTGGACCACATAAACATGAATGAATTCAGTTTTTTCTAAGAGAGTGAAACCATAGAGTGGAAAGATGTTTGCAACAGACTTGTGTCTGGAAGATGCAAAGGACTCCGGAAAATCGGTGCAACACACACACACACATCATCCGACAGGAAGACGGGCAGGGAAAACAGCCTTTGAGCGTCTCTTCACAAAGGGAGCCATCCCGAAGGCTATGCAGCGTAGGGAGAGCAGCCATGTGTTGTGCCGTGGCACCACCCAGAAAGACCGCATCAGCAAAGGATGTACCGCGGTCAGCACTCACAGACACAGTGGACAGGAGTGCAAGGCTGTGTAATCAGGAAGATGGAAACCCCTACCCAAGCACAAGCCCACATGCCCCTGGGTCCAGGTAAACTTCATGGAAAATGCATGCTATGAACGAGACCGTGCGTGGACTTCTAACTTGTCACTGTCCGTGCCGTTTTCCTGTGAACTTTGGCAGTGTCTCCTGTGCTCCACGGGCAGTCAGGCAGAAGTCTGTCAAACACATAAACTGCTATGTGCATGCACGCATGCACACGCACACGGATGTTCTCAGCGGCACTGCTCCTCGCAGGAGCGGAAGTAAGAGCCCACACTCCTTGGATGCCTGCTGTGGAATGCAGTGCAGAAAGAGGAGAGGCGCCCACCACGTGCCCTGGCTCTGCATGCGCTCATGCTAAGGGCAGGGTGGGGGTTGGGGGTGCTATTTCCCTGCACCCCGTGTACCCAGAAGTCAATAACAGGCACACGGTCCAGGTGTCAGGTGTTTTCTTTGACGGGCAGGTGGGAGGGGGCGCACGGGGGCCCTGGAGGCAGGTGCTGTTCTGGCTCCTCCCCTGGACTCCACTGGCCCCTGTGCTCCAGCCAGGACTGGGTCAGGCCGGAGCCAGGAGTCTGTAGCTTCTTTGGGGTCCCCCATAGGGGTGACAGGGGCCCAAGCACTTGGGTCATCTTCTGCTGCTTTTCCCACCCCATTAGCAGGAAGCTGGATGAGAAGTGGAGCAGCTGGGACATGAACCAGGGCCCAGATGGGGATGCTAGAGTTGCAGGCTGTGGCTCCACCTGCTACACCGCAATGCCGACCCCCGTGCCTTCCTGTGTCATCGCACACTGCATGCGTGTGTGTCAGATTGTCTAATAGGCAGCACAGTGATCTTTCTAGCCTGTGTGTCCAGAGCACTCTCTCTTGCTGTTAAGTGTTCTTCCACACCCTCTTCCCCAGACACGGCCCCCACTGCTGCCCTCGGCTCCTACCTGTGATTGGACGTGTGTTCATCTCAGCATCGCCTAAAACGCACATCTGTTAAAGTCTGCAGCAAAAACAGGATCATTAAAAGCGGATCCATTGAGACCTACCTGGGTCGTCCCAGCGGTGTGTAGCAGTGGGTGGCCCTGGACCCAATGTCACTTAACATTTTCATTGTTGACCTGCGTTAGGAAACTGCTCAGCCTCGTGCCCACCAAGCTGTGGCAATTATTGCATGCGGATGATGGGCCACACTGGGTGCTGGCTTTCTTGCAGGGTAGCAGGAGGGCAGAACTGTGCAAGAGAGAGACTCCAGAGTCAGGTGAACCGAGGTCAGGGCACCAACTCTGCACCTGCGGAGAAGCAGCCCAGGGCCAGGGACTTAGCGCTAGGGATTCAACTTCTCAGCAGGGAAATGAAGATCGTAAATACCATCATGCAACAGGAGGATTTATATAAGCACTGGGCAGAGTGCGCATATCATACAAGATAAGGACACAAGCAATCAAGTCTCTTCTTAGCTCACGACCCAGGGAGCCACCTCCACAGCGTGGCTGGTGGGGTCTCTGCATTCGGTCTCATGGCTCACTGGCCTATGGGCCTATGACTGCAGTGTTTGGCGTCCCAGCCACTTGGGTGTTTTGTAGCCTCCTGAACACAAAATGACTAACATGTGGCTTTTCTGCCCGGAAGCCACTTGCTATGGATTGAACGGAAGTTGGCTTCCCAAACTCACACAGGTGGTTAAACTCTGCAGTCTCCGTGCTGAAGGTTGATGGGGGAAGAGTGGGCACTGATCTAATTATGGCAGCTAGGAGGTGGGGCCAGCGAGGGGTCTGAGAGAGAGAGAGAGAGAGAGAGAGAGAGAGAAAAGGAGGGAGGAAGGGAGGAAGGGAGGGAGATCCCATCTGCTGGCTTACTCCCCAAATGCCTGGAAGAACTGGGAAGGGCCAGGCCACAGCCAGGATCCAGAAACTCTCTGTGGCTTCCCATGTGGAGGGCAGAGACCCAAGTACTTGAGCCACCCAGGAAGCTGGAAGGCAGAGCCAGAACTGGGTGTTGAATCC
Source organism: Sylvilagus bachmani (assembly GCA_015711505.1). Classification (NCBI taxonomy): domain Eukaryota; kingdom Metazoa; phylum Chordata; class Mammalia; order Lagomorpha; family Leporidae; genus Sylvilagus; species Sylvilagus bachmani. The sequence goes on along the minus strand of CM027393.1, from coordinate 115,605,542 downwards.
AGATACATCGATACAGGATGGGGTGGTCCCAAGCAGCATCTTAACTCTTGGGCTAAACATCTGCCTGGAGAGAATAGTTTTTTAATTAACATTTAAACAGGTTACTGAGAGGCACCCATTATAGACTACAGTTTATGGCTCATAAGATCCATAATACGGGGGCTGGTGCTATGGCATAGCAAGTAAAGCTGCCACCTGCAGTGCTGGCATCCCATATGGGTGCCAGTTCCAGCCCCGGCTGTTCCACTTCTGATCCAACTCTCTGCTGTGGCCTGTGAAAGCAGTAGGAGATGGCCCAAGACCTTGGGCTCCTGCACTCGCATAGGAGCTGGGAGAAGCTCCTCGCTCCTGGCTTCGGATGGGCTTATGAGGCCATCTGGGGAGTTAACCAGCGGATGGAAGACCTCTCTCTCTCTCTCTCTCTCTCTCTCTCTCTGCCTCTCTGTAATTCTGTCTATCAAATAAATAAACAAAATCTTTTTTAGAAATCCATAAAATGGACCCTAATGGGAAGAACCTGCACTCTGATTAGGTTCTGAACTTGTGAATTTTAAAAATTGATACTAATTTATCACAGGAAGTAATCTTGATGCAGCATTGTCCAAGCAGCACTAGCTGTACAAGTGAGAATACAGAAATGACTGGTGCTTGAATTTTTGAATGACAGCAAATTCTTTTGCTGCTACTGAAATTATGCCTTCGAAAGCACTTAATATTTCTAAGCTATTTCATTCAGGAAAGAAAGTAATGGACACATATTCACAATAGGTCATTTCTTGTATTTCTGCAGAAGGAGAAGATGCAGATATTGAAGAAGAATGTAGGTGTGGGGCAGCAAGGTAGTGTTGAGAAGACAGTCACAGGTCTCGTAATATGCATCACCCTCTTCAAGGTTTGTCTTTGACCTACAACACCGGCGAGCGTTTCCCTTCCTATCGTATCTGCTTTCGGGGTCTCTGGTTCAAGGCCACGCCATGGCCTTGGAATCACTTCAGAAAGGGTCAGGATGGGGAGTGGAAGAATTCGCTGTGGACACCCGCTCTCTGTGGTCTTCCCAGTGTGGCCACGTGGGTTCCTCTGTCGTGGCCATGGTGGCTCTCACTCAGTCCATGGTAATAATGCGGACTCCCATTTCCTAATATTTCATAGTGTGGCCACGTGGGTTCCTCTGTCATGGCCATGGTGGCTCTCACTCAGTCCATGGTAATAATGCGGACTCCCATTTCCTAATATTTCATAGTGTGGCCACATGGGTTCCTCTGTCGTGGCTCTGGTGGCTCTCACTCAGTCCATGGTAATAATGCGGACTCCCATTTCCTAATATTTCATAGTGTGGCCACATGGGCTCCTCTGTCATGGCCCTGGTGGCTCTCAGTCCGTGGTAGAGCTGTGGACACCCACTTCCTACATCTTCCCAGTGTGACCATGTGGGCTCCTCTGTCATGGCCCTGGTGGCTCTCACTCATTCCATCGTGAGCCTGTGAACTCCCATTTCCTAATATTTCATAGCATGACCACGTGGGCTTCTCTGTCGTGGCCCTTGTGGCTCTCACTCAGTCCGTGGTGGGGCTGTGGACTCCCATTTCACAGTGTGACAGCGTGGGCTCCTCTGTCGTGGCCATGGTGGCTCTCACTCAGTCCATGGTAATAATGTGGACTCCCATTTCCTAATATTTCATAGTGTGGCCACGTGGGCTCCTCTGTTGTGGCCCTGGTGGCTCTCAGTCCGTGGTAGAACTGTGGACACCCACTTCCTACATCTCCCCAGTGTGACCATGTGGACTCCTCTGTGGTGGCCATGGTGGCTCTCGCTCAGCCCATGAAGATAGAGAGTGGTTCTTTGCAGACCCGCTTGTGAAGGTTCTCTGGGAAGAAGTGTTTTCCCACCACTGGAGCAGCACTAAGCAACAAGGGGACTGGGATTCTCCAGGAGCACAGGCCAGTGAGTGCACTCCCTCCCTCTACTGGAGAACCCAGGGCACAGAGATTGCAGGGCGCTTGCTTGGTGACTGAGTGCCGGGCCATCTTTCCAGAGTGCTCTTTAGTGCCTGCCTTCCATCCCCAGCGGCTTCCTTTGCATTTAGCATCTAACCCTGCAGGGCTGTGTGCCACCGGGCTGTCGGTTTTCTCCCTCCTGCTGAGTAATGCTGGAAGCAGCAGATGGCAGGGGAAGGGAGCAGCCAGGTTCTCCTTGGGCAGAGCGGAGACTTGGGAAGCAAATGCGAAACTTCTGGAAATTGGGTCTCGTCCTGAAAACACCAGGTTTAGCTGAGTCCCTGCCTTTAGGTGGCGAGGGATGGAAAAGGGTTTAGAAACCTAAAGGGGTGCACCATTATCACATCTCGATCATTTCAGAGGTGTGTTTCCAAGAAATTCCATTCAGATTGAAGGTGGGAAACACTGGCGGTGCTCTACACATGTGTGGTGAGGCAGTGGATGCAGTCAGATGGTTAGGACAACGCTCCCCAAGGAGGGAGCCCTGCTGCTCACGGGACCCCCGCGTTGACGCCATAGGGTTCCCCGAGTCACTCCACACTTCGTCCAACAGGTGTGACGCCACCCTCCCCCAGTGCCTCTGTTCTTCTTTGAGTGAATAAACACAGGCAAGTGTTGCCCATCCAGGGCCACGTCTGGGCACTGGGCGAACTTAGGGAAGGAAATTGCCACTTTCTGAAAGGAAGCGTGGGAGGTGGCTCTCCTCCACGGCTAGTCCCACGGTGATGCAGCAGAGCCTGGTTGGGGGCGACTTGCTCCCTTGGCCCCTGCAGGCTACCCACCCGGCCCATCCACCCAGACACGCTGCTGCACACCTCCCCTTCTTTCTTCTGGAAACTTGCTTTTGAGGAGTTGAAACTATCATTGCTTCCCCAGCAGTGAAGAAGGCAATGCAGGCATAGCATCCCCTCTGCTGCTGGTAAGCAGGGGCCAAGGATTCACCTGCACCAGCGAACGGGCGTCTTACTGCATGCAAGGTGCACCGGAACCTGCCGCGTCAGCCTCTCCGCTTCCTGTGCCCCATCACTCTCGCTGGGTCTGCCACCCCCGCCAGTCTCACTGCGAGCCGCATCTCGCCGGGCTGTGTGTTGTGTCACGTCTGAGTTGGTTGGAGTGACTGATGGGGAATCAAATGGCTGGGTTGTATTTTCTCGAGACAAGCTGCAGGTTAGCGTCTGGACAGAGCGGTGCCTAGCGTGGCTGAGCTGCCGCCCGCCCATCCGCTGGTGCTGGAGCCTAGGGAATGCTCAGAGGAGTTTGATTCAATTTCCTGACCCTGGCGCCCTCCCTGCACCGGGGGAGTGTGTGCTTCTTGTTTGTTCTCCTGCCCCAAGCACTGGCCGTGACCACACCAGAGGCTGGCCCTTCCCTGGCCTTTGTGTTTCTCTGTGTTTGTTTTCCGTGTGTTTTATTCTGTTGATTGTGTGTTAACGAGCGGGGCACTCACTGCCTGCTGGTTAACGGTATTTTCACCTGCGTCCCCCCATTCTAGCCTTCTTTTCTCCGTTCAGTCTTGTTTGGAATTCACCTGTGGTGATTTGGTGATTTCCCCGGGCTGGCTCTCCACCTGTTCTCCCAGCGGCGCTGTCAGTGGTGCCCTTTCCACCAGGAACACTGACTCCGTCGGAGTAAGAACTGCATTGGTGTGTCGCCCACGAAGTCATTCCTTCTCTAAGATCTTATGTCCACCTTGCGAGAAACTTGATCCACAGGGAAGGCTGCTTAGGCTTTTTAATTCAGATCCACCTTCCCCTGGCATGCAGGAAATCATAGAACAAAGCCTACCTTGGGTTGATGGCACAAAAGGCCGCCATATAAACAGTACCATCAACAACTGGGTGGCTCACGAACAAAATAACTGGATTGCTCGCGGCTCTGGAGGCCGGGAAGTCCCCGATTCAGTGCAGTCTGCTGAGACGTCTCCTGGTTCAGAGACCACTGCCTCCCGGCTGCACCTTGCAAGTCAGGGTAGGGACTTCTCTCAGTTCCTTCTGTAAAAGCCGGGATCGCTCTCTCGCGGGCTCTTCCCTCGGGTCCCAGTCACCGCCAACTACTATCCCTGAGGTTACAACACGAGACCGTGGGGGACACAGATTTCTGTCCACTGCAGGGCCAGACCCCGCACACAGCGCTGTCCAGTGAGTGCTCCCTACAGAATGAACCCATGTGCTAGAGAGGGTGCGGAAGCTATTTGGAGCTTCTTAAACTTTCCTGGTTATTGCTACTTCCTCAAAATCCATGTGCAATTCCTCACCTGCCAATGACAATCACTACACATCTACACATGTCTGCACACATACATGTCTACATACATACATATCTATACACCTACATATGTATACATCCATGTCAACACACATACACGTCTACACACATACATGTCTACATACACGCACACACGTCTACATACATTCATGCCTACACACCTATATATGCATACATCCATGTCCACACACATACACGTCTACATACATGCACACACGTCTACATACATACGTGTCTACACACCTACATGTGTATACATCCATGTCTACATCCATGTCTACACACCTGCATGTCTACACACCTACATATGTATGCATACATACGCATGTATTCCTCCTTTCTCCAACACTTGTGTGTGTTGTTTGCATGTACTGGGTCTGGACGCTAGTCTCAGCAGGCAGCTGATAAACTCCCCTTGTCATGGTGTTTATTCCACACCATGCGGGGAGAATCTCAAAAGTAAAAGGCAAATCTTTGAACAAAAAGTCAGCCACTGAGGCTGGCATTGTGGCACCGTGGGTGAAGCTGCCATGGTTCAGTCGCGGCTGCTCCACTTCCCGTGCAGCTCCCTGCCAATGCGCCTGGGAAAGCAGCAGAACACGGCCCAGGGCTCGGGCCCTGCACCCATGTGGGAAACCTGGATGGAGCTCCAGGCTCCTGGCTTCTGCCAGGCCCAGACCCAGCTCCTACCGCCTTGTGGGGCAGTGAACCAGAGATGAAAGCGCTCTCTCTCTCTCTCTCTCTCTCTCTCTCTCGCTCTCTCTCTCTCGCTCTCGCTCTCTGTAACTCTGCTTTTTAAATAAATAAGGACGTCCTGAATTTTTTTTAAATCATCACTAGGTTTTACTGGAGAAGAAAGAGTGAGGTGATAAAGCTGAGATCTCTCATGGGAAGTGTCAGCATCAGAGACCAAAAAAGTGCCCTGAAAGGAGGCCACCGGGGAAGGGAAGCAACTGGCAAACAGGGGTCCTCGTGGGAGGCCAAGACGGAAGGGCTCTGGCACGTGTCGGGCACACATAGAAGACCAGTGGGGCTGGTGGGCACGGGGAAGGGGAGGCCAAGGAGGCCAGGGTGGGGAGACCGCCAGGGGCCAGGTCATTCTGGGCAGGAGATGAGGTGGAGAGTGCTGGTGTGTGCACGGCTGTGCTGTTCCACAGGACAGGCCACGGGGGACACGACAGGCCACGGGGGACACTGACACACCAGCTGCTGTGTGGTGCACAGTGAGAGAGGCCAGTACAGGAGCAGATGGCCCAGCAGAATGTCTCTCGATACGCTCCAAGAGTGAGATGCTGAAGTCTTGGGCTGGGTGGATACAGCAGTGGCGTCTTCAATGCAGGCATCGTGGCTTGCTGAAGAATTGGAAGGCGGAAGTGTGAAACAGCAAGGAGTGATGCATGACTTCTGAGTTCTGCTGGGGCCTCAGGGTAGGCAGCAGAGACCTGGCCAAAGAAGTCGCGGGTGGGGATCAGAAATGCGGGTTGCCATGGGAAGTTTAAACGCCCATCAACTCTCCACATGGAGATGTCCTGGCACATTGGGTGTTCGGGTCACAAGCCTGAAACCCAGCACAGAATCAGAGCTAGAGACACAAATTTCAGAGTCACGGATAGATAGTGTCTGAAGCCACTGGACACAGGTGACAACTCTAGAAGGAGACTCCTCCACTCTGAACACTTTGGGTTCAAGCACAGGAGGCTGATTTGGGTAAAACAGGGCAGTGGGCGTCGTGAAAGTTGAAAGCAAAGCTGTTGTAGGAGGCAAAGTGTGTTCAAGCTGCAGGCTGCGGGTGGAGGTTGTGTGTGTGTTCTTTTGGTCTGGGCATGACCTGTGCATCCTACGAGGACTTTCTGCCCCTGTTTCAGGGCCATTGGAGGGGAGCCCTGTGTGCTGCACTGACGCCACAGCCCTCGCTGCTCACCGAGCTCGGCGACTTTGCTCTCTGCGGATGCTCTGCCATCCAAGCCTGGTCATCTTTAACATTGTCTCACATCTCTCCACTTCACGGTGGCTTCTTCTGCAAGGCTTCCTCTCCCAGGGCCATTGCGCTCAGCATGTTTCCTTCTGGAACATTCACATCCTATTTCTGCAAGGGTGCTAAGCTGATTCTCCTCATGCAGGTCGAGTCCTCCCATGCTCCAGTCGGAAATGAATGACACGTGTGGGACATGTATTCACCCTTCCACCTGCTCTCCCAGTCGGCAGAGCTTGATGGATAGTCCACGACGACCTGGGTGTGTGCCATGGGCTCCCACGGTGCCGTGAACCCCTGACGTGGGTCTCGTTTACAATCTAGAGAAGTTTTGGAGCAGAGAAGCCTCCCCAGCAATCACTCTGCCCCTCTGTGCCAGATGCGGGCGATGAACTTGTTAGTTTTCACCTTGGTTCTTGTCTCCCGCAGAGATGGAACAACAAGCAGAGACTGGCGTTGTGTGAACACAGAGATGAAGTTTATTCTGCAGCAGGTGCACAAATGCATACGCAGGAAAACACCAGGTGAGTGGCCACAGAGCTGCCCACTAACCAGGGAGAAAAGAAAAGCCAAAAATGACACCTGTATTTGGAAGTTCTGTCCGAGGACAGGGCATGAGGGTTTGTGGAAAACCTCATTGGAGCAAAGCAAAGACAAGAGCAGCACCTCTAAGTGAGGTCCAAGGAGGAAAGAGAGCCCTCTCCCGCTTTCCACCTCTTTATTTGCGCTGATCTCAGATGCACAGATGCATCATGGGAAGGCAGGTGCTTTGATTGACAAGTAGATGGGTATATGGTGCTGGGGCGGGAGTGTGGCTTGAGACTTCCAACTCCGCAGCTGCCTGCCTATCCCATATCATACTCTCAATTGTATCTGGACCATGGTATCACATCACAGACTTCACTCTTCAGACAGCTTGCAGCTGGATGGGGCATGGGGAAAAGCCCTGGCCAGGCAGTTGGGTGCCACATACAGATTCCGTGAGAGAGGCCTGAAGTGCCAGGCGTGTCATCTAGCCAGTTCGGGAGGTAGTTATCTACTCCCTATCTGGTGGCTTGGAAATGAAGCTTTAGGGGTCAGCATTGTGGAGTAGCAGGCTAAGCCTCTGCCTATGACACCAGCATCCCATATGGGCCCTGGTTCAAGTCCCAGGCGCTCCCAGCTCCCTGCTAATGCACCCAGAAAAATGGCAGAAGATGGCCCAAGTGCCTGGGCCTCTGATACCCACGTGGAACACCTGGATGAAGCTTCTGGCTCCTGGCTTCAGCCTGGCCCAGCCTCAGCCATTGCAGCCTTTTGGGGAGTGAACCAACAGGTGCAAGGTCTCTCTCTCTCTCCATCTCTCTTCTCTTTCTGTAACTCTGGCTTTCAAATAAATGAAAAATACATATTAAAAAAACAAAGAAAACATGGTTTGGAAGGCCCGAGCTGAGTGAGCCCCCACGGCCCCTGCAGGAGAAGCCAGACTGGGATGCCATAGAAGAAGGGCCTGCAAGGACTCTGGGTCTCTGCCTTCTTCCGAGCCCCACTGCTCTCTTCAGCTCTGCACTTTTTAAATAAGAAGAATATTGTCTTCTTGTTGTTGTTTTTTTAAAGATTTATGTATTTATTTGAGAGGTGAGTTACAGACAGAGAGAGGGAGGACAGAGAGAGAGGTCTTCCACCCACTGGTTCATTCCCCAAATGGCTGCAACAGCCAGAGCTAGGTCTATCTGAAGCCAGGAGCTTCCTCTGGGTCTCCCACATGCATACAGGGGCTAAGGCACTTGCGCCATCTCCCACAGCTTTCCCAGGTGAATTAGCAGGGGGCTGGATCAGAAGAAGAGCAGCTGGGACACGAACCAGCTCCCATATGAGATGCTGGTACCGCAGGCACAGGCGTAGCCTACTAGGGCACAGCGCCGGCCTCTGTCTTCCTGTTTTAACCCTTGTAATAGTTGGCTTTCCAAGTTTTCCATTATGCATGTTTGTGTCTAACAAGACTGCCAACCCCAGAACTTAGAACATATGACATGGTCCTGCCTGGTGCTGCAGTGGAACCCCCACAGTACCATGGACTTGGAGTTGACACCTGCACACTTGGAGTTGAACACGGTCGTGGAAGGAGCGTAGTGTAGAAAAGGGGAGGGTCATGTCGTGAAAATCCCCACACGGCCAAGTGCCCAGGACTGCGGCTTTTGTAGAATAAAACAGGGGAAGAACAGCTCGGCACAAGCCTGGGAGGCTGGCCGGGGCCTGGTTACTCCTGTGTGGTGGGCCGTGGTGAAATGTTTTCTCTTTACGCCGGAGAGAAATGGGAGGCTATTTGAGAGTCTTAGCCATCTACGGCTCCAAGCTGGGCTTTTAAAATGTCATCTAATTGCAGCAGGGAGAAGTTGCAAGAGCAGGCACAGGAAAACGGATTTGGAGGTTAGCCCAGGGTTGCCTGCTCCAGACAGGAAGGGGGAAGGCCAGGAAGCAGGCGAGAGTGAGATGCATCGATCCAGGAAGCAAAGAAGCCCAACTGCCCCCACCCCGCCCTGTATCTGAGTCCCACATGCAGAGTAGCAGGTGCTGGGGGGGGGGGGGGCTTCTGCCTTTATCTGCATTTCCTGTAGCCGCGACCAGCCTGCACCCACACTTCCACTTCCACATGTCCGCATCGGTCACTTGCCTCCTCTCCTGACCCTGTCACCTTTTACACACCATGGGGGCCTCTCCCCTCTCTGCCCAGTGCGTTGCACACAGCTGGCGCTCAACGCATATTTATTGATTTAGTTAAAGGATGGATGAATAAACAATGGATGTATAATTGCTCCCAAAGGCATCCAGGGATGTTAGCAGAACTTGCTAGAAGGCTCCTTTGAGAATTGATTATCTGCTGACTTTGTTGATATTTGTAGCTAAGGCAGCATCGTCTGAAAGGATAGGTCTGATTTTGCAAATCCGTTTGCCTATGAAAACGCCCCTGTTCTGGAGTTTTCAGTGTGAGTGACAGGAGTGGTGCAATCTGGGCTCTCCGGCAGATAGGCTGTCTGGAAAGGACAACTGTAGCCCACATGCTCTTTCGCAATGGTGTGGCAATGACTGCAGGAGGCCAGTGGCTTCTCCACCTTTGCAGCAATGTGGGTCGGAGGAGCAAGTTTTGAGTAACCACTGATTTCACTATGTCTGGTTATTTATTTCATTGACTTGTTGCTCCTCCTAAAGACCAGGAAACAAATATAAAAACAGAAAAACGACTCTGTTACAAATACTGGGGATGGATTTTCCCGCTTCCTAAAGCAGTGACTGGGCAGTGGACACTTCCTGGAGTGAGGCCCCCAGGGACTCAGGTGCACACACTCCTGGTGGGTGCACCTGCGTCTCCTGTGCACACCCCACCCAGGGCTCCAGAGTTCACAGTGCATCCCCACCTGGAGGCGTTCACCAGCGTTCTGGACGGGGATGTTCTCAGGGACACGCACCACCTTCTGTGCCACGAGGGCCCGTGGAACCGCACATTGCTGCACTTCGCAGGAGCTCCAGCTAGGCGGAGTGGTTCCTGGAGGGGGGTGCAGGGCTGTATTCTGTACCAGGAGGTCACTGTGGTCCACAGAGACGCCACTGTTGACCACCCCCCCAAGTCAATTTTTCTTGAATCTTCCTAGAAAGTGGTCAGATAGGTGATTTGGGGGGAAAAAAGTTCATAGATTCCCTCTCTCTTTCTCTCTCTGTTTTACACACACACACACACACACACACACACACACACAATTCCCGATAAATTTAGGGATGTCAAAACTCTCTTACCATATGCTCCTGAGTATTGATCGGGAAAGCTGAATAACTCAGTTATCAGAACTGTTGTCCCGTCCAATGAGTAACAGCTCCTCTGCAGGACACAGGGCCCCTGAGAGCGGCGGTGGGTCCCCTCGGTCCCCTCCGCAGGCTGCTTTGTTTCTGTGTCTCACCGTGCGGATGCCACAACAGCCTCTTCAGTGTTTAAACCTCTGTGCCAATGTCTTTCCCTCTTCCCTTTATGTCACCAACTTGGGTTTTTTTTGTTTTGTTTTGTTTTTGTTTTTGTTTTTATTTTGACAGGCAGAGTGGACAATGAGAGAGAGAGAGACAGAGAGAAAGGTCTTCCTTTTTCCATTGGTTCACCCCTCAGTGGCCGCTATGGCCAGTGCACCGTGCTAATCCGAAGCCAGGAGCCAGGTGCTTCTCCTGGTCTCCCATGGGGTGCAGGGCCCAAGCACTTGGGCCATCCTCCACTGCACTCCCTGGCCACAGCAGAGAGCTGGCCTGGAAGAGGGGCAACCGGGACAGAATCTGGCGCCCCGACCGGGACTAGAACCCGGGGTGCCGGTGCCGCAGATGGAGGATTAGCCTAGTGAGCCAGGGCACCAGCCAACTTGGTTTTAATTAATGGTGCAGTGTGCATCCCCTCTGGAACCTTTAGAAAATGCACAGGAAGCAGGGAATGAAGGCACCCGCAGACCGACATGGAGGGCTTCGTTCCACATTCCCTCTTCCTGCCTCACCAAGGCTGAGTGACTCCCATGGCAAGCTCTTTGCTTGACCCTGCCTGGCCGTTCCCTGTTTTTTCACTCAGTTGTCGAGACAACCCTACCTTCTTCTTTTGTGTGTCAATTTTACTGTGTCCTTCTGATATTCTACTGTATGCTCTTTTCCATTCTGCTAACAGTTCCTATTGCATGGTATTTTTAACACCTGGGTAGTTTATGGGATGGGCCTCCCACAGCATGGTTGTTTAAATCATAGACCAGGAGATGCTTCCAACTTCTCATGAATGCGGATAATACGAATAATTCAGATATTGTTACTGTGGCTAGCTTACACCAGCTGCTCACTTGAGATAAATCCTCACCTGTGTTTCCGACTATAGCGTTGGGATCGATTCCCAGATGTGAGACGACGGGCAAAGGCTTGGGACATTTTATGGGAACAGTATTTTTAAAGGAGGATTTTCAGAGCATGAGCTATTTGGTGCAGGCCAGATTTGCTTCGCTGAAATGCAAGGTCAGACCCAAAAATCAGCTCGTTACTCAGACACCTCCCTAAACAGGCGATTGAGTTCTCTGGAGCTGTGGTTCCTGCTATATTCACTCTGGTTCTACTCAAACTCCCTACGGAAGCGAGAGAGATCTCAGACGGCGCCAGCATTCCGTGTTCCCTGGCCCAGGCAGAAAGGGCTGGACTGCTCAGGGCAGAGCCGCGGTGGATGCTGGACCAGCTCAGGAGCAGCTTGCGGGCCAGGGTAGATGTCAGGAGCCGAGCGCATGCCCAAGCCCTGGGCACCTGCACGCCAGATGCGCAGAGCCGCTCAGCCCTCACACAACAGCCCACGTGAGTCTGCTGCTCGGCCACACCCAGTCGCAGGGGCTCGCTCCGGTGGAGCAGAATCTTGGGCCTCTCCGTTCTCCTCCTCCTCTCTCTTTTCTTGCATTTTCTGCTTTTCCAATGGATTCGGTCCTCAGCTCTCCAGTCTTGGTTGCTTTTAGCTAACACTCAATTTCTCCTCCATTTCTGAATGCACAGAAACCCTGAAAGACTCCCAGGTTTCTCAGCCCTGCCCTGCAGGGTGTGGCCATCACCTGGAATGCTGGGCAACATTCCGGAGCTCCTTCCTCTCCCACCAGGCCCCTGCTGAATTCGGGAAGTTTGCGAGGCGTTGGGGTTACGCTGCAGGCATGTGGGGGGGCAGGGGCACAGAGGCTCCAGTGCAGAAGGAAGGAGGTTCTGACGCAGCGGGGGCCGGACTCCACTTCCAGGGGGAGGCGTTGAACAGAGGCTGCATTCTGTGGCCTGCCCTGGCGCCCACACAAACACGCCTGCTGCACAGGAAGTTTTTATGAACGGTTTGGAGCCACAACAATGAACTTGAGAAAGAAAGGAGGATGGATGGCGGGGCCTGAATCGCAAAAATGTCAAGATTCCCATGCATTTTGCGACCTTCTGAAACAATGCAGTGAGCGGAGCCCAGGGACAATGCTGCCCTGTGAGGAGTGAGCCCCCGCTCTGCTGCTCCCCTACCGGATGCGATCGCAGCAGCACGCCGCCCTGGTGGTCGCTGGGCGAATGCCAGCTTAGCTTTCTCATGAAATAATCTCCAGGAACAACCTTTGGCTCCACTGCTTTTCACCCCTGTTTTCTTGGTTACTTTAATGGGGACAAGGGACCACAGGACTTCACTTTAACCTCTTGTTCCTGTGCTCACAAGCAAAACTGAGCAATGCCACGCATGTTCGTGTGCGTTGGTTTTTCACTCCCAAGCCAAGGACCCCGCCAACATGACCTGGAAGGTGAAGCTGAATGAAAAAGACAAATATTGTCTTGCGTTGGGCTACTTACATGTAATGGTTCAAGAAAAATAAAAGTGGAATAGTAACGTTTTCCTATAAGGCTATTTGTACTTATATTTTGGACAAAGGAAGTTGGCTAAAATTCATCTGTCACTCTCAGTGGTCATGTTGTATACATGATGCAAATCCTGAACCATTTCTCTCAGGACACAGACTGAGGCAGATGCCTTCGAGCCTCTGGGCACAGCATCTGTGCCAAATGACGAACACGAAGATGTGTTTTGTGCATGTTTCTTTTTGAAGTCACCTTATTGGATGTATGCTTTTGGCGCCTAAACACTGAACCCACGGCCAGCATGGCTCTCATGCCATCTCAGGTCTCAATGAAGCTTGTCCAACAGCTACACTTTCTGGCTTTGTTTTATGATTTTATTTATTTATTTGAGAGGCAGAGTTACAGACAGGGAGGGGGAGAGAGAGAGAGAAAGGTCTTCCATCTGTTGGTTCACTCTGCAAATGGCTGCAATGGCCAGAACTGGGCCAATCAGAAGCCAGAATCCAAGAGCTTCTTCCAGGTCTCCCATGTGGTGCAGGGGCCCAAGGACTTGGGCCATCTTTCACTGTATTCTGAGGCCATTGGAGAGAGATGGATCAGAAGTGGAGCAGCTGGGACTTAAACCGGTGCCCACATGGGATGCCGGTGCCACAGGTGCCATGGTGCCGGCCCCAGCAGCACACAGCCTTCTCCCATCTGGGAATGGTAGCTCCATCTTGGCACCACTGTACACAGAAAAATCCCCAACAGACGTGAGAAGCGTGGCAACCAGGACCCCTGCTCACACAGAACTGGGACAAGATGGAGGGGCATCACCTTGTAGACTTCAGCTGACGCCTCGAGTTTGGGCCACTGCAGACTGTCCCTGGGGGACCCTGAAAGGACTCTGAGTGGTAACTGGGGACAGAAGCAGGTGAGTTTGCAGAAACAGTATCGGTGGCTAATGGAAGGCTGGCTACTCTGCATGGCAAGGTCAGTGTAGCGCATCTGTCTTCTGCATGAAAGCAATCCGTGTGGACACCAACAACGTCACCTCTGAACCCAGCTTTCAAAGGTCCCTTGGGGGCCGATGCTGTGGCATAGCGGATACAGCCACCACTTGCAATGCCGGCATCCCATATAGGCACTGGTTCAAGTCCCGGCTGTTCTACTTCTGATCCAGCTCTCTGCTATGGCCTGGGAAAGCAGTAGAAGATAGGCCAAGTCCTTGGGTCCCTGAACCTGCATGGGAGACCCAGAGGAAGCTCCTGGCTCCTGGCTTCGGATTGGTGCAGCTCTGGTCATTGTAGCCAACTGGGGAGTGAACCAGCGGATGGAAGACCTCTCTCTCTCTCTCTTTTTCTCTCTCTCTCTCTCTTTGCCTCTCCTTCTCTCTGTGTAACTCTTTTCAAATAAATAAATCTTTAAAAAAAACTCTTTGGGGATTTTTAGCAACTTCCCTTGGCTAGGACTCTCCACACTCACCCTCTAATTAACTAAGCTTCCCTTTCATGGTGCGGCAGAAGGAACACGTAGCAGGTGCTGGCCGGGTCCCACCCACATCCCTCAAGGCACTCTGAGTGTAACTTGGGAAGTCTCAAGTCTCGGCCTTCACACTGTCTGTTTCTTGCCCAAGGACGCTGGGGATGGCAGGTAGCCAGCGGCCCTCAGCACTCTCGGCTTGCGCCTGCTTGGGTCAGTGCACCTCGATCTCCGGGGCCTGCGTTCATGGTTCTGTACATCTTCCCAGAGGGACACCAACCTCACGGGGCCAGGGTCCACCAGGGTCCACCAGCTCACTTGATGACACCTGTGGTGGCCCTAATTCCAAAGAAGGCCACTCATGCTTGAACACACGATTTTCAGGATATGGCTCACCAACAACAGTGCCTCCCAACCCTGCTGGACGCAAAGTAAGTGCTAAATGAAGACACAAGCCCGGGTCCCCTCTGCTCCGTAGTCCCGTACCTGAGGATTGAAGGCGGCTACGGCTCCCACTGCCATCGCTCATCAGTCTTTGCAATTCCCTTCCCACCACCGACACAGGACAAATCCAATTACGGCTGAACTACAGGGAAATACACAGATCACTGTGTAGGAAAACCTGGGGAAAATAAAGCGCGAATCTAATTGACATCTCCTAAACGAGTTGTGTTTTCAGCCCTAAGTACTTAGCTTTCTAATGGACCCGGAGACACTCACTTAACGTTTATGGAATATTTTTAACCCCTGGGTGAAAGTAACAACTGAAGGTGTGGATTTCCTCCAGGATGACAATGTAGCTCAGGTACAATCAAATCAAAACACCCACGTGGAAACTGTGTCTGGCCCGGCCGGCTGGGGGTTCGCACATTTCCAGGCACCACCCACACAGCTACATTTGTGCTCTCCTCTGGGGACTGTGGGTTAAGGGGGCTGATGGTATTTTTCTCCAAGTCGGACTGTATCCTGTTACAATTACAGTCCTGGAAGTGAAAACCACCGTGTAAATAAACTGATCTGCCAGAGGGCAGAGCCTGCCATGGCTGCTCTCCCTCAGGTCTGTTTTCTGTCCGGCTGCTTGCTTTGTGAGATGCCTTTTCTGTTTTGAATGCTCTGTTTACTCCGCAGCTGCCAATGCGAGTGAAAGCAAATTAGCCTGCGAAGAGGCCACCGGGTGCGTGTCGGCGCTGTGTCCCAGCACCCCTGGGAGGTCGCCGCTGCCCTCGGAGCCTGAGAAGAGGCCATGTGAAAGGGTCACACCTACCCTGCCCTCCACACCCCCGGGCACCTGCAGCTGGACTCCGCTCCCGCCTCTCCTGCCCCACCCAGTGGCACCCAGCCAGCAAAGCGCAGCCTCTGTACAGGGAGGGATACAGGGGTGGGTATGAGGGCAGGGCCAGGGGACCACGAGGGCTGGCTTCTGAGGATGCTGAGTCATGTTGGGGCAGAACAGTGAGGAGCAGGAGGGGAGGTGCCATGGCATGCAAGCTCCGCCCCCCTCCCCGACAAAGACCTGGGAGACTGGGTTACAGATGCTTGGGGACTGCGAGGGCTGCATACTCCATGCACCTCCACACACTGGGGCTGCTGTGGGCAGTGAGGGGGGGGAGGAGGGTCAGGGCAGTGAGCTGCCATGCCACCCCAGCTAGCCAGAGTCTGTGACCCACCTGTGCACCCCTGTGACAGCAGCTCCGGGAGTCTGGGGACGCTGGCCCACAGTGCCCGCCTGCCCTGAGGGGGATGTGGAGGGGAGTGGAATGCCAGAGGGGCACACTTACAGCAAAGCTCAGAACAGAGAAGCCCGTGGGAGGCTGAGGACTTGTCGGGCGAAGGCAGCCGAGGAGGGTGCTGTGTTTGTGCTGTCTCCCAGCGGGCAGGTGCCTGCTCAGCCAGGATTGTCCACCGCCAAACCTCCTGGCTCCACGTCCTTGGGCAGTGAGGGTCAACCCCAGAGGTGGGGCTGCCCAGAGGCCATGACACCAGCATAGGAGCTGGTCTGGGGCAGAAGCCACCTAAAAATCAACCCTCCGAGGAGACAGAGAACAAACCAGGGGCCCTGGATTAACAATGCGCCCACCTTTCTGGCCTCACTGTCTCATGCAATAACAGGCCACAAAAATGGGCTAAAAATGTGCTGCCAGCGTTGATGAGTAAAACATTGCTTTGGGGGTCCTACCTTTCTCATCTTTTCTTAAAGCCACTTCTCAGTCTGTTGTGACCTAGATGCACACATCTGCCCAGGGCTTTCTGCCTCCACTGTGCCTTGATTTCACTTAGGGCATTGCCAGAAAGACTGCTTGTGCCAGCTCTCCTCGGGGGTCTCCCTCACTGTCCTCTGAGGTGCTCAGGGGCCCAGGAAGAAAGTGATGGTGACATCACACAGGCGAGACAGCTGCACAGAATGCCCAGGTGGAGGCCAAATCCTGGGGAATCTGTTCTCCTAAATGCTGGGGTTGGAATGGCTGCATAAGATGGAAGCCTGCACGAGGGTCCCCCTGCAGATGGGGGTCTGCTGGGGGCTTCATAAGGGAGGCAGGAGTTGAGGGGTTAAAACCCCCGACCGTTGGCTAATAAGTAGAAGCACTGCATTCGCTTCCTGGGTCTGCGCAGCTGAGAAGCACCACAGAGTAGGGGCTTCAACAGAAGTTGGCTTTTCAGTCTGGCTGCCAGAAGCCCAAGGCCATGGGCCCTCAGGCTGGTTCCCGCTAGGGCTCTGGGAAGCCTCTGATCCAGGACCTTCCCCAGCTTCCGGTGGTGCTGGCTGTGCATGGGGTCTCTAGGTTTGCACCGTCACCCCAGGCTCTGCTTTCTCTCCCTGTGTGGGCACAGATCCCCCCTTTACAAAAGGACGTCACTGATCTTGGGTTGGAACCCCTTCTAATGACCTCGTCTTAGCTTGATGGATGGATAAAGTCCACATTCGGGGGCCACGGAGGCCAGACTTCACTGTGTATTTTGAGGGGACAGAATTCAGCCTAGAAGAGGCACTGGCGAGAACCGCCCCTCGTCCCAGAGAAGTGCTCCGTGTCACCTGTCCACCGCGAAGAGCTCCCAAACCTCTGGCCTGAGCTCTGTGTGCTGCCAGGGAGAGCTTCCCAATGCACTAGGATTCAGCATTTATCCTGCTTCCTCCTAACCCCACCTACGCCAGGGACAGCCATTGTGATGCCAATTAGTTTTACCAGCATTTAGTTCTTGGCAGTGGAAGGCCTGTATGTAAAACAACCCTGGCAAATATTAAATATTTAATAAGGAATATTTAATAACTCAGAGTAGCTGCATGTTATACTTGGCCATGAATCTACAATCCTGGACTCAGAGCAGCCCGGGTTATAAAGGATTCGTAAAACACAGATGCACTTGACACTTTCAGCCTACCTGATCCAGCGGACTCTGGCCCTCAGGGGACCCTCATCCCCCCCGGGGCTCCCCCCCCCGCCGGCATCCTCGCAGGCTGTGCCCAGGCAAAACCAAAGCGCAATCAAACTAGTGCATCTGCAAGCAGACGGCAGGTGTACGGACCTGCTCCGGATGAGACAATGTGTTCTGTCCCAAGTCCCAATTCTTAAAAGTGATCTTGTTAGTAAGCGATGTATACGAGAGAGAGAGAGAGAGAGAGAGAGAGAGAGAGAGAGAGAGAAAGAGAGAGAGAGCGCATTCCAGCGTCCTGGTTTTCTCCCCAAACGCCCACAGCCACGAGTGCAGGGCTGGAATTGGAGCTCAGGTGTCTCCGCAGGGCGGCGTGGACTCCATCACTGGGGCCCCTTTCTACTCCCATCCAGGGTCTGCACTTGCGGGAAGCTGGAGTCAGGAGCCAGAGCCAGGAATCAAAGCCAGCCCCCTCCCCCCCACGTGGGACAAAGGTGTCTTAACTGCTGGCCCAACGCCTACCCTGGAAGTGAAGTCCAGGAGAGTTCCTCGAGCACTGTAAACCCTGGCCCAAGTGGAACCGTTAGCATCCCCATCGCCATGATCGCTTCTTCCAACACTGCGAGTCTTGCTGCCCCGGACAGGTGCCCCCTCACCCCCAGACCTGGGAGGAGCGTTTCGCAGTGCCTCCCGCTTGCTCCCCTGCTGCGGGCACGTCCCTAGGAAAACCCGTCCTTGGGTGTGGGCTGGAGCCAGCGGCCTGCTGGTGCCGAGCAGAGAGCGTGCAGTGTGCAGACGTCCCGAGGCTGGGAAGACGCCTGTACAAGGAACACTGGGTGGCCCCGCCATCTGCCCTCCTCACAGCATGGCGGGGAGCAGGGGGGAGCTGGGCAGGTGCAGAGGGGCCCCCGTGAGCAAGGAAGCCAGAGTGGAGAGGGACCAGGCTTGCTCCTCTGTGGCAACTCATTTCTTGTTTCTAAGTTTTACTTATTTGAAAGTCAGAGTTACACAGAGAGAGGAGGAGAGGCAGAGAGAGAGAGAGAGAGAGAGATCGTCCATTTGCTGGTTCACTCCCCAGATGGCCACAATGGCTGGAGCTGAGCCGATCCAAAGCCAGGAGCCAGGAACTTCTTCTGGGTCTCCCTTGTGGGTGCAGGGGCCCAAGCACTTGGGCCATCCTCTACTGCTCTCCCAGGTCATAGCAGAGAGCTGGATCAGAAGTAGAGCAGCCAGGTCTTGAACCAGTGGCTTCATCTGCTATGCCACAGCGCTGTCTCTGCACCTCATTCTTGCAGGCTCTCTGCCACTCCTGTGGGACTCAGCAGACTCTGTGAGACCAGTATGAACTCATGCCTGAGACCTGATTGCCTTGCACTGGGCCCCATGTCTCTAAGACCCACCAGTGCACCAGCACACAGGGGATCTTGCCACCGGCAGCAAAGGGATGGGATATTTACCAAACAGGGCAGCTCCAGTGCTGTGCTGCTGGTCTCTCCTCTCTCTGTTTTCACATTTCTGCTCTGATAAAGCAAGCTAGCAAGATCGCAGGACAAGGTGCTGAGGGCAGCCTGTAGGCGATCACAGGGAGGAACCACGGCCATCAGTCTGACTCCACGGGAAGCCAGAGCTGCCGGCCACTTCAGGAGTGACCGTGGTTGCAAGTCGTCCCGGCAGAGCCTTGAGACAAATGCAGCCCAGATGGCACTCGGCCTGTGAAGCCCCGAGCAAGGGCCTCCAGCCGCACCATGGATGGCTTGCTAATCTGTGGAAGTGGTCAGTTAGTAAATGCTGTTGAGATGTTGGACAAAGGGAATTGAGTTCCGCCCAGCTTCCCGAAGCCCTGAGCCCACAGTGCGACTGTGTTTTGGGATAGAGCCTGTAAGAAGGGATCCGAGGCTGCATGAGATCATAGGCTGGGACACTAACCAATCACTGCAGAGAGAGGCAGAGGAGCAGGTCGTGCGTGACAGAGGGCAGCCCCAGCAAGCATGGGAGAGAGGCATCCAGGGACAACAGACCTGCACTCCCTGGTGGACTTCCAGCCTCCAGGACTGCGAGGAAGCACACTCCCACTGTTCACGCTGCCCCTGGGTGGGAGTTCTGTTGTGGCAGCCCACACAGGCCGGTATGGTCCAGCTGCTAAGTCTGGGAGCCAGCTGTAGATGAGCAACACGACAGCCAACAGGATCCCCATTCCCCCACACTGGGAGGAAGTAGAGACTCCTTGTTTAGTTATAGATCAGCCAGCGTGCACTGGGTGCCCACTCGCTCTGGGCTGGGAGCAAGGTGGAGCCACGCGTTACAGAGTGGTAAATACCCAATGCAACGGCCAACACACAGCGAGGTAGGGTCATTTGTCACACAACTACAGATCAACACAGCAGCACGCACTCCAGGCTGGGATCAACATAGTTAGTACAAGGCAAGACTTCCGGTTCTTACAAATCTCACAGTCTACAAAGAGACACCAACAAATGAAGGAGCTAAAAGACAACAGCAGAAGGGCCCAGGCTGTGGCACAGTAGCCTAAGCCTCCACCTGTGTTACTGGCATCTCTTATAGCCGCCGGTTTGTGTCCCAGCTGCTTCTCTTCCAGTCCAGCTCTCTGCTGTGGCCTGGGAAAGCAGTAGAAGGTCCAAGTGCTTGAGCCCCTGCACCTGCATGGGAGACCTGGAAGAAGCTCCTGGCTCCTGGCTACGGATCGGCGCAGCTCTGGCTGGCCATTGTGGCCATTTGGGGGGTGAAGCAGTGGATGGAAGACCTTTCTGCCTGTCTCTCCTTCTCTCTGTCTATAACTCTATCTTTCAAATAAATTAATAAAGTCTGTAAAAAAAAATCCGTGGCAGAATTTTGTGACTAGAGAGAGGAGGCATAGACAGATGGGGAGGGAGATCATGGAGAAGGGACTGCTTTTGTGAAGGGCCTAACGTGAGCCATGGCACCATGCTGCATGGCTGCCTGTGTGTGCTCTGCGCTGTATGAAGCAGCACAGAGCCATCGCCTGGTCTGGTCCTCAGGGGGACCCGCGGAAGCTGTTCCCATCAGCTGCACTCAGGAACCCAGTAACCGAAGCTAAGGGAGGTTGAATCACCCAAGGTTGAGGGGTTCCGAGGATGTCAACAAGCACGCTCAGGTCTGCAAGGTGTAAGAGAAGTGCCCAGAGAACTCAAGCTTCCAAGAGGCCCACAGACAAAGGTAAAGGGGAGAGTGGAGACAGGCAGGTGTGAGCGACAAGGGAATGGATGCATGCTAGCACAAGGTGGGAGGCTTGCGCAGAGGCAATGGTGTTTGCTGCCGAGGGCAT
This sequence comes from Sylvilagus bachmani, assembly GCA_015711505.1. Taxonomy (NCBI): domain Eukaryota; kingdom Metazoa; phylum Chordata; class Mammalia; order Lagomorpha; family Leporidae; genus Sylvilagus; species Sylvilagus bachmani. The sequence continues at coordinate 115,584,834 of CM027393.1, read as the reverse complement.
CAGCCCAGACCCTTACGTGAGTTACAGGCTTGGGGTCTTGGGCGATGGCTTCCTGGTTCAGTGAGAACAGACAAGATTCCCGTGCCGTGAGCGGGAGGGGAGGAGGCGCTGGCACCAGGAAGTGTGACTGCGGAGGTGACCGGGTCACCACACTTGATCTGCTGCTGTTGGCTGCTCGGAGGCTCCGCCCACACAGGTGCAGGCATCCAGCCCTGCCTCCTTGGGGCTCCTCCCCCTTCCCAGCTGTCCCAGACCTGGGCCTTCAGCCTGCGGTGGCGGGAGATGGAGGCCACAGGACCTTGTTTCAGCTAAGGGCCAGCACGCGGACACCACGTTCCCGTGCGTCACTGCCCGTTTATCCTCCGCTCCTCTGAGTCTGTTCCCAGCACTGCCGTGCCAGGCAAGACAGGAGAAGGTTGACAGTTGGGGGTCCGACCAGTGGTGGGGCCCCTCTCACTTCCCTCTCCTACCCATCCTTCAAGGCCAAGGTCTGGACAACTCTTGCTTGTCATTCCACATTTATTTCTTTACTATTCAACTAATTCACCAAGAGCGATTTTATTTTGGTAGACAGTCCTAGAGCTTGTAAATTATTTTAAAATATCTTTTTGTTTGGTTCATTTTTTTTCATCAGTCAGGTAACAAAGGTCATGTTTGAATCATGACATTGTCGAGGAAGTTTCTAGAACCCTGGTCTTCCTGCAGCTGCTGGTTGGGGACATGGAGCCTACAGGGGACCCCTCAGTCCACCTGCAGGAGGAGACCCGGATTGCCCTGGGGGCTTGTCCTGGTGCACACAGCCCCACAGCTGGCCCAGCAGGGTGGGGAGACAGTGGCACAGACACAAAGCAGAGCCTCACTGGGTGGAGAACACACCTCCGCCCTTCCTTTTCTCATCCTGAGACTTTAAATCTCCACTGCTCTCAGGCTAAGGAGTGATCCTGGGGACAGAACCCGCAAGGACAGAAGGGACAGTTTGGGGCAGGTGTGAGGGATGCTCCTCCTTGAGTGCAGGTGGTGACTCCTGATTTGCTTGGTCTCTGACTTCCTCAGAGATGGACAGCGTGGGCAGCCTGCTCGGTGTCGGTCACGTCCGCTGAACAGAATGCGGGGACAGAGAACAGGAGAGGCGGAGTAGCCTGGCACCCACCTCCTGCTCACTGCTCGGCTCTCTGCTTTCTGCTCCTTCACTGGCCACAGCAAAGCTCAGTGGACAGCCACACACAGCCCTGGGCACTGAGGGAGGTGTGGGGCCAGCTGTGTGGACCTCACTTCCACGCTTGCAGGAAGTGTGGGCACCCACCTGTCCTTGGAGCACTGGTGCACTCTCCACCACTTTGTGTGAAATATTGACTGAATGGGTCTGAGCAGAGACCAGAGTCCAGGGCTGCATAAGTGACAAATCAAAGCAGGAGTCAGGGACAAGGCCGTGGGAGAATTAGACTTCCTCAGTGTCTGTCAAGACAGGGGGCACTAATGAACGCTGAACTCCAGTGCACGGGACACCAGAGCTGCGTGTGTCTACACCGTGAGCGTGAGTACCAGCCCAGCTGTGGGGCCTGGCTCTAGTGATTTCTTTTCTTTTTTCTTTTTTTTCTTTGACAGGCAGAGTGGACAGTGAGAGAGAGAGAGAGACAGAGAGAAAGGTCTTCCTTTTCTGTTGGTTCACCCTCCAATGGCCGCTGCAACCGGCGCACCCCGCTGATCCAATGGCAGGAGCCAGGTGCTTCTCCTGGTCTCCCATGGGGTGCAGGGCCCAAGCACTTGGGCCATCCTCCACTGCACTCCCGGGCCAGAGCAGAGAGCTGGACTGGAAGAGGGGCAACCGGGACAGAATCTGGCACCCCAACCGGGACTAGAACCCAGTGTACCTGCGCCACCGGCAGAGGATTAGCCTAGTGAGCCGCGGCGCTGGCCTCCTAGTGATTTCTTACAGTAGTTCAGGTTAGAATTCGCAGCAGAGGTGATTTCAACAGCTCCGGGTCACACTACCCATGTGGAAGGCAGGATCTGGAGCCCCCACTGCAGTGTCGGGGTCCCGCGGCCCGGGGAGGAGGGGGCTGGAGTGTCGCGAGCAAGCAGAGGGAAGACACTCTGCAATGGAAAGTGATTAAAGAGCCAGTGGCATCTTTCCATGATGAAGGATTATGCAGAGTGGAAACGTGACAAAGAGTGTGGAAGCCACTGCGTCTCTTTAGCTTGCGTGACGGCTCTATGTTACACGTCCTTGCACACTCCTCGTCTGTCTACGCCGAGTCGACAGGATCTGGATAACCCTAAATGCCACAGTGATAGAGAGATCAGCAGTCCATCCATTGCCGGCTAGTGGGTCACTCATATTTCAGATCCACTGCAATCAGAGGCTACAAAATTTAATCAAGGGCTACAATATTTCATGCCTGTGAGGCCATTCCCTTGAAATATTGTGTTTTTTTGCTCTTTAATCACAAGAAAAGGCCACTGCTTACATCAGACTTCAAACCTCTACTGTTGAAATATTCAAGAAAATTTAGAGAAATCTCATCCTATTGCGCTCCCGGACTGGAAATCTCAATATTAAACCCGAGAACGTTTTCCACGTGGCAAAGAACAACGTTAACTTACTCTTCTTCCTCAGACTGGAGATGGCTGGTGGATAGCATGCATAGCGCCATGTAAGAAGAGAAACATTGCTGTTATAATTATTACCTTTTTGCAACATTTTTCTTCTGCATTGTTGCTGAAGCCAGCACATCAAATAGCGAGCCTTGACTCAATGTGTGGACCTAAAGAATGATGGGCGTGCCCAACACGACGTCCTGTTCATGTTTGGTGCAGATTTCCCCATTCAGGACCTACTGATTTCTTATGATACAGGACTTCTAAATGGGGGTTTGTAATTAAATACTTGGGGTAGATCCTACATATTGTGTCTTATCTTTTGGCAAGCTAAAGACTAGTGAGCCCATGGTAATTGTAATGAGCCTACCGTCAAGCAGCAGCCCGAGGTCATCACCATACATTTTTTCCTTCTGGAACCTGACGTAGTACATAGACTACTGAACTGCATGAGAGAGAAGACAAGATTCAGAGATGTTTTCAGAAAATGATAACATGTGTTCTTGCGTGGAACGAAGCTGTCATGTGTGTTTATGGAAAAATATCATTGAAACAACCCCATTGCCTTACACACACCCTAAAATGGCTTTTCAAACACCCTCAGTGGGTGGTTCATAAAATCTGAATTTCTAGGCACGACATTGCTTGGTGCACGAGTGGGCACTCTTCCAAATCGATGACTTTTTGCTGCTGTGAGCCCCTCGCATGGAGAGACCATGTGGGTGCATGGTAGCAGGTGTGCCCTTCCTCAGGCCCTGTCAGGGACCTCAGTGAGTGCCAGGGAAAAGTGGGAAACCCCTGGCATATCACACCAGGCTTCTAGATTCTTCCACATTCACGCCTCTCTAAAGCTGCGGAAGACGGAAGGGGGTGTGGGAAGAGATCAGACTCCTACAGATATTTTGTGTTTCTTGATTTCATGAATAGTGATCGTGATATGGGATGAGTTGTAGCCCCTGGAAAGGTATGTTGGGGTCCTAACCCTTCCTACCTCTGAGTAGGAGCTCCCGTTTAAGTGGGATCTTTGTAGGATGGGCCTTGGGCCAACATGTCCTTAGAGAAGGGAACACCCCACGTGAAGAAGAGACGGCAGGAGGAGGCCACAGGCTGGCAGAGGCAGAGGCTGGAGTGATGCAGCTGCCAGCCCAGGAATGCCCAGACCTCTGTTAGAAGCCAGAAACAGAGAGGGAGTGAGGTCCTGAGTTGGCCGGATTCGAACCCCTGGCCTGCAGCTCTGTGACAGGCGGCTGCTGCTGCTGAAGCCTGCCCATCTGGGACTTGGTGACGCTGCCTGGGAAACACTTTGGGCCTGCTGGCCCCCTCCATGTCGCAGGCCTGGTGCTGGGCCGGCTTCGCACCCTGTTCCACAGTCACTCCGCCGCTACGTCTGTAGTCTGCCATTTTACAGACCACAGGGATTCCATCGTCCCAGCATGCAGCATTAGCATCACCTGCGAAACTGCAGAAGTTCAGTGCTCGGCCCCTCCCCAGACTCAGAAACCCTAGGGGACGTCAGCGGGAAGCCATGCGAGTTCAGGGAACTCTCCCGGGGATGGGGATCGGATCCAGCACCCTGAGCCTGAGCTCTGTGGACCCAGACTGGCCTGAGACAGACAGAGCTGGGGTTGTGTTCAAAGGCCCACGCTGACACTGGATCAACTGTGTGTGCACACAACCACACACACACGGCACTCACATGGACGAGCAAACACACACACAGACTCCAGGCACCCCCCTGCACATGCAGGCATCACATCTGGCCCCTCACTTCTGCTGGGGAGAGAGCAATGCTTGAGGAAGAGACCACGTGGGGACCTTGGGTCCTCTCAGCCAAACCACGGTGGGGTGGGCCTTCTGCACGTAGTGAGGATCTGCCGTCCCCCAGGGCCTGCCGGCCCGGAGGATTTGTCCCGACAACTACCCGGACCCCCTTAATATGTGCAAATAGCCCAGACCAAGTCCCGCCTCCCGAGAAGAAAAGTGAATAGGTTCACTTAAAACCCTGCATTTGCCTTCTTGTTTTCCCCATCTTCTAGGATTTGTATTAATTAAGACAGGGACTTGACCCTGCCAAATGCAAGCTCTCTTGCAGAATATTTTTACCTACGTTAATGTCCTGATTCCAATCTGGGAATCATAGCGCATTTTCTTTCTTTTTTTTTAAATTTATTTATTTGAAAGCCAGAGTTACACACACACACACACACACACGAGAGAGAGAGAGAGAGAGAGAGAGAGAGAGAGAGAGAGAGAGAGATATCTTCCATCCAATGGTTCCCTCCCCAATTGGCCACATGGCCAGAGCTGTGCTGATCCAAAGCCAGGAGCCACAAGCTTCCTCTGGGTCTCCATGTGGGTGCAGGGGCCCAAGGACTTAAGCCATCTTCTACTGCTTCCCAGGCCACAGCAGAGAGCCAGATTGGAAGTGGAGCAGCTAGGACTTGAACCGGCACCCATATGGGATGCCGGCACTGCAGGTGACTACTTTACCAGCTAAGCCACAGCGCCGGCCCCCATATTGCATTTTTGACACAGACAGACATAACAGCCGTTGCCTGTTGATGACCTGGAATAAAAGAGCAAAGTAGAGCACAGTTCATGTTTTTACATTTTTTTTCTGTCGTGAGCCTTAGCCAACCGTCTCTGGCTAGTACAGTACCTGTATGGAATTTGATATCTGTAACACTGTTGATATAATAATCACATCAGAAAAGCCAGTTCACCTTGTGTGGGAAGAGCTGAGGGAACCGCCTAGGGAAGTTTCCTACCCAAGGCTCCGGGAGCTGCCCGGGACCCCATGTGTAAGATCACTGGTTCACTCCCCAGATGGCTGCAACAGCCGGAGCTGTGCCGATCAGAAGCCAGGAGCCAGGAGCTTCTTCTGGGTCTCCCATGTAGGTGCAGGGGCCCAAGGACTTAAGCCATCTTCTACTGCTTTCCCAGGCCACAGCAGAGAGCTAGATAGGAAGAGGAGCAGCCGGGACTGGAACCGGCACCCATATGGGATGCCGGTGCTGCAGGCGGTGGCTTTACCCACTACGCCACAGCACTGGCCCCAAGATGAAGTCTTGTAGTGGCTTTGCAAACCCCTACGCAGGGCCAAGCCCAGCTGCCCTGCCTCCCTCCGTGCTCTGGACTGGGTCTGCCCTGAGCTCCTGTGCCTTCCAGTCACGGGTCCCTGGAAGTGCAGAGAATAACCGCCTTTACAGAGCCGCTGATTTTCGTATCATTAATTTCCTGCTCCGAGAACTGCAGTGCCTTGTAATTACCCAGCTGTAGGAACACATAAGACGGCACTAAATTTTGCTTAAGTACAGCCTATTGCCAGAACGGAAGCCCAAATATGTAATTAGACTGGCATTAACATCCGCGAGCCGTGCGATTTCCCAGCGGCACTGGGGCTGGGGCATTGGTGGAGGGCAGGCTGTCTGGCCAGCGGTGCCCACCCGCGCCAGCCTCGGAGGCCGCAGAGATGGTCAGATTCTGCTCCTCAGTGGCTGCCAAGAGACAGGCGTCCCCTTTGTACGTGCGCACCAGCTCTGAGCTCATAGATGGATGCAAAGAATAATGAGATTACAGCATTTTAGGCTGGACCCCACGCAGGAAGTCCATCTTGTCCAATTATATTAATCACCATCGCGCTGTTCCCAGCAAACCTTGCTAACAGGGCAAGGGTCACGGTTTTCCATAATGCATTCCAAAGGAACTCTTTAGGCAAAGAAAGGAAGCCGGTTCCTCTGATCTGTCCCTGCGTGTCCCAGTGATGAGGACGCACAAGGACTTGGTGACAAGTGTGCTGTCTCATCATCGGTCATCAGGTTTAGAAATCCACAGTGTAGTTACATGAAGGCCTTGGGCGAGAAGATAATAAACATTTTCTGCTCCGAAGTTGCTCCAGGCACCCGACGTGGTCTTCAGAAACAAGATGATGTTGTCAGCGTCGTGGGCTGCTGAGCATCTGAGCTCTTTGACCTGGAAGAGGCAGGGCGTCAGCCACGGGGACTGGGGAGGAAAAAAGACCCTGAGTACTATCAATGAGATTCCTCGTCATCCAGCCTCCCGCCACGGCTTTTCCATGTCGCCTGTCAGGTTTCCTACAGCGAGGCACTGAGGGGAAGCCATGGTGCTGCATTCTTATGAGCCGGCAGGATCGCCTGTTTCTCACGGCGCTCGCCACGCGTGGGAATGTGAGTTCAATCTTCTCCCCGAAAACTGGGGTCTTGGTGTGGGCTGCATTAAAGGCCAAAGATTAGCAACAATTGAGAGAAATTTCCCACTGGTGCCTTCTTTCTCTGTCTGTTCTGTTCCTGTTTAGAATGCATGGGAGCGACCAGCCTTGTTTCCAAGCCTTCTGTGAACGGTGATTCCAGCATGGGTTGAGGGCTGCCAACACCGTCCCTCACAGTCCGCAGCGACCCTGTTGGACAGAGTAGGATGCGAGCCCTGCCTGTGGTCTGAAACTCTCTAGTAGCTGCATGTTTAAAGCTACAAGGAAATAATACGGGAATTTCATTCCAAGAATGTGCTATTTAAGTAAGTCCAAATTATTTTATGTCAACACGGAATTAATGTGCGCTTTTAGTAGTCTGTGCTCGCTGCATGCCCCAGCCCAGGTTTCATGAACGAAGCAGAGGGAGGAGGGAGTGTCCACCAGGACAGCACTGGCCCCGAGGGCACCACCCTCTGATCCTCACTTGAGAAGCTGGGAGACAGTGCTGAAAAACACCCCAGCTGAAATTCCTTATGTGAAATGTTCTATGTCTAGAAGAGGTTAAACATCTCACTGCTTCTAAGTTGCATTTCTAAAGTTTGACTGCTCTGTCAAGATAAACTTCCTTTAAAAAGGAAGATCTACCTAAAGGCATTGGGATGATTGTCACTAACAAAAAATGGCTTCAGTAGGAGCTCATACATCTCATCATCAATGATGTGTCTTATTTAACGGTGTACTTACTCCTTTGAAAGCCAGAGCTTCAGAGAGAGAAGGAGAGACAGAGATCGTCCACCCATCAGTTCATCCCCACATGGGCATAACGGCTGGGGCTGGGCCAGGCTGAAGCCAGGAGCCAGGAGCCCTCCACTCAGGCCATCTTCCACAACCTCCTGGGTGCATTAGTAGGGAGCTGAATCAGAAGCAGAGCAGCCGGACGCCAACCAGTGCTGCTCTCTGGGAAACCAGCATCGCAGGAGTTACTTAACCCACCGCGCCACAACACTGTAAGAAAATCTAAAGAAATTATTGCCAACCATTTATTTCTATCACATCTGGATGTTACACAACTTAAAATAGTAAAATGAACTCTTATCAACAGTACTTTCAATAGACCAAACATCTGTAAATGAATCCATGTTTGCTCATATGCAATACAACTAAATTATGAAAAATGCAAGTTTTTTAACTAATTAAATTTTCATCAAGACCCAATGCAACGCTTTAGTATTACTGAGTAGATGGCCCAGATATGCCCCTGTTTGTGGTTTATCTGGCAATTTGACTACATCTAGCTCTTGATGGCAACCACCAGCCATTTATAGGACAAAGGAAGTATTCTCAATCCGTATAGGAACTGTGGCTGCCTTGTCCAGGATGCTGTGTGCCTGGCTCTGCAGGGGCCCAGAGCGTGCTGTGTATGAAGAGAGGTGACCCTGTACCTGAGGGCGTGGGGAGGATCAGGAGCAGCGGAGCCTGGCACATGCACAAACCAGGCCTGGACAGTTCCAGCGAAAGCAACAGTTTTGTTGTGCTAGAGCCATTGCAAGCACTGTTTTGGGGGAAACTTGATTGAATGATGACTAAGACTTGGTCAGCTAGAGAGAAAGAAGAGTATTCTAGGAAAGAGGAACATTTAAAACAACTGCTGGAAAACCAGGTAAGGTGAAGTCGGGGTGGACTGGAACCTAATTCTAACAAAAAGATGAGTGGTGTGAAACAGGCGGGCTCAGGTATGGCCTGGTGGGGCACTGCCAGTTCCTTCAGGGGAGATACAGCCATGTTACAGATACAGTCGATGCCCCCAGGATCACCTGGTACTGAAAAGGTAATCAAGAGGGAGGGTGAGCTACAAAATCTGAAGATCGCTTTCTTTTTGTTATTTTTTAAAACAGATCCCATGACTTGGCGTTCAGCTGTGCCAGTCTACATTCCACCAACAATGTGTTAAGACACCTTTCCCCCACATCCTCGTCTGCATTCGCTATTGTTTGATTTTTGGATGAGAGCCATTCTAGCTGGGGTGAGGTGAAATCTCACTGTGGTTTCGATTTGCACTTCCCCCACGGCTAGTGATCCTGAGCATCTTTTCCTGTGTCTGTTGGCAGTTTGTAGTCCATCCTTTGAAAAATGCCTGTTTATATCCTTAGCCCATTTCTGAAAGGGGTGGTTTGTTTTGTTGTTGTGGAGATTCTTGAGTTCGTTGTACATCCTGGGTGTTAATCCTTTAGGAGATGTGTAACTTGCACGTGTTTTCTCCCATTCTGTCAGTTGCCTCTTTATGTTGTTGAGTGTTTCCTTTGCTGTGCAGAAGCTTCCCACTGGGTTGCACATGAGTTTAACAGTGTGTTCAAACTTCTCAAGCCAAACATTCCACCTAAACCTTTTCTTACACAGAGCAGATTTTGTTCCAATGGAAGTAAACATGCTAAAGTTTTCATGGGAGAATTAGTAAAAATTCTGGCTTCTCTAATTGGCATTTTTTCCTCCCTCATGCATTCTGGTTTCTGGTTGGTGTCTTATCTGCTTGCTCTTCTAAGGGTGCCCAACACAGCTCCAGCAGGGACTTCCAAGCTAGGCTGGAGGGTGGAATTCTACCCCAGCACGTTCCAGTAGACGGACACTCAGAAACGAAGCCAACTCCAAGAAGCATTAAAAGATAACCAATCTGCTACTTTTTCACACATTTCCAAGAATGATTTATTGCACTCACTGTTCTCTAAGGTTCTAAGCCTAACACAAAACATGTGAAAGCTTTTATACGAGTGGCCTTGTCAACTTCTCATACTTGTGTGTTCATTGCTGATGCGTGGGCTGAATCACAGCATGAGGCAGCCCATCACGATCTTGGCTGATTTGTAACTGGCATTTCTGTTTCTTGATTATTGATTCAGAAGAGACCTCAGTATGTTAAGCAATCTTCCGCACTGCAGTGAGGCGATCGATCAAATCGACATATTAGGAATACCCATCTGGCAGACGAGAGCAGATCCGGTGGTGGGAAACCTGGCACACAACATGTTGAACTAATAAGAGAAGTGCAAGGCTGCAGAGTGAGACAGCAGCAAAGAGAAGGAGCTGGAGCCAACAAATGGAGATTGCTGCTGCCGTTGTGGTGCAGCGGGTTGAGCCCCCACCTGTGACGCCGGCATCACCTATGAGCCCCCACTCGAGTCCTGGCTGCTCTATTTCTGATCCAGCTCCCTGCTGGTAGCCTGGGAAAAGCACCGGAAGATGGCCCAAGTCTTTGTGCTCCTGCCACCCACCTGGGAGACCCAGATGAAGCTCCTGGCTTCACCCTAGCCCAGCCCTAGCCATTGTGGCCATTCAGGGAGTGAACCAGTGGAGGGATGGAATCTCTCACGCTTTCCCTCTCTCTCTGTAACTCTGCCTTTCAAAGAAATGAACAAATCTTAAAGACAAGTAAATAAATGAAGATGAAGTCAGCAGATCTTGGTAGCTTTGGTGGATAGGCAGAGGTAGGAGAGACAAAGGTGGCTTGACAAGTCCCCTTCTGGGAGGGAAGTCTAGACAGGAGCAGGTGTGGGGAGGGCCAGAGAGGGAGAAAGGGACGCAGGGAATTGCGCCCATGGACACAGGCTCTGCAGAGAGGGCTTTGCCCAGCAGAGGTAAGTACCTTTTTAAACATCCTCCGTATTAGCCTGCTGGTGAACTTGCTGGGAAAGAAAATTGGGGGGAGGGATAATAAGCCTGCCCCTCTCAAGGGAGCGCTCTGAAGGGTTCAGATTCTGGTTGTTGGTGACAAGGACAGGGAGGGCAGAGCCACAGTCGGCTGTGGATGCAGGAGGCCCTCGCTAACGCAGCCGCGCGGCATTACAGGGAGGGGCTGCTCTTGGCTGTGCGCTCAGGAGCGTCGGCCCAGCCCAAGGCGGGTCCAGCACGTCCTGTGAGCACCTGGAGGCGGTCAGGCCGTGCCTCTGTCTCCCACACTCAGCAGCTGCTGGTGGAGTCAGGACCCGCCACAGGACCCGCAGCCCTGGCGAGCTTTCCTGAGTGCTTACGCCAAGAAGCTCCTGGGCACCGCCTGGGCCCACAGTTCTGGCTCAACAGGAGCAGAAGCCACAGGCGTTTTCCAGCCATCTCCCTGGACGAGGGCAAGCCTTAGAGGGAAGCAAGGAGCACAGACCTGGGCCCCGGGGTGTGCACTGCCCCACCTGCCCAGGCAGCTGCTCCTGGACTGGGAGGGAGGCTCCAGGTCCAGAGGTCAGCTTCTCCCAGGGGGCACTCAGATGCGTGATTGCAAACCATTCCAGCTGTCTTTGCAGAAGCACAGATGCGGGCTGCCGGGCTGTCGATGAACGCGCCCGGGGTGGGGGTGGGGGGGCAGAAGTCCGCAGGCTTCCCCGAGGATGAGCCGGACCCCGTTTGCTTTCTGGCTCGGTGACTTGCCCCGCAGCTCCCACGATGGGGGTGTGGCGCGTCTGGGTCCCATCAAAGCCCATGTCAGAGCCCTCGTAACACATGCACGGAAACACAGGAGAGTGACATGAGCTGATTGGCAGTAAAATTGGATGAAACGGAGAGCACTGAGGAACTGCTTCAAAAAGCGGTGATTAATGTACCGATATCAACCTGAAAGGAAGTTATTAGCAGCGAGCCAGGAGGTTCTGATATGATTAAGTCCGGTCAAATGCTTTTATCATTCACTTTCTTGAAGGCATAGAAAACATGCTTCTTGAATTAGCGGGTGATCCGGGGATCAGGGCAAATCCACTGTGGTACATGGGTCCATCAACATTCAAATCACCCAGACACGCCCGTAGGAAGCCAAAGGAAAAGCCAGAAACTTCTTCCTTACAGATCATTTAAAACATGATAGACACCTGTCCATCCAGAACTGCTAAGGGATTTCTGATCCTGAATTGAATTTGGTGAATTAAAATCAGCTTTTCTCCTCCCCCTCTAAGAAATAACTCCAGACTAAGAAGCACACAGCAGCCAGGGGACCTCGCTTTGGGGGACACACAAAGAGAGACAGCGATGATCAGGGGTCCCCCAACGATGACAGCACAGGAAGCCCTGGGGGTGGGCCCTGTGTTGCCACCCAGCAGGCTACGAGACCGCACACATTAGACTGATCCAACCTCGGGCCCGCAGGCAGGGACGCGGTTTCTGCCTGTCCCGGGAGCATTCCCGGATGAGTTTTGTGCTGAGAAAAAGTAGAGGAGACACTTGGAGGGGAACTGCAAGAAGACGTCGTGGAAGGTGGTGCTCATGGCACACGAGGCAGAGCAGCTCGGCAGGGGCCACCCTGTGAGCTGAGCCTTCTCGGCCGACACGAGGTAAGGTCGCCAGCCTGGCACCTGCGTGAACCTGGTCCTGCCGAGAGCACCTGCCTTCCCAAAGAACTCGCTGCTCCCGTCTGGGCGGGTTTCCCGGGTGGAGCTGATGCAGCAAGAGCTCCGTGTGTTCCAACGTGAGACACGCTTAAGGTCACAGCACGCAGATCAAAGGCTCAAAGATCCAGATTTCGTACAATTTTATAAATGGGAAGGAAGAACACAGAACAGAATTTTCAGATGAAAAGATGCATTCGGAAAACACGGCCAGGAAATGAGGAAATCACAACCAACCGATCTTTGCAGATTGAAAAAGGAAAAACACACAGCCAAGACTCCCTGGCGCCTGTGTGCTACTGCGTGGCATCAGAAGGAGGCACTGCGCAGGCTGACAGCGGGTGGGCATGAAATGACAGTGGCAGACCAGGCAGGAGCAGTGAGCAGGTGCACTCCGCATGCAGCACCAGGTCAGGGGGCAGGATGAGAAGCACAGATTAAAATGGAAATAAACAGAGTTCGTGAGATTACAATGATCTTGCAAGATCTATGATGTGTAATAGATTTACCCAGGGAAAGCCACAGAATAACAAAACAGCAAATATCTTGAGTCTTATTTAAAAAACAAAAATCCTGAAGCCAAGGGCTTACATTTCCAGTCTGAGAGAGTAACGCGTGCCTGACAAAACCCATGTAGAACATAAGACACAGCTGGCCAGCATTCTGGATGCCTGGAGTTACAAGGTGTGTTTGTTTCCTGTTGCTACTGCACAGAAACACGGAGAGTAACTCCAAACAGCACGCAGAGGACGTCTAACAGTTCTGGCAGCCAGAGTCCCGGCTGGTTTTCAAGGAGAACCCGTTTCCCTGGGGACACACCTACACTTCTGGCCTCTGGCCCCCTTCTGCCATCTCCGTGTCTCTCTGACCCCGGCTGCCACCGTCTCTCTCCTTGCCCTGGATGCTCCTGCCTCTTTAGGATGGGACTGGCGCCCAGTCAGTGGGTCCAAGACCATCCTCCCTGTGCAGAAACCTTAACTGGGCCACATCTGCAGAGCACCTGCTGAAGGTAGCAGATTCACAGTTTTCCTGGGTTAGGATCTGGGCATGGGGCAGGGTGCATCGTTCTGTCCAGCACAGAAAATGAAAGACAATGTCTCCTATAAGGTCGAATATCAGAAACCTAAACCTTTCCAGACTTTCCCATAGGAGCAAGCGAGCAGTGGCAACTGTGTGACCTATTTGCTGCTGTCTGGCGAATCACCCCCACACTTAGTGGCTTACAGAACAGGCCTTGTCCATGTCGCTTCTAAAGAGCAGTTGTGGCTCAAGGGGCCCAAGACTGTGGTTGGGATGTGGCCAGGCTGCAGGACCTGAGGCTGGTCCCCTCACGGGCGAGAGGTGGTGCCCGGTGGGCATGGGCTGCTGCTCCGGTCTCTCACGACAACCACTGGCACCCAGCTTCCAGGAGAGCAGGAGCCGGGCTGGGACCCGAGGGCACACTGGTTGTGCCTTGTGCACCGTACAATGGCGAAGTGGGCTCCACAGTCAAAAGTCAACCCACAGATGAAAGGACTTATGCAGTTCAATAGACAAGTATAAACACACAAGAGAAGATGCATAGTGAGCTGTGATACACTGAGAGGAGAGGTGCTGGCATTGCAATAAAGCTCTCTCTAAAGGTGATAAACACACGGGACCCAGTCTCAACTATTGAAACAAAGATCCTTGCGAAGCTTGACAGGAGAAGTCATTTCACTTTATACACGTGCACCAAAACATCAAGGTGGTCACTGGAAATATATAAAATACTTGTCAATCACGCCTCAGTGCAGCAGGAAAAAGCACACCACAAAACAAAAAGTCGGGACGTGGATTTTTAATAGAAGCAAAGTTAAAAAATGTGTTTCAAAATGCTGAGATTCAAAGATTGGAAAGAATATAACTTCAAAATGCTCCTGACGTAACGCACCAAAGTCTAAATATCAGATAAGGTTCCGCCTGGACAAAAACATCAGAAAGGACAGAGAGGTATTTGAGTAGTTAAACACTGCTATCCGCAGTGAAGATTAAAGGCATGAAATTCTGGGCATAAAATATGTCATTAGCTTTGTACAGTAAAGATTACTATAATTTTTAAAGACTCAGACTCGGAATTAGATAACAATTACAGAAGTCAGTCCGTGGCGGGCCTCAGAACGAGGCTGTGGGAGAACTCCACCGATACATATGGAGACTTCAGTCCACGGCGGGCCTCAGAACGAGGCTGTGGGAGAACTCCACCGATACATATGGAGACTTCAGCTCATCTACTACTATGGCAATTGATCAGTGAACATATTACAGCTCTAGCGAGACTGGTCTTGGCTGAAGTTCAACTCCCTGCATCACCAAAGAGGCTGTTTCCCTTCCTTTCTGGGGGGACACACGTGCCAATGACTTTTGAGGGGGCGACTGAATCATTTGTTACAAGTTGAAGGGCTCAGAAGGAGTCTCGATTTCACTTCTAGAAATTCGTTCTCCAAACGCATTTGCACGTTGGCAAGATGGGGTAGGAAACAGAGTATGTCAAGGGATAAAGAATCCATACTGATATCCATAAGTGATTGAATAAATAAATACAAATGCATTTAAAAATACAGAAGATTAGACAAAAGAACACGCGTATGAATAACCAATAATCCGTGTAGATGCTACACTCGTGAAGACGGGGAGCAGAGCCTCCAGCCCCTGACTGGAGCACACAGGGGCTTCCTTGCGAGTGCGCAGTAGGAGAGGGAATAATGCCACAGTAGGGAAGCCACCCAGTGGCCGAGGAGGCAGCCACAGTCCTGGGGCCTGTGGGCAGTCTGCACCCTCCATACAAGGAGACGGAAGGAACATTTGCACTCGGCAGTTATTTCTTAAACTCCTGCCTAATCAGGGAAACACCAGACCAGTTGCACAGATGGGCAAGGTAGAAACTCCCAAGCTGGATCCTCACCACGACACAGTGATGGAAGAGACCGGCACAGCCACGGATGAGCTGGGACAGCCACGACAGCCAGAGACCACAGGTGAGCCCAAGGAGAGTTCGGTACAGTTTGGTCGTGGTTGAAAATAAAGACGGTTGTTGGCCACATGTGTGCTAGGGCGCCGTGAATGACAGCAGAAGCCAGGGTGTGGTGGGCGGGACCTCTAGTAACTCCCCGGTTTTTCTGGGCTTCTAAGTCTGTTCTATAAATAAAATTGACTAAAAGTGAGAGGACGGGAAAAATGAAAGTCAGAGCACACCCAATCCCCTGGGCTGCAGCCGATGCCGTGTTCCAACGGACACTTGCAGTTTTAAGGATCACATACCAGGGTCTGCATTAGCAGGATGCTGGAGTCGGGGCTGGAGCTGAGATCCAGTCGAGCACTGTGATGTGAGACACAGGTGTCTTAGCTGGACCTTAACCAGCAGGCCAAGCACCCCCCCTGCACTCCTGTCTTGGGTAAGTGTAGTGTCATACTATCTGTCAGCAGAGAACAAGGCACTGTCTCCTGTCCACTCTCATGCCCCTAATTAATTTTTCTTGTATAATTGCATTGGCTAGTTCCTCTGTGGAGATAGCCGGCATCCTTGTGTTGTTCCAATCCTAATGGAGATGTCCCAGGTGTCTGCTGTAGTTCCCCACTGCTTAGTGGGGTGCATATATCTGTCTCTGTGTGGTGTACACATCCTCGTCAAGAAAACATTTCTAAAGTACTATTTTATCAAATGGAAAATTCCTATCCTCAGGAATAGATACTGTACTTTTCTAAAGATATTTTCAACATCAGTGGAGATTGTGAACAAAAGTGAGTTAAATTTAAATAAATTTTTAAAAAACTAAAGACATCCCAAATATTTGTTAAAAAAAGAAGCACTGAAAATCAATGAGAATGTACAACAAATCTATTTTCTCACATAAGAAATGAATTGTCAAAAGCAAATTTCCTGAAGTCCTGTGTGAGCAAACAATAGGAAACACTGAGGTTGGGGCCCCCGGTCCCTCGCCCTGTGTTGGACACGTGGCTGAAACTCGCGCTGCCAAGGTTGTCACGCACGTTGCTCGTGCTGGCATCACATGGCTGCCTGGGCCTCCCGCACTCTGTGCTCATGGTGGCCACGGCTCACAGCCATTGCGGGAATCTTGTGAAATCTGCTCAATGAGAAGCCCCACCCCCAACCCCAGCATGCGCAGGAACATCTAAAAACTCAGTAGAGTTCTCTTCAAAATTAAACTCTATGGAGAAGTCAGCTGGTCTTCAGGGAGGTGCTGAGTGTGAGTGACCGGTCACGTGGAAGGAGACTTTTGGCGATACAGTGTGCTGGCGTTTTGACTAATTCTTTTGCATGCATTTTGTTTATTCCTTGTGAATCACCGAGGTTTATGGAGGTGAAACTATATGACGTAGGAATTGTCTGTGCTGTCTCAGGTTCTGTTTCTTTTTTTTTTTTCCTATGGTGAGGAAGGCAACAGAGAGGATGTGCATCCCACGCAGCAGCATGTGACTGCTTTATGAATCGAATTCTGAGAACAGAGCCACTGCACCTGGCATTGAAAAAGAGGCAGGAAGACGCGAGCGGAGGAATGCCATCCGTGAGCGCTCACGTCGGCACTTTGGGTTTGCAGCCCTCGTCTGGGTTTGCTGGCTCGTCGTCAAGGCTGACTTTGCACCACCTTAAATACAGTAGGTGAGTTGCACCACCTTAAATACAGTAGGTGAGTTGCACCACCTTAAATACAGTAGGTGAGTTACACCTGCAGGCGTGGTGACTTGCTTTTTCCTGTGAGGACTTGATTACATTGTCCTTCACTATTCCAATAGGTGCAGACGATTTTACTCTTGCAACTAGAAGCCCATCAGCTGGTGAAATGCCAGCAGCTTCCCTGTTGTCCTGAGAGGCCCGCTAAAGCGTGCCAGGCAGCAGAGTGGGTGGTGACCAGCCTGGTGGGAAGGCCGGGCATCCCAGATGCCACGAGCTGGCTCTCTGCCTTGAGTCACCGACCTCTGCTTTCGTGTGCAGTGAGTCGATGAGGTCCACGTTCGATCTTCATCTATTCACAGGCATTCGAGGACTTTAGCTGTTGCAAACAAGTATCCGCCAAGACCAAAGATCATAGAGGAATGAAGAACATGCGTTTACGTAGTTCCAACACAAAAATTGTCATTTCATCGTGTGAGCTTCATTGCATCGCACTGCAGTGAAATTGGGCATTTTCTAAGCGTCCGACTTCATCTCCAAGGTGCTACTCCCCGTCGGCTCATCCCTGCACGGACGGCTGCCTGTGGCATGGAGGGCTTGCATTTGATTTAAGATCCATGGCTCCAGTGGGGTCTCTGGAGTTCTGCCTGATTCATCTTCCAGATCCTTTTGGGCTGAGTCGGTCTCCACTGCCTGCTGGCAGATTTATTCTGAGCCTCTAGGCTGGAGTGCATTTTCTCAGGAAACGGCAGCGATAGCGTTGCCTTCATGAAGCTTCGTCATTTAGTGGTACGCGGGTCTTGAGGTGCGTATTCATGGCAGTAGGAGAGAATTGCCTGGGCAGACTGACGGGAGACTAGCTCCCTGGGCTCTGTGTCCCGAGTACATTTTCTTTCTTTGGGAAATACTTTTGAGAAAGCAAACGACACGCAGACCGGACAAGAATTAGCATTACTTTGAAAAGACAGGACCGATCTTTTTGCTGACTTGGGGAAGGAATGGGCTGTAGGAGCCAGACCAGTTCTGGGTCTGATAGGACGCTGTTCCCAGCAGGAGGGACTTGGCAAGAACTGTGCCAGGCCTTGCTCCAGCTCTCCCGGTGGCGCATCCTGTGGTGGAACACGGGGCCTCGGGCTCTGGCCCTGGAGGCACAGGCGGAACTGACTATGAACTGAGCCCAGGGCCAAACCTCTTCCATCAGAAGTACTTGTGGTCTTTAAGTGACTCAGCCATTTTCCCAATTCAAGACATTTTGCCTGGATATTTCCCGCCACGTGCTAGTTGCTGGCAGCTGGCCGAGCCTTCATACTTCATTGGCCTGCCCAGCTGTGTCATGAACTTGAACTTGTGACTAGCACTGTCACGCAGCTCCCTGTGCAGAATGGGGGATCCCTCTTGGCCAGCATCCATGTGGGCTCCTCCTGTTCCGTGCTTGGTGCGCTGCGTTGCATTGCAGCCGACCTGCGTCTCGTGAGCTGTCACCTTGACGGACACAAGAGAGTAATGGCTATGGTGCGGTGAACGAGCGATAGCCAAGAGCCAGCTCTGCTCTCAGAACGCCCTCCCAGCTCAGCCAGGCTTCCTGAGATGAGATAACCCAAACAGATGGTGCTGGCAGCTGGGGGAGCCAGGTGTGGATTTGGACCGGTTTCAGCTGGGATCCTCCACGCTGTGCCGGTGCACACAGTGGACAAAGGGGGTGGTGAGGAAAGAGGAGTGCCAAGTGCCAGCCATTCCTGTGGGCTGCTGGGCCAGCACACGCTGACGCACCCTTCCCTGGCACCTGTCTCAAAGCCGGACTTCTTCCTGCCGTGAGATGTCACAGCAGCTGTACCACCGGACACAGAACGCCAAGGAGCGACATGAGCTGGTAAACAGACCCTGTCCCGGCCCCGCCCTGCTCAGTTCCAATCAGAGATGCAAATGAGTGCCAGTGTTCCCTGGAAACCACCCTAGGGTACTGCTGGGAGCTTGCTGCCCTAGGCAAAAGGGGAGAGCAGAGCCACAAAGCCAGGCTGCCCCCTCGCAGCCCGTGGACCCTCCAACCACAGTCACTAAAACATTTTGCCGCCCTAGGCAGCCACCTGCTCTTCCCGCCTGCTAACTCCATCCCTGGAACAACTCAATTCATCGCTGCCGGATGGAGTCATATCGCGAGCAGACAATCTGAGGCCAGAGCAGAGGAACAGCTCAGATGCGTGCTAATGTCAGATGGAACGCTGACCCCTCACCCCACCACCCTGCACTGTGTTCCTCTTTGCAACCAGGGGACACCTCGCTCTCCGCATTGCTAGCAGGTTTGCCGGGGGTTACGGATTCTCCAAAACTGTCTAGGAAGATGGCGAGATAGGTGCTTGAATGGCGTTCTTATCAGAAACACAATTTGACTCTTTGCATCTCTCATCTGACTTGTCTTCCAATTTCCTCGTTACTGTGTATATCCAACGTCCATTCGGACATCAGCTGGTCAGTCACTATTATTTTAAGCAAAAAAAAAAATCTATTTCTAAATAAGGAAAAAAATTAAAAAGTCAAGAAAATTGCTGTGGGCTGCGCTCTGTGTGATGCCTCTGCTGCTATGAAGCCTACCCCTAAGCTCTATGGGGTCACGTGGTGCTGCAAATGGAGACTTTATAGCTAATATGCATACATGTTATGCCATATGCATACGTGGTATACCATATGCATACGCGTTACCCCATATCCTTGCACGTTACAAAGTGATAACGAAAGCAGTGCTCCATTAAGTAAGATGGTCCTTCGGGGCCGTCTTGACACACCTGGCCAGGTCCTGAGCCAAGGACCTCAAGCTCAGGGGTGAGTTTAGGGTTCTGAGGAGCCTCCAGCCTCCCAGCTGGAACAGAGAGAAGCCTGGAGTGTCGGCTCCCTTCTACCCGGCTTGGCCATGCCTGTGTGCACGGGGGGGGGCGCCCCACACTCAAGCCTGGGTCCCACCCACAAACGCATGCGCGGCTCCTGGGGAAGTTGAACAGCAAGTGTCACTCAAGACTGGTTTCCTCGGACTTCCCGGGACCCTGGTATGAGACGGGAACAGGACTCGGAAGGACCAGAGGGCAAGGTCCCCTTGGCTCGTCAGGCCTCTCGGGCTCAGAGGACTGCCAGGGACCCTGGAATCACAGGTGCACGCCAGAGCCCTGCCTTCTCCACCTGAGAGCCACTCCTGGCATCTAGTGCTCTTGGGTCGGGGTCACAGCCCCTGAAGGGGGTCGGCACTCGCTCATCTGCCCCTTCCAGGCCTGCAAGGTGGGGTCGCGCTGTGCAAGCAAAGGGCCCTTGGAGGCGGGTGAGTCGCGTGTCCCTGCTCACACCCAGCCGCCCCGTGAGGACCGTGCCCGATCCTGCTCTCACCGCGCGGGCTTTGCAAGCATCAAGTAAAGGCGGAAGGATGCGTGGGAACCCTGCGCTGATCCAGGTGACAGCATGTGCATGGGAGAGGAAGGCTTGGAGTGTCAGGAGCCAGAGTCGAGGGACTCGGCGATGGAGACACGTGGGGAGGGACCGCCCCTCGACACAGGCATGCCCCCTGGGCCGGTGGGAGGAGGGGCCCACCTGCATCGCTAGGGACCCTCTGCAGTAGCTCCCTGTCCTCAGGCGGCTGCCGCCTGGGCAGGGCCCAGTGCCCTGAACCTCCTCTCTGTTTCTGGTCCCCAGCGCGGCTGGCCCGAGCTTTTCCTGAAAGCTGAGGCCGTGCACCTGCTTGCAAAGCTGTGCCGGCTGCTGAAGTGGTTCTTAAGGTCTCTGTAATGAGCTGATGTATCGGGGCTCTCTGACTCTGCCGGGAAACCCGACACCCCCAAGCTGCGGGGCCTCTCGGTGAAGCCCAATGCTTTGTATTCTGATACTTCAGTTTCTCATGTTCCAAACCCGGAGAGTCGGGCTAGAGGACAGCATTCCCAGTCCGCAGGCCTCCTGCCTCGTGGTGGTTTGGTTAGCGTCGCCATGGCAACCTCCAGTCTGTTTTATGATCCGCCTATGATGACTGAGCCCGTGACAATGGGGACAGTCTCAGGTTGCAAGGGCAGCCATGCCGCACAACATCCTGTGTGATGAACAGCTGATTTCCCAGCAGAGAGAGGGGCTGGGCCTCGCGGGAAGCTGGGGTGGGGACGCGGGCCATCACAGACGGAGCGGGTCTGCAAATATTGATCGTCAACATCATCAAACTCTGCAGTCTGACGTGGGCTTTTGTCTTCCCGAGGGGTTGCATCAGCGCGTGGTCCTCAGAACTCCTCTCCCAAACGGCTTATGGCGGAAGGAAGACGTGCAGTCGGTGAAGTTCTTTCGTGCGCAGATGGAAATACAGAGTGACTGCAGAACACAGCCTTCCCATCGCATGGGCCTTTGTGCAGGGCAGGCGGAGGCAGCCCGAGCAGACTGTGGCTGTCCCAGGTGGCTGGTGGAGGAGGCTGGGGGCGCCGGAGGGGTGCAGGAGGCTGGGCTGAGGCTGTGGCCCGCAGCGGGCATTTCATTTGCCATAACAAGGGAAAGTTAGGTAGTGCTTCCCCGAAAATTAAACTGGCTCAGAAACATGACGCACAGGAAGCATGCTTCAACCACGTAGCCTAGGAATAGAGCCCTTCTTTAGCGTGGCTGTGCTCGAAACGCGGTATTTAGGCAACATCGCTGGCCTGGAAAATGCGAACAGGAAAGAATCCTGATTAAGGTTAATGGGAAAATGATGACCTGTTTGCTGCTGTCATCATGAACACGTCAAAGGGTTCTCATCACGCAGAAGGAGCGGTTTTGTGGATGGAGTTGAAAACCTGAGCTCATTGTGAAAACCCAGCGATTGCTGACGCGGGGAGAAGCAGTCACAGGGCTGCTCCGGTGACTCATCCAGGTCGCAGGCAGCTGATGAGTCTTGCAGCTCCGCGTGGAGTCTCTGATCCTCTGATAGCCAGCACACACTGTTCCTTAGCTGCTGCACGATGGTCACTGTGCGTGGGTGGCATTTTCTGGCCCCAGGCTTTGGGCTTCGGGTCGGCAGTTTGGGATATCCTGGTCCGTTTCAGTAGAAGGATGGATTTAAGAAAATTAGCAAGATGATTGGTTCGGTCACATGACAGATTCCACTTGAGGATTTTCACCCCCCCCACCCCTGCCTCCCCTAACGTGCTAGGAACGCTTGGAAATGAGTTTTAAAATGTGGTGCTAGGGCTCATCCTGGATACACGGATTTTAGCACCTGTGGGAGAGAGAACCAGGCACCTGTAGTTTTACATAAGTTTAACAGACATTTCCTCTTTTTTTTTTTTTTAAGCTTGATGTATTTACTTAAAAGACAGAGAGAGAGAGAGAGAGAGAGAGAGAGAGAGAGAGAGAGAGGTCTTCCATCTGCTGGCTCACTCCCCAAATGGCTGCTGCTGCTAGGACTGGGCCAAGCTGAAGCTAGGAACTCATCCTGGTCTCCCACATGGATACAGGAACGCATCCACTTGGGCCATCCTCTGGTGTTTTCCCAGGCGCATTAGCAGGGAGCTGGATCGGAACTGGAGCCACCAGGACATGAACCGGCGCCCGTGTGGGATGCCTGGGGCAGCTTTACCTGCTATGCCATGGTGCCAGCCTCAGGTTCTAGCCATTTTTAATTGCCCCAGGATTGAGAGCTATGACACAGATGGCCCCCTAAGATTTCTGTAATTCTGGAAGTTTGGTATGCAGCCGCCCTCAGTGTCTCTGTCTTGGTGAGCCTATGAGAGACTGGTGCTGGCATTTCTAGCAAGTTCTTCTATTGTGCTGAACCGCTGTTGGTGGAAGGCTTTGCGAATCACCTGGCCAGGGTACGCATTGCAAGAACACCACATGTCTTAGCATGTAACACAGACCCGTCTTATCGCTCAGTGACTGGCGTGAGCTCAGTGCTGTCACGTCCCAGCGATACAGACTGCCCGTGGGCATTGCTGCATTTCTGGAACTGGCCAGTGGCAACACAGCCGAGCCGGCCACAGGGAGCACCTGGAGGTGCCTGGCCTGAGCCTCACTGATCCGTCTTTGATTTCAGCTCTGTGGAAACACACCCAGAGTGACGGCGCCCTTCCGTCCCTGCTCAGAGCTGTGTGTGTCGCGCTGGGGCTGCCGCCGTGGCTGGATGCCATCATCCATGGGTACGTTGCTGGATGCCATCATCCATGGGTAGTGCTGGTCCCTGGCTCCGATGTCTCACCTGGGCAGAGGCAGCAGAGCCAGGGCCTCGGGAGCCTCCCTCTCCCCAGTGCAGCCCCGGGAGGAGGGGTTTTCCACAATGGCAGAGTCTGTGTCTGTTTTCCATGATGTCCCCTGACCTGTGCACGCGCTGAGCCAACAGTAGCAGAGACATCCAGTCTCTGTGCCATGGTTCCTGCCCTTGCTCCCCATCCCTCCCTGGCCTCCGGCACGGGCTTGGAGGCTGAGAGAAACATCAAGAAATAAGACGCCCTGTCCTCCCTTGTCCCCCCTGCTGAGAAGCTAGAAGGGTCACCCTGCCCGGTCCCTCACTTTGGGAAGGGCCACGTGACCTGCTCTGGCCAGGGAGTCACACACCCTGCCCTGCTGATGTTACGGAACCGCCTCCTGCCACACAGGTCCTGCTCTCTGTGCCTTGGCCATGGGAGCGGGACTGGGCAGGTGCGGTGGGGTCAGAGACACACCCTGCTCCGCATCACTCGGCAGACCCGAGGGTGTCGGACCTGACTCGGGCCCAGGGCTAACTGGGCCAGTCTGTGGACCCTTAGGGCACAAGCAGCGCCTCTGCTCTCATTCGCTGCTTTGGCTGTGGGTTGTGGCTCTTTGGGACCGGGACTTCCTTCTGTACCACTCCAAAAAGACACACGGCAGGGTTTTTAATGCCCACAGAGAACATGCCATCCAAGCCCGGTTTCTCAGTTTTCACATTAATCATGCTTCAAGAAAGCGACATAAGCCGACAGATGCCGAAGAGACCTGAGGAAGCCGGGTATGCGGGCCCCAGTCCGGCCGCGCCCCTGCCAGCCCACCGCGTGCTCTGGTGCGCTGAGGCACACCTGTTCCTGCAGGTACGTACTCACCTGGAACCTCAGGCCAGCAGTGCCTCTCTGAGGCTCACCTTCGCCTCTGCGTCTTGGGAGAAAAGCTGACTTGGAAGGAAGAGATGTTCCTGCTCAGTGCCCCAAGGGGAGCGTTGGGTTCATCTTCCCGGACTGGTCTAATCAGAGCCCGTGCTTCCCGAGGGTCTCACCCACACTGGGCACTAAATGAAGGCTTGATATAGGGCCGGCGTTGTGGCGAAGCCAGTGAAGCCGCCCCCTGCGACACCTGCATAGCACATGGCGCTGGTTCATGTCCCCTCCACTCCCCTGCTTCTCAGCTCCCTGGGCAAAGCAGCAAAGATTGCCCGCGTGCTTGGGGCCCCTGTCATCCGTGAGAGAGACCTGGAAGAATCTACTGGCTCCTGACTGCCTGGGCTGGCCCTGGTCGTTATGGCCATTTAGGGAGTAAACAAAACAAGAAGATTCTCCCTCTCTCCCTCCCCGCTCCTCCATAACTCTACTTTTCAAATAAACAAATATCTTTTTAAAAAATAAAAAGTGGGGTGGTGCCTCCCCATGATGTATTCAACTCTCACAACTGAGATAGGAGTTATGTCAATCCCATTTTACAGAGGAGAAAATCGAGTCTCAGCAAGGTGAGTTTGCTGCCTGAGGTAAACAGGAATAGCAAGGTCACGGAGGACCAGCGTGCTCGTCCAACACTGGCAGATGTGGCAGGGGAGGCCCACCTGGGTGTCCTGCTCCTCGAGTCTGCTACCAGCACCGCGTCTCCCAGCCTCCTCTAAGTCCGAGATGATGGTGGGCGGAGACTGGGGAGGGAGGAGGACGCTTATCCAATTGTTCTATGTAGCATGGTCTATATACACAATAAGCAATGGGGATTTGCTAAATTGACCTACCACGCTGAGATTTTTTTTCAGAGTATCTTCTTCTACTTCTGAATCTAAAGTACACCTAGAAAGCTACTATTCAAGCCACAGTCGTTTTTTTCTCATACCAAGTGTGTTGAGTTTTACAGGGTTCCCCATAAATTCACAAACACATGTAGAATTCTGTTTTTTAAGGATTTATTTATTTATTTGAAAGGCAGAGTTATAGAGAGGCAGAGGCAGAGAGAGAGAGAGAGAGAGAGAGAAAGAGTGAGAGAGGTATTCATCCACTGGTTCACTCCCAAATGGTCTCAATGGCCGGAGCTGCACCCATCCGAAGCCAGGAACCAGGAGCTTCTTCTTGGTCTCCCACACGCGTGCAGGGGCCCAAGGACTTCCGCCATCTTCTACTGCTTTCCCAGGACATAGCAGAGAGCTGGATTGGAAGTGGAGCAGCCGGGACTAGAACCGGCACCCATATGGGATGCCGGCACTGCAGGCGGTGGCTTTACCCCCTACTCCACAGCGTTGGCCCCTGGAGAATTCTTAAGTATAAAATCTGACCTCAGAAGAGGTTATATAAGTGCAAAAAGGGACATGGGAATTGGACACCCCTGCAGAGACTGGAGTCATGTTAGAGTCCCCGAAGTTGTTCTCAAGAATAACGACCCAACGACTCTTCCTGCTGGTGAGCTTCAGCCACGGATTATTTTCTCCGAAGTCCTTCTGTCTAATTCGCTCTCAGGATCAGCAATGGGCACTTCTAAATGGCAGTCTGAATGGAAATGATGACCCAGTCAGAGGTGCCACAGTGGCGGCCAGACGGAGCAGCCCGGCCAACACACGGCGATTATCTTAGTACACTCGGGAGCCGCGTCTCATCTGCGGGGCGTGTGTCTGTCTTCATTTGCCCCCTGATATTCTCGAAAGACAACACTGCATGGGACAGAAATTCTACAGGGCTGGAGAAAGGCGCTCACCAGCGCGGGGCTGGCCCTGCAGTACACAGAGGACGCTCCCAGGAGGTGGTGCGCCCACTGTTGGAGCACCACCCGCCAGTGATGGACTACCCCTCCATGACGCATGGGAGACACAGAATTAACACTTGTGAGGCTGCTTTGTCAGGCTGGAGAGAATGTACTCACCAAAAAACTGACTTCTTCAAAGGACAAGTAAAAGCAGATGAACGGTTATGCTTCAGGAAGAAGCAAATAAGACGGGAGGAGGGGTTTGGAGACAGGAGAAGCAGAGAACAAACCTCCTCTGGTTTCTCTGGGCGTCCCTAAGAGCTGCAGTGGATCTAGCGGGGTGGGGGGGGGGTGGGAATCGCTTTTCAAGCTTCTGTCCACTTTGGAAGCCAAGGAAGCAGCCGTGGGTGTCTGGCGTGCCACCCAGGGACAACTGACAGAGAGAAAAATGGTCTCTTCGCTGGTCCCTGGCTGAGGATGGGCCACGCTGTTCTCCTAGAGCTGTTCCCCTGGGAAATCCAGTTTAGTGATGCAGAAATGCGAGCCAGCCAGCAGCAGGAGCGTCCTCTCCAGACTCAGCCAGAGGCGGCTTTGCTGAGAGTGGTCCGCAGCTCTTCCTGCCGCGCGCTGCGTCTGTCTGATGGCTGGCTCCTTTTACCCGTGCCATGATACAGAAACCGGGTGTGCCTTCCCAGGGTCAGAGAGCACCACCGTTTACCGGCTCATGGCTTGGTCACTGTAGCCACCTGGAGGACGCAGAGCCGCCTTCCACCCAGCTTGGTCATGTCCAGAGATAAACGTTGCTGGTTGAACAGGAGCTGAGTTTTCTACCTTCCACTGATGGAGCAGGCAATACAGATGCCCACGCGTTGCATTGCAAGTTCCCTGTGCTTTTCAAATACATTGAATTCAGTGTTTGTTTCTCTATTCCAGTTCAACCAAAGAAGAAAACTGGCATCGGTCGAGAGCACCTTCTCGCTCTTGCATCTCCCTGCAGAACACAGACAAGCGCTGTCCACATGGACGCCAGAATCCAGGGAGAGTGTTTGAGGACACGTTAGCTGATTCTGATGTCCCCTCCTCCCACTCTAGATAATAACTCATTCTCTCAGAGCTAGTGGTCCAAGTGGACAGCTCCCCGGGACACGGATGCAGCCGAGGAGTTGTCCAGCACCCTACCCCCCACTCCCACACCTCCTGCTTCTCTCAGTAATACATGGAGTACTGCTGAGCAGAACGCACTGAACTGGGTTAAATCTGCGTGAGAGCGAAGGCATTTTGGCTGGAAGAGGAGCTCTGAGCAGATGACCACGTCCTGATGGGGAGTGCATTGGTGCTTTTTGCCCACACAGAATTCCACTTTTCCTCCAGAATAGGCTTCTATTAAATGAATAAGAGCTTTGGTTTTTAGTCACAATTATTAACTCTTACTAGAATAGCTAGGTTTTTAAAATTTTTTTAAAGATTTATTATTTTATTTGAAAGGCAGAGTTACACGGAGAGAGGAGAGACAGAGAGAAAGGTCTTCCATCTGTTGGTTCACTCCCCAATGGCTACAACAGCCAGAGCTGCGCTGATCCAAAGCCAGGAGCCAGGAGCTTCTTCTGGGTCTCCCACACAGGTGCAGGGGCCCAAGGACTTGGGCCATCTTCTACTGCTTTCCCAGGCCATAGCAGAGAGCTGGATCAGTAGAACAGCCAAGACTTGAACCGGCACCTATATGGGATGCTGGCACTGCAGGCTTTACCCACTACTCCACAGCGCCTACTCCACCAGCATATCTTTTCAAATGTTGAATGAAACTTCTTTGCAAATGTGTATCGCATTGTGTGCACGGTTTGCGTCTCCACCTGCAGAACTGCGGTTGTATCCCTTGTGACGAGTGTGTTCTCTGTCTTTGCTCCGTCTTCAAGGATAAAGTTCTTTGTCTCCCACGATCCACAGCAATTCCCAGATTTGTTGGTGCTCCGGGCACGGCTGAGGGCTCTGCTGTAAGCAGGGACAAAGAGAACTTGAAAACCCCCTGCATTAAGAACTGAGGTGTTTGCTGGCGCCGTGGCTCGCTAGGCTAATCCTCTGCCTGCAGTGCCGGTACACCAGGTTCTAGTCCTGGTCGGGGCACCAGATTCTGTCCCGGTTGCTCCTCTTTCAGTCCAGCTCTCTGCTGTGGCTCAGGAGGGCAGTGGAGGATGGCCCAAGTGCTTGGGCCCTGCACACACATGGGAGACCAGGAGAAGCGCCTGGCTCCTGGCTTCAGATCAGCGCGGTGCACCAGCCATGGTGGCCATTGGGGGGTGAACCAATGGTAAAGGAAGACCTTTCTCTCTGTCTCTCTCTCTCATTGTCCACTCTGGTTGTCAAAAAAAAGCCATAATTCCCTATTGTTTAAAAAGATTTATAGATTTATTTGAAAGGCAGAGCTACAGAGAAAGAGAGATGGGAGGTTTCTTTCACTCACTCGCCATGGCTGGGTCAGGACTAAGCCAGGAGCCAGGAGCTTCTTCCAAGTCTTCCACGTGGGTAGCAATGGACTGCACACTTGGGCCACCCATCCTCTGCTGCTTTCCCAGGAGCATCAGCAGGGAGCTGGATCGGAAGTGGAGCAGCCAGGACTCGAACTGGCTCTCATGTGCAATGCCAGCGTGGCCGTGCATGGCGTGCACACGATGTGGGCCCTGTAATTCCCAGTTTCCGAGCAGGGGCAGGGTCTCACTCCAGTGTTAGGGGCTGGTGTGCTATAGAGCGGTGGAAGCTCTGGGCAGGCCTCTGGGGCGCTTGTGCCCCTGACGTTTATGTACCTGTAAGGGGTGACTCCTGACAGTCTCCAGAAAGATTCTAGAAAGGAGCGCTGGGCCCTGCACAACCACTGCTGCTGTCTCTAGAACAGGGCAGGAGGCTGCTGGTTACAGTGTGGGACAGCAGGGTCAGGGTGTGTGTTCCTGACTGCCCTGAGCAGTGAGATGTGCGAAGCCCAAGCCCAGCAGACCCTGAGCCCTCCACTCACCACCGTCGTCATGAATCAAATGTTCTTGAAAACAGGGGTGCATCTTTGGTGCGAAGGTGCAAGAATTTTGCGCACCCGATCCTGGATGTGAGTGGGGCTTTCCTCTGCGAGTCCCATTGCTCTGTTCTCAGCTCCTGTTTGCATCATTGGAGAGGCGTGGGCAGCTCTGGGGAGTAGTTAACCACGCCCTGCAACGGAGCTCCTTCCAAAGTCAAAGAGTATCTTCACGAAGTATTGGGAAACTTGCCTGTTTGGTTCTTCCTTCCATGAGAGCACCTGCTGAGCCGAACTCGGAACAGTCCAGACAAAGGTTAGCTCCGCGGAGGATGGAGGGCGGCTGTGAGCTGCGTGGGTCTCAGTGATACCATGTCACCCTCATCCCTATGCACCTGCTACTGGCTACACCCTCACGTGTTCTCTCCACCTAGGCCAGGCAAGATGCTAGAGCCCTCGTCGCTTTCTTCTGCTGAGAACAAGGAGAATGCTCTCAGCGCTGCCGGAAGCAACTGTGGTGATCATTTTCATGAATTGGATTGTCCAAGTGTTTGTCCAATGCCATCTGGATCCTGGATTTGACCAGCCCCAGCCCCAGCCATCACAGCAGTGGGGGAATGAACCTTCAGATGAGAGATCTCTCTCCCTCTCTGTAACTCTTTCAAATAAATGAATAAATAAAATCTTTAGAAAAGTAAAGTAAAAATTCCATGAAACATGGCACTGGGAGACGAATTCATGATCGAACATTCTGAAATCCACACACAGGGAGGTCTCCAGCAAGTGCGTGGGAAATGCATGTGGTGGAAAAACTGGATTTCAACCTTGCTGGCCTAGGATAAAGTTAATGTTGTAAATCCACCTTTTCACAAAGGTTTCACACCTGACCCCACAGCTGGGCTGCATGAGTGTGTGAATGAGAGTGTGTGAGAGTATGTGTGAGTGTGTGTGAGTGTGCTTGTGGGTGAGTGTGTGGGGGGTGAGTGTGTGAATGAGTGTGTGAGTGTATGTGTGAATGTGCATGTGGGTGAGTGTATGTGAGAGTGTGTGGGGATGAGTGTGGGTGTATGAGTGAATGTGTGAGAGTATGAGTGAATGTGTGTGTGGGTGTGTGAGAGAATGTGTGAGTGTAGGTGTGGATGAGTGTGTGAGTGTGTGTGTGGGCGAGTGTGTGAGTGTGCGTGTGTGAGAGTATTGTGAGTGTGTGTGAGAGAGTATGAGTGAGTGTGCATGTGGGTGAGTGTGTGAGTGTGCATGTGTGAGAGTATTGTGAATATGCGTGTGAGTGAGTGTGTGAGAGTATGAGTGAATGTGTGTGTGGGTGTGTGAGAGAATGTGTGAGTGTGTGCGTGGGTGAGTGTGTGAGAGTGTGTGAGTGTGCATGTGGGTGAGTGTGTGACTGTGAAAGTATGTGAGTGTGTGTGTGTGAGTGTGCGTGTGGGTGAGTGTGCATGAGCGTTTAGGTGTGTGCCGCGGAGATCTTGGCCCTTACCCTGACTAGTGAACCACGCTGGCGTGCAGGCGGGCGGCCCTGAACTTGGCGTTGTCGGTGTCTGCAGTGCTGGGAGGGATGTTTTGGGCATCAGGAGCTGAATCACACATGCTCACGCCCTCAGCCCCCTCCCTGATCCTGGCGCCTTCCTTTCCCAGTGTGGGCCCCACCATAGAGAGTTCCAGAGAAACAGGGCAGTGTCTTCCTGCCCCAGAGGAGTATTTACGATGGATGAGAAGGTTTACGGGCCAGAGCAATCGACGATGACAAGGGACTAGGTGGTCAGACACGTAACCCTCCGTCCATAGGGCCAGTTCATTGGGAAGGGTTTGATGGGTGTTGGATTCTAAGAAGGAAGCCTTTTTGAAAGAAGGTATAAGGCCGGCGCCGTGGCTCAATAGGCTAATCCCCCGCCTTGTGGCACCAGCACACCAGGTTCTAGTCCCGGTCCGGGCACCTGTCCTGTCCCGGTTGCCCCTCTTCCAGGCCAGCTCTCTGCTGTGGCCAGAGTGGAGGATGGCCCAAGTGCTTGGGCCCTGTACCCCATGGGAGACCAGGAGAAGCACCTGGTTCCTACCATCAGATCAGTGCAATGCGCCGGCCGCAGCGTGCCGGCCGCGGCGGCCATTGGAGGGTGAACCAACGGCAAAGGAAGACATTTCTCTCTGTCTCTCTCTCTCACTGTCCACTCTGCCTAGGAAAAAAAAAAAAAGAAAGAAGGTACAAACTGAATTGGATTTTGAAGTATCGTTATTCCATGCATCCGGGTAGCTTTGCCAAAAGCTGTGTATGCACAAAATGCCACGGCACGTGACACAGGCACACGACGGAGTGAGGCACCATGCACTGCAGTGACGCAGGGCCAGCCGAGTGCTGACAACTGTGCCGAGTCCCTCAGAGTTCCGTCATACTGACCGTCACACAAGGCTGTTCCATCAGCCTTGGCCACACAGAAAGTCACCCAGGGGCTCTGCACATTCCGGGGCTTTCCTGGGAGATTCAAATGTGCAGTCGGGGTTGAACACATGCTAAGTTTTATTCTAGAAATTTCCAACCCACAGCTGGGATCTCCTAGGTGGGCCCCTAGTGACCCCTGACACTTGTCAGAGACTTCACTGTAGCCACGCAGTCTCTGCTGCCTCCACCTTCCAAGCTGCTGGTGCGGGAGCCAGTCCTGTCCCACGTGTCACACCGGATGAGGCTGTGGGTGTTGAGGTGCTGACTCCTCATCCCTGGTGGGCGCCATCACAACACAAGCATTGCAACCTGCCCACACCACCCCATCCGTGGTGTGCCCATGGGCTCCTCGTCCAGGTCCCTGGGGCAGGCTCCCGTGCTCTCCTGGAGGGTCAGCCACGGTGGGCTCTGAGCGCATCAGAGAGTGCCAAGAACTCCGTGCATCTCAGCAGCCATCTATGTTCAGAGAGCAAAGGGCGAGGACCTCAGCATGCGGGAGACCTGGGAGAAGTGGGCGGTGCGAGACGAGAGCCGGGTGCTGTCTGCTACCTGCAGCACACCCTGTGTCGGAGAGCTTCCAGAAGCTTCTTCATGACCATGGGCTGTGCGTGTGGCACAGAGGGGCGGTTCTGGAGAACTAATCTGAGCAGCTTTCAAGGTAATACTGGAGCAGTCAGTGCTTCCACGATGCTTCAGTCTGCAGGTGTAGGCACAGAAACGCTCTCCAAGGGTCTGGGGAGCCAGCGGGGCCCCCGGACCGGGCTGAAGGCTGAGCCCAGAGAGTCGCCCCCGGACCGGGCTGAAGGCTGAGCCCAGAGAGTCAGGAGCAGGGCTGGAGCAGGGTCCGACCCAGCCAGGGGACGACTGGCGACTTTTCAGGAGGCAGCGGCCCCCCCAGGACAGCAGAGTCCAGCCCCCTCGGCCTTGCATGCCTCCCGCTCCAGCGCCTCTCCGCGCTGGGCCCCTCGCCGTGCAGGGGGCCGCTGTGGCCGCCATCGCTGCTCTGCTCCTCTTCTGTTGTCTCCTGAGCCCCTTCTGCTCGCACTGAGCCCTCCTCAGCCCGGCTCTTGCCTGAAGGGCGCTGGTGGCTCTCGGGGGACAGCTTGGAGCCCTCGCATCCTTGGGCTCCTCCGCGGCCGCGTGGGTCCCTTCATCGCCTCCACATCTCCTGGCTTCCTGCTGTTGAATGTCCAGGTCCCCTCCTGCCCCTTTCTTCACTTACCCAGACTCCCCCAGGACCTCAGGTGCACACCTCCAGGTCACACCCACGCCCCGAGGCTGCCACATGCCCCTCTCCAGGACACACCCATCCCTACTCTGTAGACTCACCTTCCACTGGAGCTGGCACTAGGGCGTGCACTCAGAACAGAGCCACTGCCCCCTCCCACATACATACTCCTGTTCACACTCACACATACTCACACTCAGTCACTCACCTGTCCCTGCTTATTCATTCTCATTCACACATATTGTCACACTCACACACACCCACACCTGCACACACACTCACACATACTCTCACACCCATACCTGCAAACACTCCCTCACACACTCATGTACAGATACACACATGCACATATACTCATATCTGCACACACCTACACACTCATGCCCACACCTGCACACGCTCAAATGCTCACATTCACAGATCCTCTCACACACCACACCTGCACACTTCCTCATTCACACACTCAAGTACAGATACACACATATTCATGCACACTCATACACACTCCACCCACACACAGACTCACACATTCAGTCACCCACAGCTGCACACACACTCACATTCACACTCATATTCACTCTCACATTCACCCACACTCACACATATCCACACTCATCCTCACACTCACAACATACTTACATACTCTCATGATCACATCTGATTTCTTTGGTATTTTCTTGTTTTAAAAGTTAGGATTGTGTGCATTTATTTATTCAAGAGGCAGATTGAACAAAAGATGGACAAGCAGAGCTCCCGCCTGCTGGTTCATGCCCCAGGTGGGAGTGAGAGTAGAGATGAGAAGAAGTGTGAAGCTCCCCTGAGCACGGGGCAGAGGTCGGGGTGCAGGGCATGGTTGGAATAAATACTGTCTTAGCGCTCCTTCAGCCCTAATATCGTGACTACCAGCCGTCCTAGCCCCAATGCTTCCAAAACCAAACAGCATTGCTTGTGTCCACTGTGTGTGGTCCCAAGATGAGCAGAGCAGCACCTGGGGCCATGGTCGGGCCACGGTCGTCCTCTGAACAAGGCTCTCCTCGGGGCAGGGGTGCCCACCCAGGCGCTGGACCCTCCCTCAGAGCGAGCTGCAGGAGACCTTGACTACCCAGTGTGCAAAGAGTATCGGCCTTCAAGGGCACCTCCTTTCCCAGGTGGAGACAGTCTGGGGGCCCAGGGAAGCGCGTGGCCGCGTCGGCTGACCCTGGGACGCGGGTCTCAGTGGCGCTCATGATCACTTTTCTGAGCTAATTTCCTTTAACAAAATGATTCCTTTTTTTTTTTTTTTTTTTTTTTTTGCATGGAGTGGCCAGGGAGGGGTCTGGTGTTTTGAAGCTTGCTGCCATGTCATGCAGGGAGCAGCTTCTACTCCTTGGGCGCCTCCTGCTCCCTGTGGTGGGATACGGTGGGAAAGAGAGTTCCTGGCAGGTGGAGTTGTTGGTTCCATGTGGAGTCTTCAGGGTTGAAATAGTTCACCTCCTTTGTAACTTGTTTGACTGCAAGACCGGTGAGTGAGGCCAGGGCTTCTCAACTGGGTCCTTGGGACTTCTTGGATCAGATACTTTCTGGTCGGGGCTGGTGCTGTGGCATAGCGGGTAAAGCCACTGCCTGCAGTGCCGGCATCCCATATGAGCGCTTGTTCGAGTTCCGGCTGCTCCGCTTTTGATTCAGCTCTCTGCTATGGCATGGGAAAGCAGTAGAAGATGGCCCGGGTTCTTGGGCCCCCACACCTGCATGGGAGACCTGGAAGAAGCTCCTGGTTACTGGCTTTGGATCGGCACAGCTCCGGCCATTGCAGCCAACTGGGAAGTGAACCAGCAGATGGAAGACCTCTCTCTGTCTCTCTCTCTCTCTCTCTCTCTCTCTCTGTAGCTCTGACTTTCAAATCAATCAATCAATCCCTAACAATACTTCCTGGCAGCAGGGGTTGTCCCGTGCACTGTAGCACGCACACTGTCCCCTGGGCTCCACCCACAAGGTCATGTGCTTCTGCAGTGAGCAGACATGGCCACACAGCCCCTGGGGAGGATGACAAAACCACCTCCAGCTGAGAAACACTAAGCTACAGGCATCTAGATACAATGTATCCCTCTGAGTGTTTCCTTCTCCCGAAAGGAATGCAGAGAGAGCCGCCGGAACCAAGCACCTTGTTCCTCGAATGTGAAATTCAGAGAGACGGTTTTCCTCCGGTGCATTCTTTTTTGTCATATGAAAGTGGAACAAAACACCTTCTGTGAATCATAAATATTCTAAATTGCTTTATTGCTTAAACATGCATGCTTTAGGTCATCCCTCTCCACTTAAGGGGAGCCACAGTGTACCACATACACCGTTTCCTGAAATGACTCAGTAGGCGCCGGA
The DNA here is from genome assembly GCA_015711505.1 of Sylvilagus bachmani. Lineage (NCBI taxonomy): Eukaryota > Metazoa > Chordata > Mammalia > Lagomorpha > Leporidae > Sylvilagus > Sylvilagus bachmani. Next base: position 115,550,126 of record CM027393.1, on the reverse strand, counting down.
AAGCTAAAACCAGGATTGACGCATTGTGGAGGAGAAGCAGTGATAGCTCTTGTTCCCCCAACATCAACACGTTCTCTCGTGGGCTGTGAGTTCACGTTGTCATTGTGCATTGTGTTATCGATTACGTCACAATTCACATTTTAGAAGTATTATTAAAATCATTTATTTTTAGGGATAAGGTGGATGAGATATTTCTAGCAGTCCCATTTTGGAAAACACTATAAATACCTATCATAAATCTAATAGCCCAGAATTAGAATTTTGACTCGTGCGTAATCTGTGTTGGCACAATGGAATCGATCATCCCCAACACAGCTGCTGAGCTGGTGACGGCCACCAGCTATGTACAAAGGTAAAAAAAAAAATAAGAAATTATTGTTAGTATAAATAATTGATAAATATTTGATTATCATTTTATGAAATAATTACCTTTAAGCAATTATCACAGTTAACAAGTGATGGCTGCAGGATTATTGCTTAATTACTATTAAACAACAAAGTACATATGGCCTATGATTTCCATTGTTTATTGTTATTTTTACAAGCACAGATGGCTTGGTACAATCCAGAAGACTAATGGAAAATAATCTTTTTTAATGTAATTACCACATGAATATGTCAAATGATTTTTGTTTGTTTTGCTAACATCATTATATTATTTTCATTACCGTGCTTGGGATAAGAATTATTCCCACACTTCTAGACCAAAAGGAAAAGCAAAAGACAGATATCTTTAAGCTTTATTATAAAAACATTTCTATTTTACAAAGATTTACCACGTTAACACGTAATCTCACTTTGGTCTCAGTTGAGAAATACATTTGAAAAATCTTGTGACCCGGCCGGCGCTGTGGCTCACTAGGCTAATCCTCCACCTGTGGCGCTGGCACACCGGGTTCTAGTCCCAGTCGGGGCGCCGGATTCTGTCCCGGTTGCCCCTCTTCCAGGCCAGCTCTCTGCTGTGGCCCGGGAGTGCAGTGAAGGATGGCCCAAGTGCTTGGGCCCTGCACCCCATGGGAGACCAGGAGAAGCACCTGGCTCCTGGCTTTGGATCAGTGCGGTGTGCCAGCTGCAGCGGCCATTGGAGGGTGAACCAACGGTAAAGGAAGACCTTACTCTCTGTCTCTCTCTCTCACTGTCCACTCTGCCTGTCAAAAAAAAATCTCGTGACCCAGTGACAGCTTGGTGCATGCCGGGACTCTAGTGGTCAATATCAGGATGCCACAAATGTGTCTTGTGAAGGTGTGCATGGTTTAGGGGAAAGGAGGGGATGACAAGGACAGACAGCGGCTGTGACAGTGACCAGTGCAGACTTCAGACCTGCAGTGTGGGCAGCTATGCGCGGGGCTGTGTGTGACTCCACGCTCACAAATGCAGCACGTGGGGCGAGGTACAGTTTCTTCAGAGGCGAATGTACTCTGAGACCATGGTGCTAAGCCCAGGATGAGCATCGGTGAGCAGAAGGCAAACCTGTGCCTGCGCCATGCAGGGGCTCTTGGGAGAACGGGCTTCCCAGCTGGCCTGCTCCTGACACAGGGGACTTAGGGACTTCCCTGCACACGGCCCTGAGGACCCGGGGCCACCTTGGGTAAAGACGGTGGCCAGCAGAAGTCCTGTGTCTTGGGCAGAGGATTTGTCCGGCCAAAGCCCAGTAGCAGGCTGGAAGTGAGGTTCCCTTGCCTGGTCAAATTCCAGAGAGAGTTTTGGCCACAGACCGTTGCAAGAGGGTGGTACACACGCCTACTTCTGACTCCAGCACCGCCTACCAGGAGGCTCAGCTCGCAAACACGTGCAGGTGTCGTGAAACAGGGTCTGAGCAGATGGGGAGAGCTCTCCTGGGGAATGAGCATCCTCACACGCTAGCCGCTAGCTCCCACTGACCCAGGCACCCAGTGAACTCGTGAGCACCCACTTCTCGCTCCTCTGCGCTGAGACAGCCGAGGACCAGGTTCCGTACCCAATGCATTGCTGTCCCTGGCCCAAAACGTGTTGATGCCTCCCACAGTTCTAGGTCATGAGCTTCTCACTAGCTCACATCACAGGAGAAAAAGGCACAGAACGACGTGCACCCGAACGACGTCGTGACCCTGCCCGGGGCCGTGCAGCAGGACCCGGTCCTCCTCGGGGGGGGACGGGCAATCCTGGCTGTGTGCTTGCGTCCTCCTCTCTAGCACGTGCAGCTGTGAAAAGCCGCTCACACCCAGTCACACGGGCGTTCTCAGACAGCAGGGAAAGGCGGCTACGCTGTGTCGAGCACGGAGCCCTGAGGTTTGTTCAGAGAGTCTCATGAAATAAACACGCCTTTAAAAACCTGGAATTCTCTGTGAGAATGATGAGTACGGGATAACAGAGGCTTGTTTCCCGATTCAAGAAATCAAAGTGGAAAAGAAGGAAGGGAGGGAGGGAGGAAGATGAAAAAAACAAAGAAAGGATGGAAGGAAAGAGGCAGGAAGGTGGAAGGGGGAGGGGGCGAGGGAGACCTGCTAATGGATCCTGGGCCATTTAGACTCATTTCCCAGGATGCAGTTTTATTATATTCCAAAATAAAATGATGAATTATTGAATTCAACAATGCAAAAAAAATTTCTCAAACAGAGTGGTTTTGGTCACTGGCAGAGATCGCTCATGTTATCAGCCTCCCCACACTTGGCTCTGTGATGGGTGGGGATTCCTTTGCATCCCCATTTTGGTGGTATGTAACATGACCCACCGACCTGATGGCTGTCAGCTCCCCTCAAAAGTGCCTCCCGTGTATTTTTGCAAGTTCTTTTGGATTCTTGTTCCTGTAAGACATCCCCTCACTGATGTTCTGCGTGTCCCTGGTGCTGTCCCCACTGCCGATGACTCTTCAAGGTGGCCGGTCTGCTGTTCATGGCTGCACGGGCTGGAGACAGGTCCTCACGCAGGACCTCAGGAAGAGGATGCAACTGCTTTTGTGCTGAGAGACGCGCATCCCACCGCCATGGCTGACTGCAAGAATCCACGCACAGCTCACTCGCCTGGCTAAGGCTGCACACGTCAATCACAGTGGCCTTGGTGGCCGGCTGTCCTGGAAGATCCTGAGTTCCAGAGCTGCCAAGGCTCGAACCCCTGTCCGTGGCAGTGGCAGTGGATTGAACCCTTGTTCCCAATCTGCATCTGCAAGGTCAGGTAAGAGCTCCGTCACGGCTGGGACTACCCCGCCGCTCTCTATGCTGCAGCATCTGGGATGAAATCATGCATCAGAGCAAGAGGAGGCATTTCCATTCCTCCCTCATCCCAAAGCCTCCTCATTCCTACTGAAAGGTTACCGAGTTACTGGAACCGTTGAGTGAGAATCTTTGACCCTAAACAATTACAGAGCATGATTTAAAAAAATATTAAATATAGTTTTTCAAAGAATGATGCATGTTATCCAACAGAGCTTTCTACGATCATTTAATCATCCTATATTTGTGGTGTCCAGTATGGTGGGCATATGTAATATTCACCTTGAAAGGTGAATATTGGGGCCGGCGCTGTGGTATAGCGAGTAAAGTCACAACCTACAGTGCTGGCATCCCATATGGGTGCCAGTTCAAGTCCTGGCTGCTCCACTTCCTATCCAGCTCTCTGCTACGGCCTGGGAAAGCAGTAGAAGATGGATCAAGACCTTGAGCCCCTGCACCTGCGTGGGAGACCCAGAGGAAGCTGCTGGATCCTGGCTTCGGATTGACCCAACTCTGGTCATTGCAGCCACTTGGTGAGTGAACCAGCGGATGGAAGACCTCCCTCTCTCTCCGCTTCTTCCTTTCTGTAACCCTGCCTTTCAATAAATAAATAAATCTGTTTTTAAAAAAAGTACGACTTTTACATTTTATTAAGCTTCAATTCATTTGAATTTAAACAACCTCGTGTGGCTAAGGGTTGCTACGTTGGCAGCACAGGTCTAGGTTACTCAGTGGTACTATTTGCTGTTAGGTGATTTGCCGGTTAAACAATCAAACCTATCATGCAAACTCTGTCAGAGCAGGGATCTGGCTGCCATCAATCCCTCATAATAGCTTTTCTCAGCTCTACACTGGCCGCTCGTCCCTGAAGCCCAATTTCTTTGGCCCCAGGCAAAGTCTCCTTGGCTGTACCACCCCCGGCTCACCTCCGACACCTCCCGAAACTCATCTGGGCAACATCATTGTCCTGAGTGCAGTAACCGGACCTGAGATTGAATTATTTGTTGAGAAAGTTGACCCTGAAATAATCACGTAGTCTTTCATGCATCTATTTAGTCAGAATATAATTAATCTTTTAATTTACTTTTTATTTATTTATTTGAGAGGTAGAGTTACAGGCAGACTCAGTTATAAGGAGACTTAGAGGGAGAGACAGAGAGAAAGGTTTTCCATCCTCTGGTTCACTCCCCAAATGGCCACAATGGGCAGAACTGGGCTAATCAAAAAACCAGGAGCCAGGAGCTTCTTCCAGGTCTCCTACATGGGTGCAGAGGCCCAAGGACTTCAACCATCTTCTACTGCTTCCCCAGACCATAGCAGAGAGCTGGATTGGAAGTGGAGCAGTTGGGACTCGAACCAGCACCCATATGGGATGCTGTCACCACAGGTGGAGACTTAACCCACTATGCCACAGTGCCGGCCCCTAATTAATATTTTTATTGTATTATCCTTCATGCCAGGCACTATATGAAATTATTCCACACCTTTTCTATTCCAGATTCCATAGTAACTCTACAAATTATGTACGAGGAGACGTCGTTCACTACTGAGGAAACTGACCCTGTAGAAATAGCTTTCCCATAGAGTCTAACTCAGTGGGCAAGCCCCCTGGGACGCGAGGCTGCTGAGCGTGGCCCTGCCCCATTCACTCCGTCCTTGTCACCTAGCAGAGCACCTGCCACACAGCGGATGTCCCAGTAGTATTTACTGAGCGGGTACATGAATCCCAGTTTAAGCCCAGGACCCTGGGCTTCCAAAGTTTGCATGTGCTCTTGACTCTCCCGTCCCCCTTGAAATCATCTGGAATTTTAGCCTGTCTGGAGCAGGGATTGGCAGAATAGCTCTGTGATGGGCCGGATAATAGACAACTCAGTTACGAGGTGTCTGTGCCACTCCTGTCCCCACCGCATTGGAAGCAGCTGCAGGCAGTGGGTGGGGGCGTGCGGGGAGCTGCAGAGGCGCCAGAGCACAGCAGTGCCTGGACTCGAGCCACCCCTGCGGCCTGCTGGCTCCCGCTCCAAGCTGGCAAGTGGGAAACCTCCATCGCTTACTTAGCATAAAGCGGATCACGCACCGTCCACACCACACACAGCAGCCTTGCGTGGCCACCGCAGCCCAAACCTCCTCTCCTCATCGCTATTAGGCTGTGAGTATTTTGGATCACTCTCCTTCACTTAAATCACGGGGAGAAATCCTGTTGCTGATGAGTGGCCCTGAGGGCAGGCTGAAAGGTCACAGGCTCTCACGAGGGCAGTCACGTCTGCTGTGAGCTCTGAGTCGCTTCCCGGATGCACCACGCAACCGGAATCTCCCGATGCCAGGTCTCGGACACAATGATGCAAGCTGCGGTGTGCTGTGCCAGGAAGAGGAATCAACGCTATCCATGCTTCTGTGCAGATGTTTTATTTTGCCCTATTTTATTTCATCCATTTTGTCCGGGTTGACCTTGAACGGATGAACGCTAAGGTCACGTTTCACAAAGGATCTCTGTTGTTGATCTGCCATGGCTTCAGCCTGGTGAACTCTCCCAGGAGCCACAGTGCCCCCCCCCACCCCGAATGTCCCCAGAGGTGGCTACGGAGATGTTCCCTGGTGCTCTCCACCGGCCTGTCTGAAGCCCGTCATGAGTGGCCACGAGCCCAAGTGCCCGCTCCAGGCAGGGACTGTCAGCCCAGCCCCGGGTGAACAGCAGAGAGAATGGTGAGAGTCAGTCGCTGCCTCTGTGAAGAAATGCCAGGCCTGGATTTTCAGATCGTCGACTATTTCAGTGCAGACTATTTCGTGTGCAGACGCGAGCACATTTCCTAAAGGTCTTGGAAGATGGAATTTAAAAGTGAGTTTACTCTGGTGTTTTTACTCATGCATAGCTTTTCCGTAATGCACACTTTCCACAAACTCTGTGAAGCACCTCGTCTGTTTCACCCTCCACAAAGCCAACGTTGCGCTTCAATGGTTTGTCTTCCCAGGAGGATGCCGTGGGAGCAGGTGCCGCCTCTGACAGCACAACGACCTATCCGCTATGCAAACCGCTGAGTGGGGCCTGGCACGAGCTCTGATCTGCCCACAGCACACGCCATTCGGAGAGGAAGACTGCCTGCCCCGTGCACAGCTGACCCCGGGGAGGCCGCTCTGCCTACAGTGCCTTCCATGGCATCTGTAAAAAGATTGAAGGATTCAGCGATAAAAGGAATGAACCATTGGAATGGATTTGCAAACTTGCTTTTCCTAAGACCAATTCATCTCGAGTGCTTATTTAGGAGCATGTCTACACTAGGGTCCTTTCTTGCTCTATTATCAGTTTTAATCCGGAGTTAATCCAATCAGCTCTCAAGAACACACTCAATGCAGCAGACACCTATTGATCACTGTACTCTCTGCCGGGCGTGTCGCTAGGCTCTGTCGCATCCCGACGGTGGCCATCCGAGCTTCGGCGGCAGGGGAGTGCCACTGCAGATACACACGTTCCTCCCTTCTCTCCTTCCCTCCTGTCTTCCTTTCTCTTCCTCCCTCCCTCTTCCTTTCTGCCTTCCTTCAGCAATCGGTTTAGTGTCTGCTCCATGGCAAACACTGAGCCCCTGGCGGTGGACACGCTACACAGTCTGCTGTGTAGACTCAGGAGCTGAGTCTGGTGTCACCTTGCGTGCCCTCTGTTCAAGCCCCCAGCCCCCGTGCGGCTCCCCAGGCCACCACAATGGCTCATTGATGGGATCCACTTGGCACTTTCTCGCACACATTCTGTTGCTTCCAACAGAAGCGCCACTATCTTTCTCACCCTGTTTGCGTCTGACCCCTCCAAGCAGGGGCAGCGTGTTAGAAGGACAAGTCTGTGTTTCTGATAAAAATAAATACAACAGCCAGCTGTGCCGGAGAGGCCGACGGGAACGAGCTGGAGCCCTGGGCTGCTCAGCACCTGGCTGTCCGCTCGGGAGGAGGCCGGCACTATGACCTGTTGGGACATCATCTAAGACAGGTTCTCTTTCAGGTGCCACACGTGTGGGAGCAGAACGGGTTTCCCCTGGAACACAGTGGCCATCAGGCGTGCTCAGTCATGTGAGGCAGAAACCGGTGGAATGTGAGAAAAAAAATCCTAGACATTAATCTCGCAGGAATTTTCTATTCGCTTTGTTTTCTTTTTTTCCTCCAAGGATGTTACAATCTCAGAAACTACTCCAGAACTGATTTTGCAAACTGTATAGAATAAGTCTACCAGGTGCTGGGGCTGTGGTGTAGTGGGTTAAAACCCCATCTGCAGCGTTAGCATCCCATCTCGGCGCAGGTTCCAGTCCTGGCTGCTCCACTTCCCACCCAGCTCACCGCTAATGCTCCTGGGGAAGCAGCAGAAGACGGCCCAGGTGCTTGAGCCCCTGCACCCACATGGGAGACCTGGAAGAAGCTCCTGGCTCCTGTCTTTGGACTGGCCCAGCTCTTGCCATTGGAGCCATTTGAGGAGTGAACGAGTGAATGGAATATCTCTTAATTTCTCTCTCTCTCTTTCTCTCTCTCTCCATACCTCTGCCTTTCAAATAAATAAATATTTTTTAAAAAGTAAGTGTCCCAGACATCAAGCACTCCCTCTTACTGACACAGAAAAGAGTAAATGTACAGTCAATTTTATTAAAATGGTGATGACCTCCAGGACCCGTGTTGTGTTAGGTTTGGCCCAGGCCTTAAGTGTGTGACTGGAGGAAGCCGTCTGTCTGTCACTGTAGTCACACAGGAGCGAGAGCGGCGATCTCTGGCACCGCAGGCTGTTTGCAGGCTTTTCACGTATTCTAGGGTTTCACGGTGTGCTTCAACACACGTGCTCAGCAATGCGACGGCAAAACAACCCACAGGCAAATCGGGCTGAATCTTTCCAGACCTCGCCCTGCTTCTGGTCCACTGTTTTCTTCTCTCTTGCCTTGACCTTGCTTTGTCTTTCTCTCCACTCCCTCTCCCTTCTCAATGGCAACACAGCTTCTCTCTTTAACACTGGGCTTGTCGAGGTGGGCGGGCACACACTGTGACCACTGCTTTGAGAGGCGAGGCTAACATCATCACTCGGGGACCCCCAAAACTCGGCCAGTGATTTAAGGGAGGGGAAGGGACTGTGAAGATGTATGTAAAACACCTAGGGACAAGTGTTATGGCCCAGGTGATCAAGCTACCTCTTGCCACGCTGGCACCGCATATGGGCGCCCTTCCTGTCCCAGCGGCTCTATATCTGATCCAGCTCTCTGCTCATACCCTTGGAAAGCAGCAGCAGCTGGTCCAGTGTTTGGGCACCTGCAGCCACGTGGGAGACCTGGATGAAGCTCCTGGCTTCAGCCTGGCTCAGCCTGAGATGGAAGATAAGATATTCTCTCTCTCTCTCTCTCTCTCTCTCTCTCTCTCTCTCTCTCTCTCTCTCTCTTTCTCGCTGCAGCTCTGACTTTCAAATAAATACATACATCTTTTAAGAAAACCAAAACCTACCTGTCCTAATTTTTCCAAGCCATGTAGACAGGTCACTGCTGCTGACTGACACCTGCTATTCCTATGCAGCGCCCACAATGGCTTCATATGTCCCTGTTGGCGATACATTCCTCCGTTCCCCTTGCGGAATCTCTTACTTCAAAGCACTGCTGGGTAAAGCTGATCTCACAGGAGCAGAGAGAACAGTTGTGGGCAGAAGTTGAGATGCTGGTGAAAGGCCACAGAATTTCGTTTTTGTGTGATGAATTTGTTCAGGAGCTCTGGCGTGCACAGTTCGTAACAATGTATTGTATCCTTGGAAATTGCTCAGAGGGCAGATTGAAAATGCTCTCAGGCAGAAAGGTGACAAGTACGCGAAGGCATGCGTATGTTAAGCAGCTCCAGGCAGCCGCTCCAGGAGGTATACTTATCTCAAAACAACACATACAGCACATGGCCAGTACTGGGCTATAAAGAATGAGCGCGTAAGTATGTTGGGAAAATAAACATTCCTGCTTACCTGTCTATGTACCTGCTCTCTTGCTTCCTTCCAAAGTCTCCGCCTTTGCAGTTGCTGGGGCCCAAGTTGTTGACATTGGAAGTTTGAGTCATCTTGCCAGAGAGCTATCCAGAGAGGCTGGAAAATTGACAGTGCCCTAGAGAACCCCCGAGGAGGGGAGGAGCTAAGGTGGACCGTTGCAGCTGAGGAGGAGGGTGTCTCCGGGGACTTAGGCGCCTGCTGGCCCCTCTTCTGCTCTCACAGTTCTCCTCTCCACTGCCTAGGGCTTCCCAGTCATGGCAGGAAGGAAGCCCCAGCGGCTGGGAGGCTGGGCAGCTTTGCAGGGCCCAGTGATGTGGAGCCCTGGGCAGCGTGTGGTCTCAGCAGGGCTCCCGCACCCACTGCTTCTCTGAGCTCCCTCGTTCTTCCTCGGGCTGCAGCAAGATCATCTCAAAAGAGCGACACTGACCCTCATGTTTACCTCTGAACGGTGACACTGGAGGGGTACAGGCAGCATCTGTCACATTTCTGCCTGCAAAGATGTTGCTGAGATATTTTAAAGTATATTTTGAAGTTTGTGATTTCTGGATGTTAAAATAAATGTGTCGATGAAATTGATGGGATTTTACTTTATTTTTAAAGATTTTACTTTCGGGGCCAGCACTGTGGCAGTGGGTTAACACCCTGGCCTGAAGTGCCAGCATCCCATATGGGCGCTGGTTCTAGTTCCAGCTGCTCCTCTTCCAGTCCAGCCCCTGCGCCTGCATGGGAGACCAGGAAGAGGCTCCTGGCTCCTGGCTTTGGATTGGCACAGCTCCAGCCGTTGCGGCCACCTGGGGAGTGAACCATCGGATGGGAGATCTCTCTCTCTCTCTCTCTCTCTCTCTGCCTCTTCTCTCTCTGTGTAACTCTGACTTTCAAATAAATAAGTAAATCTTTTAAAAAAGGCCGGCGCTGCGGCTCAATAGGCTAATCCTCCGTCTAGGGGCGCCAGCACACCGGGTTCTAGTCCCGGTCGGGGCGCCGGATTCTGTCCCGGTTGCCCCTCTTCCAGGCCAGCTCTCTGCTGTGGCCAGGGAGTGCAGTGGAGGATGGCCCAAGTGCTTGGGCCCTGCACCCCCATGGGAGACCAGGAGAAGCACCTGGCTCCTGCCGTCGGATCAGCATGGTGGCCATTGGAGGGTGAACCAACGGCAAAGGAAGACTTTTCTCTCTGTCTCTCTCTCTCACTGTCCACTCTGCCTGTCAAAAAAAAAAAGATTTTACTTGCATTTATTCAAAAGGCAGAGTGACTGAGAAAGAAAGAGAGAGAGAGAAGGAGAGAGAGAAAACTTACACTGCTAGCTTACTCCCCAAAAGTTCCTAACACCTGGGGCTGTATCATTTCAAAACCAGGAACCAGGAACTCAACCTGGGTCTCCCACATGCATGGCAGGTCCCAAGCACTTGGGCCATCTTCCAATGCTATCCCAGGTGCATTAGCAGAGAGCTGGATTGGAAGTGGAGCATCGAGGACTTGAACCGATGCTCATGTGGGACACCAATGTCTCAGGTGGCAGCTTACCCTGCCACGCCACACACTGGTACCTCAATGGAATTTTAGACAGTAGAAGTCTACTATAGGGAAACCTCAGGTGGAAAATATGAGGAATAAAAATAATTCACACAGGTAGGGGTCCATATGCTGGGGTCATCTTTTCCCTTGTAAATTCCACACTAAACAATTGTATGATAAGTACCAGGATAGAGAAGGTGCTATGTTAGGAGTTAGAGACACCAGGGAACACAAAACAGACACAGTCTCTGTGCAGTCTGTTGAAGAATGAGGTATTGTTTCATTCATTGCACATGCCTGAGTATTACAGAGGCAATGACTGTAACTGACACACACCTGTCGCACATCCTCGTCTCAGGGCTGGTACATATCAGCCGTCTTCAATTATCACTGCCACCCTGAGGTTTGGGTACATTACCCGACTGCATAAGCAAGCAAGAACTTAGGCAGTGAGATGTTTCATGATGTAAGGGATCAGATCTGAGCTATCATCAATGGTAAGCTATACCGTGATTTTATGTGCTATAAAAAACGCTGCCTAGTAACAGTATCAAATGCAATGGGTTGAAAGACTGATTTCGTAGAGAGCAGCATGTGTGCCTTATATTCAGGGAACCACGGAAGCCAGCAAGTGTTCAGAGCTGAGCTTCACCAGCGCCTCATCCCCCGCCCTCCACACCCTTCACACGCAGCCCGTGCTGTTAGATTCCTGCTGACTGCTGCGCCTCGGCTAGGCGATGCTTTCTGCTATTAGCGCGATTCTAAGGTATGCGGCAGGTGAGGGTGGGGGTGCAGGTGGGCTGTGCTGGAGGTGCTCTCTGGGCCAGCGAGGAGGAGAGATGAGTGGGACCCCAGGCCAGGGAAGGTCGCAGCCTGCAGCTTGGAGCAGAAGGAAGGAGGAGGAGAGCAGGTGCCATGCGTGGAGCAGTCTCCTGGGCAACGATGCAGCCTGAAAGCCACGTGGTGGCCGTGGCCTGTGAGGTCAGGGGCTAAAGGTGGGGACAGAGCGGAGGGAGAATGGGCTGTCCAGGGGATCACGACTGTGTGAGTTGCTGTCCCCAGTGTCACCTCCCAAAGACCCAGCTGTAACACTGAGTCTACTCTCCTGCTGCTGAGAGATCTGAGCCCCTCCAGTCTCGGGTCAGATGCCATGTGACTGCCTGTGTGGGGCCATGTGCAGGTGACCAAAGCCCTCTGAGAATCTGCTTTCATCCACTGCTTTTTGTCCCTATCATTTCTCACTGGGAGTTTCATGGTCTGTGCTCCCCCCCCCCCCCACCTGGGGCTACAGCTCCATGCTCTGGGGCCATCTTGCCTTCCCCACCTTGGGGCTCCCCATCCTAGCTCTGGGACCCACACACTCACAAGAACACGTGGAGCGCCCAGTGTGGGTGTGAGAGGAAGGGCGGGGAGTGCTTCATGGTGTTGCTCAGGTGTTGATCCCAGAAGACCAGGAGACGCTCGCCATCGCGGGCAACAGCAGAGGAATGCAGGCCGATGATTTACGGAGGGATGGTCATGAGCTCATTTTTGGCTAGGTTGACTTTGGGAACATGTGGACGGGAAGCTGGGAACTGAATTTCTGATTTCCAGCCACAGGCACACGGAGACAAGCAGAAGGCCTGCCAATCGTGCCTTGGCCTCTCCAGAGGGATCTTCCATCTTCCAATGGAGGAAATGGGGGTGCTGAGACGCCGAACGCTGATCTCGTAGGTGGTGATGAGGAGGAACTCAGAAGAGTTTTGCAAAGAACGCAGCAGTTATTACGAAATGTCTAAAAATGATGATGCCTGGGACACAGAGCTTGGAAGCCAGATGCCACTGGATACCTGCCACAGGATGGCTGCTGGGTGCAGTAAGTTGGTCCATGGAAGCTCCCTGGTGCAGGCTCTACATACGGTGACAGCAGAGTAGAGAACAGAACACTGTCTCCTGAGCCATGCTCCCCACTATGCTGACAGGGACCTGGGAAGGAGGTGAGAGGGCTGTGCTCATCTACTGCTGTGTCAATGCAGGAAACAGGTCTCGCTGGGGCCACCGTCACTTCCTCCCCTGGTCATCTTAGAGGAAGGATCTCTCTCACGGTGTCTTCTCAGAGCCGGCTTTGAGTAGAGCTCAGAACACCCAAGGTCCGCATCTCTCTCAGGAATAGTCATTCTCTTGTCCTCTCCCCACGGGCCAAGGACAGTACCTCCCTCGGTCTCCAGAGAGGCAGAACCGCTACTGTGGTCCACACTTCCCAGTCCCTCGCCCAGGAGGGACTCCGGGGACAGGAACTTGCCTTCCGATCTCCACCTCTGTTCTGCAGAACTGGTCAATTCTATGCCAAGCGGAAGCAAGGAGGGGCACAGGCAGAGCCTGAAGAGGAGCTGCAGGACTCTGCTGGGCACTGAGAGCCCGGGTGAGGAGGCTGCCCACCTACCACCCATCCCCCAGTGGCTCCTGACCCCCAGCAAGGTCCTCCTCAGCCCCAGCCCGCAGCTGTCACCGTGGGAAGTGTGGGGATGTGGGACGAAGTGGACGCGGGTCCCCGGGAGCTGGGCTGCCCCTGTGCGGGCTCACCTGCAGTCTGAGAAGCTGGCTGGCAGCTCTCCTGCTAAATTTAGCCTTTGAATGGGAGGCCAAGACCACGCCTCCGTGGCCAGCTGAGTAAGAGCTGGCGCCCCGACCTGATTTGTCTCCCGCGCTCAGGGGGGGCTCCCATGGAGCTTGGCATCCGCGAGCTGTGCGCTTTCAGTCACTGGTTTTCTCCCGAGATGCCGTTGTGAGCAGGGCAGAGCACAAACAGTAACCTTTACTCCTTTCACCCAGAGGTCCATGTTGTTTAAAAAAAGGAGGAAAGAGCAAAGCAAAACAAAACATCTCTAGGCAACCGGTTAAAAAAAATAAGATTCCCCTGTTAGCAAGGCATATGCCCAGGCGCTCCTGGTTGTTGCGATATATATGTTTGCTGTTTAGCCTGATGATTCAACACATCCTTCTGGGATGAGATCCCCAAGAATATGTTGTTAATTGCTTAAATTTTTGAGATTTTCAAACACAATGCCAGCCAGCCAACTGCCTACCCAAACGTGCTGGTTGTCGTACTCTGGGGACTTGGCTGAACTACAGTATCCGCGTGTCATTGGTCAGAAATTATGTTAGGTGTTTAGGTGAAGACATATTTAAATTTGGGCTTAATTTTAAACTTTAAAACAGTAGATGTTGAGTCAAGTTTATGACTTGGGTCATCTGGGTGGGCTGAAGCCTGGAGGGAAAGGAGCTGCACTCCTCGGACTAGGGGGCGTCCACTGGCCGTCGCTGGGGACCCGAGCCGCAGCTCCCACAATTCCCTGGTCCCCAGCCCGCTGGACACCTGACCGGTCTCTAAGGTCATGTGAGCCAATTTCTTAAAGTAGATTTCAGCCTCCGTGTGTGTGTCTAGACACACAGCCACACCCACATGTTTTCACACCCACACATTTTCACACTCACACATGTTCACACTCACACTTACACACATTTTCACAGTCACACATTTTTCTCACACACCCACACATTTCACACACTCACACACATGTTCACACACACATGTTCACACTCACACTTATACACTTTTACACACACATTTTCTCACACTCCCACACATTTCCACACAGCCACACACACACACACACACACACACACACGATGGGCTCTTTCTGTGTCAGATCCCAACTATTACCCTCACTGCCCTATGAGCCGCCATTTCCTAATATGTGTCGCCGACGGGGGTGGAATCCCCTTTAGAAAACGCAGGATAACTGGTTAAATCTGAATTCCACACACATACTTAATAACTCTTTTAGCATATATTTTAGTGAAAATTCTTTCAGCGCTTAGTGTGCAGCATTTGGGACCTACTTATATTAAAGGCATCTGCTTGGCTGGCCCTGCAGCCCAATAGGCTAGTCCTCCGCCTCGTGGCGCTGGCACACTGAGTTCTAGTCCCAGTCCTGGCACTGGATTCTGTCCCAGTTGCTCCTCTCCCAGGCCAGCTCTCTGCTGTAGCCTGGGAAGGCAGTGGAGGATGGCCCAAGTGCTTGGGCCCTGCACCCCATGGGAGACCAGGAGAAGCGTCTGGCTCCTGGCTTCGGATCAGCGTGGTGCACCGGCCGTGGCGGCCATTGGAGGGTGAACCAACAGTAAAGGAAGACTTTTCTGTCTCTCTCTCTCTCACACTGTCCACTCTGCCTGTCAAAAAAAAAAAAAGCATCTGCTGTGTGTCTGACCTCCAAATCCCACGCACCCTGCGGCTGCGTTCCATCAGGCAGCCCTGCGCCCGTGCCACTGGGGATGGGAGCACCCACTCTGCTCTGCTCTGCTCTGTGGTCAAGACAACACTGAGCCCAGCTCCTTCGCCAATCTTCAGGTTTCCGCTTTGAGCTCCAACCCAGTCGGGGACGGGATGGCCACTCTCCTGGTCACCGCCCCCCCCCCCCAATCATCTCCAAAGAGGCTCTGGTGGTTCCCGTTGGGTGTTGCAAGCATTGCCTCGTTGGCAACGTCAGAGCCAACACGGTTGTGAAGGAGCTGCCTTCAAAGTCCCGGATGTGGGCCAACCTCTCTGCTGCACCTAAATGTCCACCTTTCTCAGTTCCTCTCCACTGTGACTGGCAGCCCGGTCTCTCTCTCCTAGGAACACCAGGAGAGGTCTCCAGCTCCCAGAGCACCGTGGGATCCACACCGTAGAAGAAGAGGCATTGGATTCACTGTGACTGGCCATCCCATCCCATCCCAGGCACTCGGGAAATATTTGGGGAATGAATACATGAATGGCCCTATTCCGTGTTACTGGCACACTCCCTGGGGACCCAGGCCACTGAGAGTCCAAGTCCCTGTGCCCGCCATCAGGCTTCGCGGAACGGGTGCTGAGCACTTGCCCAGAGGAGGGACTCACTGATGCGGGTTGATGAGGTGTCTCAGCCTGCACCTGCTCAGAGGAGGAGCATCCTTGAAAGCGCAGGATCTGCAGAAATGGTTATTGACAGGGCACTCCAGCCCCCTAACTGCTGGGCACTGGAGAAGGTGCACAAAACAAGCCCCCCACCCAGAGGGATCCTGCAGCTGGTGGCAACTGACTGCCCACATCTTGTCTTCCCCAAGGAAGTACTGAGCACCTAGGAGGCAGCACAGATCAGCTAAGATCTCAGGCTCCAGACCCAACCCCCTGGCTCTGACACAGACTAGCAGTACGAACAAGGCTGCGGCCTCCTGGAAGTCAGCCCCTGATCTTTCAGCCAGGTTCTGGAAGGATTGGGCTGGTTAACACCATGGAAGCACTCGCCCTGCTAGTGTGTGTCTTACTCCACTCCAGAGGCAGGGGACACACTCGGTGCAGGCCCCCTCTGGGTCCCTGCACAGCTCCTAGGAAGGCAGGAACGTCGTGAGGCAGCTGCTGTTGGATGCCCGGTGTTGATAAATGCTGTGAAGGCAGAGGGAACAAGGGGGAGGGCGGAGGACAGGGTCTTCCCCAGAAAGGACAGACAGGGACTTGGAGCCAAACCCTGCAGGCAAGAGCACAGATGGCCAGGAGCCTCACGCCGATTAGCTCCAGGAGTCGTGGGAAAGTGGTGGACGCCTATGGTGAGGATTCATGTGGACAAACAGGACAGGTCTGGAGACCCAACAGGACTGGTCTTCCTCACTGAGGAAGGCAAGCCACCAGCTCAGAGACCCACCAGACACACGGTGGGCCACTCACCCCTGAGCCCCAGTGGGGTCTGAGAAATAGTGGAAAACACTTCTGAACAGGCAGAACAGAGTCAGGTTACACACATCTCTTTTTAAGAAAAATTTTTTTTGAAAGGCAGAGTAGCAGAGAGAGAGAAAGAGAGAGAAATCTTCCAACTGCTGGCTCACTCCCCAAATATCCACAATAGCCAGTGCTGGGCCTTGCAGGGGCCCAGGCTACAGTGCCATCTTCTGCTGCTTTCCCAGGAGCATTAGCAGGGAGCTGGATAGGAAGTGAGGCGCCCGGGACTCGAACCAGCTCCAACATGAGATTGCAGCATCGCAGCATTAGCCCTATGTGCCACAGCGCCGGCCCCACCACACACACTGAGCCAGGCAGATGGGCAGGATCCAGCAGATGTGTGGGCGAATTTCCCATAGCACATGGACAGTATTCAGGAGAGCGGGGCTGGCAGCCTGCAGAGACCCAGCCGGGGGCCACGGCTCAGGAGCCCAGGTGTCCACTGTGGAGAAAGACTGACAGAGAGCCTGGGAGAGGCGAGAGGGTAGGAGCCCCCAGGCTCCTCTCCTCATGGGCAGTGGCCTCTGGAACGTGCCTGGGGGGCTGGCTCTCTGTCTCCTTCCCCACTGCTGCTGATGAGCCACAGAACAGCAAAGATGCCCTTCGTACAGTTCAGGAGCCTGGAAGTCTGAGATCCCAGCTGCACAACAAGCAAGCACCTTCCTGCTGCATCATCGCTTGGTACCAGGCAGAAGGGCAGAGAGAGTGCCTGCAGCAGAGAGCGCCAGAGGGGCAGGAACTCTAACAAAGCCACACTCCACCCCCACCACGAGACATGGATCCACTCATAAATGCAGAGCCCTGGCGACTACGCCGCCTTTAGGTCCCGCCTCTGCACGCTGCTGCCCTGGGGGTCAAGTTTCCAACACATCTGCTTGGGAGCCTAGGACTTCCTGAATGCACACTGCAGAGGGATGCCGCCAATGGTTGGCTTGCAGAAACGCTCATGTATTTTGGAAAGAGCTGTGAATTCTCCATGCAAACCAGTGGGACGGGCAGAGAGGAGAGTGTAGGGGAGAAGAGCGCACCACAGAGTTCAAGGCTGAGAAAGAAGACAGATGAGCAGAAGAGAGGACAGCTAATGCAGCACCAGCCTGATGTGACTCATGGGAGCCAAAGCAAACAGGGAATCTGCATGAGCTTGGGCCCAGGGTTCACAGAGAGAGGGTGACCGCCCAGGGCATGGCTGGGAGGTCCTAAGCCAGGGCCACCTAGTGGCGCCGTGTGCTTGGAGCCTCACCGGTGTCTCTGCATCTCCGTGCCTTTACTCCCGGTGTAGAACTCAGTAAGGAGCCTCCTGCCTCCCCAGAGGGTGCTCAGGAGTTCTTCCATAGCCGCTTCAGGGAAGCAAGGCAGGAGGTCATGGAGGCTTCCTCTCTGCTCTTTTCTCCAATGCCAGGGGGACTTGCTGGGGGCTGGGGGAGACGTGTCCTGGACCCATGAGTAGTTCTGTGTTTCCTTCCCTCCTGCTCCTTCATGTACAACTCATTCTGGTTTTTTAAGGTTTATTTATTTATTGGAAAGTCAGAGTTAGAGAGAGAGAGAGAGAGAGAGAGAGAGGAAGAGAGAGAAAGAGAAAGAGAGAGAGAGAGAGAGACAGGAAGAGAGAGAGAGAGAGAGAGAGAGAGAGAGAGAGAGAGAGAGAGAGAGAGGAAGAGAGCATGCTTCCATTCATTGGCTCACTCCCCAGAGGGCTGCAATGGCCAGGGCTGGGCCAAGCTAAGACAGGAGCCAGGAGCTTCTTCCAGGTCTTGTTGCATCCACTCATCAGCTAAAATGGAATATTACAAAAACCAGTGACAGTCACACACTAATTTTATTGAAAAATGAGAGGCAAGGCAACCGATCGGGACCAACACTCCTTACCAGAGCCCGGTCCCCAACAGCGAGTTACACAGCTTTTTATAGTATTCTGTCCAATAGGGATCACAGTTTCGAACCCCTGGTATGCAGTGAACAATAACAAATCCAGAATATGATTGTAAGATAACCGTTAACAGTAAC
This sequence comes from Sylvilagus bachmani, assembly GCA_015711505.1. Taxonomy (NCBI): domain Eukaryota; kingdom Metazoa; phylum Chordata; class Mammalia; order Lagomorpha; family Leporidae; genus Sylvilagus; species Sylvilagus bachmani. The sequence continues at coordinate 115,531,674 of CM027393.1, read as the reverse complement.
AAACCCAGGAACAATAACAAACCCAAGATATGGTTGTAGGATAATGGTGCAAGGCGCATTTCTGTCCACTTAGGCAGAACACTCGGGCTGTGTTCTTGCTCAGTTCCTGGAATTTGGGCCCACATAGTTGCACAAGATGCACCCTTGGCCTTTAGCAAGCAAAGCTAATATGTGCAAAAGCAAGAGATCTGCAATTAGCTGTTAGCCTCACTTACTCCATTTTGATTGTGACTTGACAGTCTCCCACTTGGGTGCAGGGACCAAGCACTTGGCCCATCCTTTGCTGCCTCCCCAGGCCATTAGAAGAGAGCTGGATCGGAAGTCGAGCAGTGGGGACATGAACTGGAGCCCATATGGAATGCTGACATCACAGGCGGTGGCTTTACCCGCTTTGCCACCGTGCCAGCCCCCTGTTGCATTTGTAAAAGGCTTATTTCTTGTTTATGTATTGGGACGGCAGAATTAGATATGGGGGGAAGAGTTGGGGAGGGGGAGGAGAGAGAGAGAGAGAGAGAGAGAGAGAGAGAGAGAGAGAGAGAGAGAGAACTGTATGCAACCCAGGCGGGCGGGGTGGTGAGAGGTGCACCTGCTCACCTGCACTCTCTGGAGGTGGCAGCCAGCCCAGGGATCCTACACTCTGGATCCTTATCAATACCCCTCCCTCCCTCTTATGATGCTCATAAAGTCTGCCCTCAAAAGATACCTTTAATGCAAAGACAAACATCCTGCTTGGTTTCTTAACTTCCCCAGGCCGTCTGTATTCCAGGGGGCGTCTTTGGCAACCCCGAGCCTCACATTGGAGAAACTGGGGGCTGGACTGTGTTCCACCCTGTGGACTTCACGCCAGCACCTCTGTGCCGGCTGCCAGATCCTCCCCACAGTGTGAGGCTGGCTCTTCACTGGACTTCTGGTGTGGCTTTGGGTGCGTGTATGTGTGTGCGTGTGTGTGTGCATGTCTGCCCAGGCACGTGTGCCTCCACTGCACAGGTGCAGGATGGAGAGCTGGAGGGATCTCCCCTCCATGGGCCCCTGGGGTACCCTAACAAGTCTGCCCCTGCCTTTGGGTCCTTTGGAGCAGGTTGGTTTCAGACAGTGAGTAGCTGGGAGAAACATTCACACCCCAAGCTACCTGCTTCTGATTTGCAAGGCCAGGAAGCAGGACCAGGGCTGAAGGGCCCTGTGCTCCCTTGGAAGAAGCGAGCCCGGCTTACACCTCCAACAGCCCCGTTTGAGCGAGTTCAATCTTTCCATTAACCCGTGTGACCCTCCTGACTCCCTAATCCCAGTTAATTAACAAGCACGGCGGCCACCGGATGGGTTCCAGTGAGTGTCCCCCGTGTGGTCCCGTCTGCTAGCTCCAAGAGCCAGCCTGTCTTTGTTCCACCCAGCACTTTGCATCTCAAATGAGCGGCCTAATTAATCTTCCCCACCACCCTTTAGGATGGGTAGGCCTTGTCCATTATCTCTCCTTTGCCAGAGAGTAACCATTTAAGGGACTTGGCTGAGGTCACAAGGAAATTAGCATCTGAGCCAGGAGAAAATCCCGAAACCCTTGTCTTCCCACCCCGTTCCCTAGACAACACGGTTTCGTCCTCTCGGCGAATGATGAGCAGTGTAGCAGGACCAGCGCCTGGGGCACGGGCCCTCAGGGCTGACGGGGCTTTTTGAAACTCAGGGCCTGAAAGGCGCTGAAGCATGCTTCTTGGAACATCTCACAGGATGGCTCTGCTCCCCACTTGCGGATCCATCCCCGGACCACAGGACGTCTCGGCAGGGTTGGAGCAGGTGGGATTGGGGGGAGGGGACTCTTCTCCTACCTCACAGTGAAAGGGCTCCCCAGTGGGCTCTCTGCCCGTGCAGGGCTGCTCTGTGCTTTGAACCAGCTACCACACAGGAAGGGATGCAATGTCACGGTGCAGGAATTCAGGCCAACAAGCCCTCACTCAACACCACCAAGTGGCGGTGCCTGGGGCAGGTCTCCCAGATGGATTTCAGTTACCTGTGTCATTTGCTAAAGCCCAGGGAAGAGGCAGACCCTTCCTTTTCCCACCACCTCAGATACTAGGAATGCAGAGGTTGCTTTCTGTAACACCGACCTGGTTAGGGATGAGTCAACAGGAACCTAACCTCCCTCGCCATTAACACAGAAACGTGTTCTTCCAAGTCCATGTGCCCAGAACTGATGAGCAGTGAGATGTCTTTTGCAAGTCACTGGAATGGAATGCGGGTGGACCTTTTGGTAAAGGGAGAGTTCTTGGATAATGCAAACCCATTCTTTGGATTCCAGGCCCGTGGTAGAGCTGGCTTGGACGAAGTGGAGCTGAGGTAAGAGGGAGCATAGACCCTGTGAGTCACCGCCCAGCTGGAGCTCTGCATTTGTCCCATCTCTTTGAGAATGAAAACCATTTTCCCCCAGAGCAAAAGCCATTCTATGCCACCGAGTTCATTATCAACCTGTGGCACTGGAGAAACTTCAACGCTCATTATTATATCTCAATGGATGATTGAACACAGAACCATCCTTTAGAAAATTGCAACCGATAAGAGACATTCGTTGTATCACTCATTTAACTTTTGCGACACAGAGAATGGTTCTGGAAAATTATCCAGATGAATGCTATGGGAGAAGTGTGCTCTCTATAAATCTTAAAAATTGCATATCTTTAGGAGGGAATGACAGATCAAAATTTGGAAATCGGTCCAAACGCTGATGGACCCTTTAACGCTGACAAATGGTCATCTGTTCCATTAGTGCTGAGACAGCACCTCCGCCGTGGAGGCTGCCGCTGCCGTTGATGAATCGGTTGATTATTTCAGACAATAGAGTTGCACAAACAGACATTAGCGTGAGTGATGATGGCCTGTCACTTGCGTGCAAGTGCCTTCAGCAGGTGCGTGTATGACAGCTCCCACACAATCCGCACGCTTGTGTTTATGCAACAGGAAATGACTTTCTCCCATGTCTTGCTCCATCAGAGGAGGTCCCCGACCCGAGAGACAGCGGCACGTTCACCTGGCAGTTCCTGGCACTGCGCTTCCGTTTGCTCCGTGCGTCAAACTGAGCAGCCAGGCCTGAGGTCTCCGTTGTACAGGGGACAGAGACCGCGTGAGGCTTTGGAAGTTCTCAGTGAACAACAAGGCTCCTGTGTTACGAGGTGTGGAGGCCAGGGAAGGAGGCTGAATTGAGGTCATCAACTAAGCTGCGGGAAGGCTGCAGTCTTGGGCACCGTCCCCAGTACCCCAGCAGGTGCCTCAGTGTGGGAGCACCCAGGTGAAGTCACGCCGGTCGGCCCATGCCACCTCTGCTACTGGCAGGGGCTCTGTCCCACAGGTGGAGGTGACACAGGTGGCATCTCGGCAGCCCTGTGGTTGAGAACGGCTTCTGACCTCCCCCACAGTTCTGCTAGGGAACAAGAGGCAAAATTAGAACTCGTGCTTCTTCTTCTTCTTCTTCTTCTTCTTTTTTTTTTTTTTTTTTTTTGACAGGCAGAGTGGACAGTGAGAGAAACAGAGAGAAAGGTCTTCCTTTGCCATTGGTTCACCCTCCAATGGCCGCCGCGGCCGGCGCACTGCGGCCGGCGCACCACGCTGATGCGAAGGCAGGAGCCAGGTGCTTCTCCTGGTCTCCCATGGGGTGCAGGGCCCAAGCACTTGGGCCATCCTCCACTGCACTCCCGGGCCACAGCAGAGAGCTGGCCTGGAAGAGAGCCAACCGGGACAGAATCTGGCGCCCTGACCAGGACTAGAACCTGGGGAGAACTCGTGCATCTTTATTCAGATACAGGTTGGGGTCTCTGGGCTTCCCCAGTCCTGCGGTTGGTCATCAGGGGGCCTGGTCCGTGTTGAACACTGCAGGGCCGGCTCACCAGGCCATCTCTGAGCTCAGCGGGACTGCTCTCTCTCTTAGTTCACTGGCACATTTCTGTGGGTGCCGTGCGTGTCCGTTCAGCTCCCCGTTGACCTTTCTTAGAGGAAAGCCTAAGGCCAGTGCCTCGGATGAGGGGGTTGAGAAACACCTCTCTGCTTCCTACCTGAGGCCCGAGTGCATGGGCCCCTGCACACACGTGGGAGAGCCGGAAGAAGCTCCTGGCTCCTGGCTTCTACCTGGCCCAGCCTTGGCCACTGTGGCCATTTGGGGAGTGAACCAGTGGATGGAACAGCTTGCTCGCTCGCTCTCTCTCCCTGTAACTTTGCCCTTCAAATTAAAAAAAAGTCTGACTCAGCACTTCCCATGTGTGTTGCTGTGGATTGTCTTACCTCTTAGATCTCTTTATTGCATAGATCCTCTTCCTTGTCCCCCTTCTTTTCTTATTTTGTTTATTGAAGGAATCGGGTCATTTGTCCTGAGAAGAATTTGACAGTCTGGAATTTGCTATAGGTTTGTTATAGAATTCCTTGAATGCTGCATTTCCTATAAATTGGTAGACCTAAATTTAATAAGCATTCAGGGTTTTTGTTTTTTTTGGGGGGGGTATGTTTTACACTTTATTCAAAACTCCTCAGACATCATTCTCTATTTCTTTTCATTTTAAAAGGATCTATTTATTTATTTATTTGAAAGTCACAGTTACACAGAGAGAAGGAGAGCAAGAGAGAGAGAGAAAGAGAGAGGTCTTCCATCCGCTGGTTCACTCCCTAATTGGCCGCAATGGCCGGAGCTGCACCAATCCGAAGTCAGGAGCCAGGAGCTTCCTCCAGGTCTCCCAAGTGGGTGCAGGGGCCCAAGCACCTGGGCCATCTTCCACTGCTTTCCCAGGCCACAGCAGAGAGCTGGATGGGAAGTGGAACAGCCGGGACTCGAACCGACACCCATATGGGATGCCGGCACCGCAGGCAGCAGCTTTACCCGCTACACCACAGCGCCGGCCTCTCTTTATTTCCTAAATCAGGAAGTGCTGCTGTCTTTGTGTGAGGCTGGATGCCATGAGCGATGTGCCCGGTATGCCTGGACGGACAGCACATGGCCCCAGAGCTGCAGCCTGAGCCATGCAGAAACACCGCCCTACGAGGAGCCTCACTGATTCTCTCCACCTCTGAGGGAGAATTGTTACAACACAAGCCATGCGTGTGCTGGGCTCTATCTGCCTACTCAGGACTTGGCTGAATCAGTTGTTTCTTAGCATCCTCTGTCACCTTTTCTTCCTTATACTGGAAGCAGCCATTTTGCCAAGGAGTCTTGTTGCTTTTGGAGGGAAACAGCGTTTGCTGACTACAGTCCTGATGCTCTGGGTACTAAGTGCTACTGGGTTAGTTCTTATTTCGAGACTTGCAGAGTGTAGAACCAGGAGACACACACACAAATCCAGGAAGGTGGGCCACAACGTGGGCTCACCTGGCTCGCTAATTTCAAATCCAATTCAGGACTGCAGGTTCTTACTTACCCCAGTGAGCGTGGAAGTTCTTTCATCTATGCTGAGAACTCCAGTCTTCTCTGACAACGGCATAATTTCTCATTGGATTTATCTCACGATGATTGTGCATCACATATACAATGTAACCCTGAAGTCTCAGGATAGCCATATTGTTAGCATTGCTAACACTTTGATTATTGGAAAGAGATAAAGATTTTTCTCCAACATCTAACCCAGTGGGGATACATCCGATCAATATTCTCTGAGGTCATACAGAATTTTACTCTCTGGTTGAATATAATACCAACTTGCACAGCAGATTCATTGCTTTCATTTTGATTTTGATTTTGAAGAACTGACTTTCTAACTTTAGTCTTAACGTGACAGCAAGTGTTTGCATGAGTTCTGCAAATACACAAAGCAGCGAGTGTGCAGGGAAGGCTTGCTTCTGTCTCTGTCTTCCGTATCTATTCTATTCCTCCATAGTTTTTGTTTTTACTATAAGTTGTTCAAATCAAACAGATTTTGTATGCATGTGTATAAACTCACATGCTCGTCTTAGCCAAATGTACGCAGAACCACCTACTGTTTACTTCTCCATTGGGGCTGTAGCTTAGTGTGTGAAATGAGTCTTGCACCAGGGAACATCGTGTTCCTTCTGTCCTTGCAGGGGGTCACAATGCTGAAGTGGACAAGCTCACACATGTCTACTTCTCTCTCTCTCTCTCTCTCTCTCTCTCTCTCTCTCTCTCTCTCTCTCTCTTTCTCTCAGTGTACTCTCAGAATCGATTCCTAGATGCTGGCATTGTGGTGCAGAGGGTTAAGCCATTGTTTGCAACACCAGCACCCCATGCTGGAGTGCTGGTTCTAGTCTAAGCTGGTGCATTTCCTATCCAGCTCCTGGCTGATGTGCCAGGGAAGGTAAAAAAGATGACTCTGACTCAAGTATGTGGGACCCGCATGTGATGCCCGGATGGAGTTCCTGGCTCCTGGCTTTGGCTTGGCCAAACCCCGATCTTTGCAAACATTTGGGGAGTGAATCAGTGGATGAAAGATCTCTCTCTCTTTCTCTTTTTCTCCCTTGCTCACTCTCTCTCTGTTACTCTGCCTTTCAAATATATAAACTTAAAAGAAGACTAGATTCCTAAAAATGAGATGGCTGGCTTGTTCTGTCAGGTGTTTCCAATTTGCCGTTACAGGGGAAATGTCCTTTCATTTTCCATCCATGCCCGGCAGTCTCTTTGCTACCCCAGCCGCCTGTCTTCACTTTCTCCACGTTTTCCTGGGGAGCAGGAGGGACAGAGCTGTTTACAGAGAGGTAGGCTAATAAGCTTCACAACATGTTGGATGGAAGAAAAATTCTCACTGTAGCAACAGCTCCCAAACCTCAATGGTCAATTGCCAAGAATTCAATTTGTGCAGAAAGCATCATTAATGGTTTTAACTCTTCTGCTGCCAGACTCTGAAAATCCTGCCTGAAAGAGAGGAACAGCGATGTCCCATGTGTGGTCACCTGTGGTCTAATAAGGATCACCTCCCTGCACGTGCAAAATCTATCTTCCAGGCAAGAACATTCCGGTGCCATGTGTAATTCTGAATTAACTTTTTCTCATGTTCATTGTTAAGTAATGGAAAGGCCTTTGGGGGTTATTTTTGGTCAGGAAGATAGAGCTGTTCATTTCCTGTAAGACATGATTCTGAAGATGGCAGTCGTCTGATTGGTGGGATCTGAAGAATTGTTGTCATGTGATTGGTGGATTTTGGAGGATGGCTGCCTTCTGATTGGCTTATCTACTCAAATTTCTCAAAGCACAAACTGTTCCTTTCTGGTTTGCATTCCTCAAAGTTAAAATGACAAGAGATTCAAAGAAGCCACATTCCAGAGGCAGACAGACCTCATTCCTTAAAAAAACAAATAGAATTGGTTTCTACTGTGGCTTGAGCTAGAAACAACATGTCCATGTCCTGTGACTTACGAGTGTTGCTTTCACGTTTTAGACTGGTGTTCTGAGCATGCGGATGGCAGAATCTGCCCTCCCACTTCTGTTCACTTGTTGGCTCACTGTCCTGTTCCTTGGTTCAGCAAGTGTTTCTTGAGCCCTTAGGTTGATGAGGGTTAAATCGGCGGAGCTACACAAGTCCCTGGGACATGGGGTATGTGGCTGGAGTCGGGAGAGGGTCACTCAAGAAAAGATTCACAATAATTTATTGCAATTGTTGTTAAGTAGCACTGACCTGAATCTTCATGTATACTCGGAATTTATTGACTCCATCTATATTAGTAGTTACCATTAGCCAAACCCTAAGAATTTGCAAACATTAACTCTAAGAGATACCACCTAAATTAAGCTATAACTAATCACATATCAATAAGTGGGATTAAGACCTCGACTCCAGTCACATCTAATCGATCCTTCTCCTGGGGGAGGCAGCCGTCCGTGTGCTGATTCACACCTTTTTTGTCTCCGGCAATCTCATTTCTGCTGTCTCTGCTACTACAGAAAACACTTTTCTTAAGATCCCTGGGGGATTCTGACTCCACCCAAACAAGGCAACTGGCCCTGGGCTCATCCTGCAGCCCTAGACACATAGCAAAAGTAGAAGAAAAATCGTTCTTAGATTTCAGAAGCAAGGCTGCAGAGGAGCATCATTGGTGGTAGGAAAGGACCTCGTTAGCTGCTCCCTCGAAGCCTTGGCTTTCTGCCTGGATGATTCGTCTGGACTGGGTCCCAGGAAGCCGGAGTCCAAGCAGGGTTTGGCGCTTCCCAGAGAAGAGGTGCAGAGGTCAGAGTTCAGGAAGGTCAAGACTGCTGGCTCCAAGGTCATCGCTTAGGTAATGCACAACAAGAATCTGGGGGCCGGAGTACTGAAGAGCAAAGCCACGTGGAGAATGAACTCAGAATGTAAGCGAAATTTCCTTGAGTCTGTCTGAATTCTCATCTGAACTTACATGGTAAGAATCAGCTTAAGGAAAGATAATGGGTGAAGAACCACAGCAGAAAAATCCGTACAGGAGGTCCCTTGGAGCCGGGAAACACTGGGATTCCAACCAGCCAGAGCGGAACGACCTTGTTAACCACTGGGCCAGCCAGTGGATGTTCCAGAAAAGTCTTACCTTGGGAGCCTGGACCACAGCAAGATTACGTTCCTGAAACAAAGCCTCAAAACTCCCCGAGAAAGACTTAGATCAAGCTGATCCTTAAATAAATTAACTGCTCTCCTGTCTTCAAAGAAAGACAGGATTCCAGACTCAGAACCACACTGATGCTGTCAGACATCTGATTAAGTCACTCGGCGTATGGAGGAGGGGGGAAGCGTGCCCCACGTCACTAACAGGGACAGAGCTGACACCTCCTGATGAAGACATCTAACAATTCCAGCCTATCTCTGATTTCCTCCTGACCCATCTGTGCTGCACGATGCCTGGAACCGCTCTTCTCTCTCCAACACTGGACGACCCTCATCACTCCTGCTCCCAGTCTGTCTTCTACTCCTCACATTGGCTCTTGGACTCATCTTACTTCCAAGAATTGGTATTAGCTGCATTTTGACTGTGCCTCCTGAAGTTCATGTGCTGGGCACTTGGCACCTGATGCAACAGCACTGGGAGATGCAGCCTGGTGAGAAGCAGCGCCCCCCGAGTGGATGTGTGTCCTTTCCCTGGGAGTGAGTGAGTTCTCCTAGGAGGAGCTGGTTAGGAAAGTGAGTTTGGCCCTTTCTGGCTCACTTGTTCTGTCTTGCCCTTCTGCCCTCAGTCGTGGGCTGACACAGGATGAAGGCCCTGGCCAAACTCCCACGCCATGCCCGCTCTTGGACTTCTTTGCTTCCAGAAGTCCGTGTCCAACAAATCCCTGTTCTTCCTCAATTACTCAGTCACAGGTGTTCCGCTATAGTAGCAGAAAATGGACGGTGCCCCTCATGGCCTCGCTTTCTTTTGCCTCTTTCTGATTTATGCTACAAGTTCTCTGGACAGTCTTATCCATTCCTTGTCTTTTACTCGATTATATTTCCCGAAACTTTTATTTCTATGATAATAAACCTACTTCAATGGTAGTAGTAAGCTACCTTGGAGCTGATCAATCATTGCTGTGCGATTCTGTTTCCTTTAATCCTTATGCAACTATTGCGATAAACACTTCAGGAAGTGTTACTGCTCTTTTTAGCACAGAAACAGGGAATGTTAAGTGAGATTGCGGGACCTGTCCCAGGTCGTAGGTCTGGGAAGTGGTTTTGCATGGTTGAGAATCCAGGATTCCTGGCTCTCAATCCCCGGCTCTGCCCAAGTTGGTATCTTCCCACCATGCGTCCTTTGGAACTCATAAGTACTCACCACACATTGGACATCACGACACCTGCTGCTGACAAACTGGCCAAGGATTGCATTCCATTTTGAAGGAGAACACTCTCCTTTTTGGGCAGCGCTGTGTGGACAGAGCGCCTTTGAATAATGTCTTTAAATGGACTCAGGCAAATCCTGCCAGGTGATTCATGTATCACACTGACATTCCAGAGAGTCAGATTGCACAACGTGCTGTTGCTTCTCTCCCTCGGAGCGGTTTGAACTGTCTGTGCTGGGCGTCCCATCAGAGAGCTCTGTGCAATATGGGTGCGCGATTCCGCCCAAGACTGGCTGTCTGCCTGCGTGCAGACAGCTCTGATGTCCTGGGCTTGCTCGGATCCTGAATGCCTGGTATGGTATTCACATTCTTTACAGGGAGTCCTGTGCCTTTGAGAACAAATATTTGTCAATGGTGATAATGGCTTTCCTTATATAGCTCCCACCCCATCTCTAGTTAGGAATGCTACACACCTTTCCCTCTCTTCACGCAGGAATCTCTGACATGCCCTCTGATGTAATCCCACCGTTTTTGTTTTGGTAGCTGACCTGGAAAGTCAAATAGTTGGATACAATCCCTGTTGGCTCGTTTACTGTAGCGCGTTTGGGCAGAGCTTGAGCCAACTTGGAGATCCTCAGGAAGCAAGCACCCCGCAACCCCACAAACCCCCTGACCCCCAGTGGATAGCAGCCAGACACACAGGAACCTGCAGGAACCGAAATGTTCAGACACTCTTCTCTGAAACTCTGTTTTATTCTTGACCTAAAAGCACGAGGGCCAAGCTTCTCCCAAAGCAATGCACATGCTCTAGCAAACATTCAGTTATAGCTTCTGTTATATTTGTGAGCTGGGCACACAGCTTTCATGCTCTTTGGAATGGCACACAGCTGCTCGCCTAAATGCTGCTTAGGAACACAAACTTGGGCTGTTTTCAAAGGAGAAAGGGATTTTGTATTTACAGGCATTAGCACTTTAACTTGCTGTCAATCTTACGTGTTTTGCCCTCTGTGTATTTTATTTTAGTTGGGATGAAAGAGGATTTTGCAACCTTTTTTTTTTTCTACATAAGAAACATGCGCTTATCACTGTAGACGAGACCAAAGGGGAGAGGAGGAAGGAGAGGACCATTTCTGCCTGAGTGCCCAGAGCAGCAGCAGTCCACTGGAGCCAGAGCGCGGGTTTTTAGTTCCGCACTATGTTCGTCTCACGCTTCATCATGCCAGGGCGTGCTCTGCACCACACAATTTTCAATTGTTTCCATGGTGCGCGGTCACTGCCCCACTAGTGGAATGTGCTGGTGACCGTCCATGTTTCTTTTTGCAAACAGCCTGAGCAGTGAGTGGTCTAAGACACACTTCCTGTCGCCTTGAACCCATGAGGTCTCCAATGGAGTCTTGGGGCTTAGCTGAGGCGATCTCGTCTGCAGAAAGCAAGCCAGGATTTTGTCTTTTGCGTTTCTTGAAATTCTGCAGTGTTGACTTCGTTAGAAAGAAGTCGGTGGTTAGCTAGGTTACTGCAGATTTGTTTGCCAAGATGCTCAATGTTTCAAGTTGGTACTGGTAATATACTTGGCACTGCAGGTGCCCCCACATTGTAAACTAGTCTCCCGTGACCTTTGGTAACACAGGTGTACACAGAAGCCTGTTCATCCTGCCACCAGGTGCGAACCTCCTGATTCGGTAGCACCCACTCCAAACTCAAGATTGGCTAACTCCACAGTCATTTCTCTAAGAAGGCATTATCCCCATCTGACAAAGAAGGAAGCCAAGGTTCACACAGTAATTTACCCAAAGTTGGAGCAGCTAAAGAGCAGTGGAGACAAGATAGCAACAGAATCTTTAAACCCATGCTCTTTCTATTTTAGTAATCTGCCTCTCACCAGATTGTTCTAGATTTTTAGAAAGATGGTCCCTTGAGTCTATTAGTGAAAAGAATATTTATTGTGAGTCCTATGGATCAATAAATTGGGTTTGTAACAGGTCAATGCACACACAAGTTGTGTTGGAAGGGTGCTACCTGCAGGACGCAGGACACAGAGCCAGAATCCTCACACTGGGTGCACCTGCCTCTGTCCATCACTGCCTCTGTATGTATTAGGCATTTATCCATTTTCAAATCTGTGTGGGTTCCTTTATTCACTCAGAGATGGAGGCGCTGTACACAAATAGCTTTTCAATGTTCTCAATCATGTGCTTACATTTCAATCCAGTAATTATAGTAGGTGGAAGTAGGCTATGCTGTGGGGACAAACCCTCGAAATCTAGCTGCTGTCACACAAGGTGCTGTGTCTCTCCCTGGTCTCGGTCCTGCAAGGGCCAGCATGCCTTCCAGGGATGTGTTAGGGTGTGGGATCTCCCCATCTGGACCACGTGGGAAGGAGCCCAGTGGCAGGCATGGAGGGGTTTTGTAGTCAGGCTGGGGAGTGGCTCCCCAGTAACTGGGACCTGGGCCTATGGCACCCCACTGTCACAGAGGCTGTGTGCCCACAGAAAGTAAGATGAGATGGCATTTGGTGGAACGATGGCGTTCCGTGTCCTGGCTGCCATACTCAATTTTAGTGTGATACTCCTTTGCAGCACTTTCCCAATGCTTACAACAGCCAGGGCTAGGCCAGGACAAAGCCAGAGCTGGGAACTCTGTCCGGGTCTCCCGGGTGGGTGGCAGGGACCCAAGCCCTTGAACCATCACTGCTGCCTCCCCGGGGTGCACCAGCAGGAAGCTGGAACTGGGAGCAGAGCCAGGACACAGCCCAGGTATCCAATAGGAGTTGCAGGCATCCCAGGGGCACCTCAACTTCTGTATCAAGCACCCGCTCCACAGATTTATTTTTTTGTTCTTGATTCATTGAGTTTTTTTAAAAAATATTTTTCTTCCTGTTTTGTTTTTGTAAAACCTATTTCCATCTTTCCACATTGGCTATGGTTCCATCAGACTCATCCTGAATATCGTTGGTAGAAAACAGGTAAACTGGGGCCAGCGCTGTGGTGTAGTGGGCCAAACTGCTGCCTGTGGTGCTGGTATCCCATGTGCGCGCCAGTTCAAGTCCCAGCCGCTCCACTTCCGATCCAGCTCTCTGCTGTGGCCTGGGAAAGTGGTAGAAGATGGCCCAAGGATCTGCACCCATGTGGGAGACCCGGAGGAGGCTCCTGGCTCCTGGCTTCGGATTGGCACAGCTCCAGCTGTTACGGCCAGTTGGGGAGTGAACCAGCAGATGGAAGACCTCTCTCTCTCTCTCTCTCTGCCTCTCCTTCTCCCTGTGTAACTCAACTTTGAAATAAAATAAATAAATCTTAAAAAATAAAAAGAAAACAGAGCTGAATTAACATGAGTACGCAAGTGGAACATATGGGTTTGCCCAGCTAGAAGCCATCTCATGGAAGAATCGGTGAGACCTGGGAGTGGAAGTGTTGTGGCTGTCAGATAGACGTGGTAGAAGGGGCAAAAACCACACAAGGGACCAGTCCCTGCTTTCCCAGCCTCTTCCGTGAATTCTCATGCTGGCTTGTGAAAGGTGAAGTTCCCTAATAACAAAGAACCGTTGTCCGTAACGAATATTAAACTATTTAGCTCAGAAAACTTGAGAACCTCCTCACCGAAAAAGACAAAGGTCCCTCTCCTCCTGACCCAGGAAATTCTGCTTCTCCGGCTGTGATGGGGGAGGTTCTGATCCAGGTCTTGTCCCCGCTGCGATTCCCTGGAGAGGCAGCCATTTCCCGGAAATGTCTCAGAGCAGCCCTGCAAGGGCTCCTCCCAGTTTCTCCCAGGTAGGAGACACTACTGAGTTTCAGAAGAAACAACGTGGCTTTTCACTATCTTCAGAACTCACACAGTTTGATTTTCTGCACTTTGCCTGAAGGAGGAAACAGATTTATTTTTCATTCAATTTGTTTCTTATTACTGAATTTCAGAGTTCTCTTATTCTGGATACATGTACTTTATCAATGTTTGATTTACACTTTTCACATATTTATAATAGCTATTGCTATGTGCACAAACTTTGATGATAATTACGCACTTTTAATGAATTGACATTTCATGAAGTGACCTTTATTATTTCTGGTAATCTTTGCTCTGGAATCTACTTTGTCTGATATTAATGCAGTGGCTCTAGTTGTGTTTTGATTAGTTTAAGCATAAGGTATTTTCCTGGTTTCTAAACAATTTATGCTTATATTTCCACTGTATTTAGTTTTTTGCAGCAAAGAGATGGGTCTGGGTCTTTTGCCTAATGTGATAATCTCAGTGTTTCAATTGGAGTATTTAAAGCATTTATATTTAGTGTGATTATTTGCATGGCTCAATTCAAAATAAACATCTTGCTCCTGGGGTTTTCTTGTCCTTTTTAAAATGGTTTTTCTTTTTTTTTTTTTCTGTCTTCTTTGGATTTGAGTATTTTTTTTGCTAAATATTTTTTAATAAAGCTTTTATTTAAAGAATATAAATTTCCAAAGTACAGCTTATGGATTACAATGGCTTTCCCCCCCCCATAACTTCCCTCCCACCCACTACCCTCCCCTTTCCCGCTCCCTCTCCCCTTGCATTCACATCAAGATTCATTTTCAATTCACTTTATACACAGGAGATCAGTTTAGTACATATTACGTAAAGATTTCAACAGTTTGCCCTCACATAGAGACACAAAGTGAAAATACTGTTGGAGTACTAGTTATAGTATTAATTCAGAATGTACAGCACATTAAGGACAGAGATCCTACATGATTTTTTTAAAAAAATGATTATTTTCTATGCAATTTCCAATTTAACACCAAGATTTTTTAATCATTTTCAATTATCTTTATATACAGAAGATCGATTC
>CM027393.1:115468696-115517070 GCA_015711505.1 Sylvilagus bachmani | reverse complement strand
TAGGGTTTGCTGACTTCGATCTTATTCTGACAGGGTCATAGTCAAAGTGGAAGTTCTCTCCTCCCTTCAGAGAAAGGTACCTCATTCTTTGATGGCCTGTTCTTTCCACTGGGATCTCACAGAGATCTTTCATTTAGGTTTTGTTTTTTTTGATTTTTTTTTTTTTTGCCAGAGTGTCTTGGCTTTCCATGCCTAAAATATTCTCATGGGCTCTTGAGCCAGATCTGGATGCCTTAAGGGCTGATTCTGAGTCCAGAGTGCTATCTAGGACATTCTATGAGTCTGCTGTGTATCTCGCTTCCCATGTTGGATCATTCTCTCCCTTTTTCATTCTATCAGTTAGTATTAGCAGACACTAGTCTTGTTTGTGTGATCCCTTAGACTCTTAAACCTATCAGTGTGATCAATTGTGAACTGAAATTGATCACTTGGACTAGTGAGATGGCCTTGGTACATGTCACCTTGATGGGATTGCATTGGAATCCCCTGGCACGATTCTAACTCCATCATTTGGGGCAGGTCGGATTGAGCATGTCCCAAATTGTACATCCCCTCCCTCTCTTATTCCCACTCTTAATATTACACACAGTGTTATAATATTTGTAATTTGAAAATACAGCTTTGTGTCTGCTATAAACAATAGCAAATAAACAATCTGGGATATATTGTTTGAACTTTAGCTCATCACTTTAAACATCCATATTATGCCACTTTACACATATTAAAATAAGTTTACAATAGTATGTTTCCATTGTTCCACTCCTGACCTTTGTGCTATTGTTGTAATCCATTTTTCAGATGTGATAACCCCCACCTGTGATTGCTTCAATGATTGATTTTTGAGGTGAGTGTGTGGCCCAGCGGGTTAAACCGCTGCTTTGCAAGCTGCAGCCCACACTGGAGAGCTGGTTTGAGTCCTGGATTTTCCAGTGCTGATCCAGCTTCCTAATAACACATCCTGGGAGGCAGCAGGTGATGGCTGAGGAGCTTGGGCCCATGGAGGACACCTGGGTGGAATCTGGCGCTCCTGGCTTTGTTCTGGCCCAGACTCGGTTGTTGAAAATATTTGGGGACTGAACTGGTGGATGGAAGACCTCTCTCTCTCTCTCTCTCTCTCTCTCTCTCTCTCATTGACTTTCAAGTAGATGAAAATGAAATAAATAAGCATTTTAGGTATCCAACTTTGTCTTCAAGGGCACTTAAAATATCTCATGTTTTACGCGTGAGGTTTTCACGCCTTGCGATGGTCGTTTCTCCCGGTAGATCCAGCCGGCAGCCACGGTCTTTCTCTTCTGCCTGCAGGACTGACTTCACCACTCTGCTCCCCTCGAGTCCTTTCCGTTTCTGCGCGTCTGAAACAGGCTTAAGTTAAGCTTCCTTTTTGGAAGAGATTCTGATGCTTGTAGGATTCTAGATTGACAGCTGTCTGTGTGCGGTGCTTCCACGCTACTGCCCAGTGATCCCGTCACTTGCATGGTCTCCTGTGGGAGGGCTGCGGCCACCGCTGACTCACTGCTCTGAGCAAGGGTTTTCGCTGTTCTTGCTGCTCATTTGTTCCCTTGTCACCGTTTTGGTACTGTTTGGCCATGGTGTGCCTGGGGACTGTTGCCAGTTTTCTTGTGCTGCAGGTATGTTGAGCTCCTTATATCTACAGGTTCATTAACTCTGGAGAATTTTCAGCCACTGTATCTTCAGTGTTCCTCTCCTTCACTGGGGCACAGTTACACTTTATCTAGACTTCTTGAAGTTTTCCCCCAGCTCATGGACACTCTTACATATCTATCTGGATCTGGATCTGGATCTATATCTTCTATATCTAAATTCTCTTTTCCATGTGTCATATTGGATGGTTTCTATTTCTAAATCCTAACAAGTCACTAACCTTTCTTCCAAATAGTTATCTTCCGCACTCCCATCCAGTGTGTTTCTATCCTACACACTGTAGCTTTTATCTCTATGATTTAGATTTTTTTTTTTTACATCTCCCATTATCTACTTAACTTCTTCAATATATAGGAGACAGGTATAATCACTGTATCAATGACCTTGTCTGCTAATTCTCACAACTATGCCATCTCTGCATCAGTGTCAGATAAATGATTTCTCTCCTCTTTTTAGATTGGGAGGTTTTGATGGATTGCCGCAGATTTTGAATTTGATTTGATGGGTATTCATGTAAACCTCTCCATGTCGGTTTTGGTCTCCAGCCACTCATCTAGGACACTGCTGACTCTCCTCTGTGGGAGAGGGCTGGATCCACCTCAGTCAGGCTGACTCTCCCTCTCTTCTCCAGCACTCACTCCGGGCCCTGGGTGCAGCTCATGAGAGCAGGTGCTGCCCCGCCCCTCGCCGGGCCAGGGGTGGTTACAGCTACTCTGCGGGACGCGGGTGCGGGTGCGGGTGCGGGTGCTCTTCTGAGGATGTGTGCAGCCTCTGGAGCGCCGTCCGTTTGCAGAACTCTGCTGTGACTCGGTCCCGAGAACTGTGCTCGTGGGATGTCCCACTCCCCTCTGACAGCGAGTACCCGGATCTTTCTCAGCCCTCGTGCGTGGTCTGTGGCTCTGAAACTCTCTCAGGGCAGTAGGCAGGGCAACCTTTAGAGCTGCCGTCATTTGTTTCCATCACTCCTGATGGAAACAATGTCTTCAAAACCATTGTTCTCTATACTTTTAGCCCTTTTTTTCTATCTAAGAGAACAAATTCTGACCTAGCTACTCCACCTTGGACAGAAGCAGGAATCTTTGTCATGTATCAATTTCTATTAATAATTTTGCATTTTCTTTTTTTAAAAGATTTATTTATTTATTTATTTATTTGAGAGGCAAAAAGTTACAGAGAGGCAGAGGCAGAGAGGGAGAGAGAGAGATCTTCCATCCGCTGGTTCACTCCCCAAATGGCCACAACCGCCGGAGCTGCGCCAATCCAAAGCCAGGAACCAGGAGCCTCTTCTGGGTCTCCAATGCAGGTGCAGGGGCCCAAGCACTTGAGTCATTTTCTACTGCTTCCCCACGCCATAGCAGAGAGCTGGATCGGAAGTGGAGTAGCTGGGACTAGAACGGGAGCCCATATGAGATGCCGGCACTGCAGGCGATGGCTTTACCCACTGCACCAGAGCACTGGCCCCTATTTATTTTCTTAAACATCCCCCTCCATCCTGATTGTGCAGCTCTGGGAACTCTCACCTCCTATGCTCTGGGAGCCAGTGAAAAGGGTACTTGTTGGGGAACTTCCTGGAGAAAGCTGTGTTTCCCGGAGTGTTTCTAAACAATTAACAAAGCCATAGGTGGGGAGCACAGGGCAAAACCAAAGCAAAGCCGTGGGAACTGAAGCCCACCTTGCAGGAGATGACTCTCTACAGGGAAACAGGGCTTCTTGAAAAAAAAAAATGCTGAGCGTAGAAACAAGCAGTCACCACTTTGGGTAACATGGAAGACGGGGAGACGGCTCTCCTGGATTCCTCGTGACCCTTCTTTTTCCTGGAATTAGAAAGAAAATGTTGAGTGGAGGGTATTATGCAGCTGATGAGGGAGACCAACACACTAACTCCTACCATGTTCAGGTAGGAAGAAGAAGAAAGGGAGGGGAGAGGAGGCTGGAATACTTGGGAGAAAGGGGAGGGGGAGGCTGGAATACTTGGGAGCAGACCATTCGTCCAGGAGGGGAAGCCTTTGCCAGGCGCTCTCCACGCCCACACACTCTCCATGTTGTGGACAGACAGGGGCTCCCGGCCTCAGCCCGCCTGTCTGTAGGCTTAGCCCGAGACGCCACCTGGCAGGTGTTAGTCTCTGGGCAGTGCTCCTCGTCCCCTCTTCCTCCTCCTGCAGCTGTCCCTTTAGCTCAGAGCTGGATTCTCTGACCGAGAGCGGGTTCCCCCAGCCCGCTAACATCCTGCTCCTTCCTCACTGGGCTATGGCCACTCTGTAGCCACACGGGTTTTCTCTTTCCCCTTGACAGGTGAACTCTTTCTGCTTCTCCGATGCTGCTTTGGGCAGCTGTGGTGTGCTCATCTCTGTACGGAGCAGGAACAGAGGGGAGCCGTGGGGGGAGAGGTACCGGACGGCAGCTCGCGAATGCACAGCACCCCGCCGCCATGGGTGTCCTGGCATGGGAGGCCCAGGGCAGGTGCCGACAGGGACAGTGGGACTTCCTGACTTCACAGAAGGCCCCAGGGTCCCCACAGGTCTTATCATTCTGCAATATTCCTCAAAGCCTACGGCCAGGGGTACAGACGCACAAAACGCAGGGGGACAGGTGGGCGATGCTGGGGGCCTTTGGTGCTCCCTCCGGCTAAGGATAGCTTCTTTCTACTGTCTCTCCTTTCCCCTTTCCAGTTGCTTGCCTGTGTTTCATCCAGGTTTGCTGTGACTAGTGCAGCCAAGCTTCCCTTAACCACCCTTGCCGTCCAGGGCTTTGACTACAACACTCCTACTGAAAATCAACTATACTTTGATGAGAAAACGGGCCCACTTTACATTTCTCCACTTTACATTTCTTCCCATTGGTTTTCTAAAATAGGATCGGAAAGTGCTAATCGAGTGTTTGGGAACTTAATGTTCTTTGTGGTTTTCCAAGTCTCTTAAAAAAAACAAAGAAGAAGAAGAAGAAATGAGTCCTACCTGCTGCCCTTATCACCCCACTCAGGGCTTCTGTGTACCTGGAAAATGAGAACCTGCCCACATGGCGGGCCAGAGGCAGAGAGGCCCCTCTCCCAAGGAAACCATCCAGCCCTGGTGCGATTCCGGGGACAGCCTCTCCCCTGTGCCGTGTGCTTCTGGAAGCTGCCCAAGGTATTCATAGCTATGGTGACAGGCCTGTACATTATTGTTTCTTCATCCCCGAGAACGGAATGTGAGCTGTGGGATGGTGACATGGAAAATATGCGAGCTGGCTGCGCTCTCTGCTGTTTTCTCCTTTTGAGGGCTTTCTCCCCTTTGTGCTTGTGAGCGCTGCTCGTGAGCAAACCTCCCAGAGGGGGCTGGACGAGGAGTGACCTCATGGAAACCGTCGGGTGGTGACCCACAGCCAAATGAAGGCAAGGTTGCTGCATTTCGACCATGCCCACTGCCTACAGAGGGGCAGGAAGCGGCCCGGCTCCCTGCTGCGGCAGGACCCACTGAAGGGAGCAGAGCTGGGTCTTCCCGCCTTGAGTCAGTACATGGAGGGGCCTGTCCTGTCCTGGGCTGGCCTCCACTTCCCATGTGGCCCAAGACAGAGGGTTCCTGCTGCTGGTGAGGTTGGGGCTGATCCACAGATGGGATCTCGGGTCCGGATGGCTGCAGACCCACGCAGCTCAGGAAAACACACATTGTACCCTCAAACCTCCCCCACAGGGAGCTCTCTCAAAGAATCTGCACTGCCTAAGATCCTCCGTGCCTTCATCATTGCCAATGGGTTTCTTTAGTTGCTTATTCTTTTTTTTTTTTTTTTTTTTTTTTTTAGACAAGCAGAGTTAGACAGTGGGAGAGAGACAGAGATCAAAGCCAGGAGCCAGGTGCTTCTCCTGGTCTCCCAGGCAGGTGCAGGGACCAAGGACCTGGGCCATCCTCCACTGCCTTCCCAGGCCACAGCAGAGAGCTGGACAGGAAGAGGAGCAACCAGGACAGAATCCAGAGCCCCAACCGGGACTAGAACCCGGGGTGCCAGTGCCGCAAGCAGAGGATAAGCCAAGTGAGCCGTGGCACCGGCTTTAGTTGCTTATTCTAAGGGACGGTATTGGTGCTTTGCATCTAATGTGCTTGTCCCGGGTTTCAGCGGCATACAGCAGATGGGGGGGGGGTGGCCTCCATCCTCCTCCTCTTCACATTGATCGCCATCTCATCTTCAAACAGTGCACCCTCCTAAGGGCTGGATGCTGGGGCTCCAAGCGTTGCTGCTACCGTTGACTCCAAGTAGCTCCGAACTCAAAGCCTGGAGCTCTGGACTAAACCCTGGGACTTAGCAAGCGCTCAAAAGTATCCATCGATTGATTGTATCAAGGGCCAAGGTGGAAAGCATTCACTGGGCAACATTTCCTCTCTCAGAATAATCAGTAGGGAGAGATTATTATAGATTAAGACAAACACATCACAAATTAACTGGAAAAGAAGTGACACCATCTGTCTACTTCACTTTCAGTGACACCCTGGGTATTTATAATGTGGCTCGGGACAGCAGCTTTGGGCTACTCCCTTTGTTCTGATATCCTGAAGACTCTCCTGTGCACTCCCCTGCACGGGTCTCACTGCAGGGTTCTCTCAGCTCCTTCCCAGGTGGCAGAGCTGTGCGTTCCAAGACCCCCGCTTCCTCCTCAGGGCCCCACCTGCTCGGGCAAGTGTTCCCATTCCCCGGGAGCATCTTTTAAGCCTTACTTGGTTTTAGAAAGATGTTGTCTGGCTCTGATAAACCTTGGCATCCTGGAATCCTTGTGTCTCTGTCTCCTTATGCGTCTCATGCCAGGCAGGGTGTAAGCGACGCTGATAGACTCAAAGCGTTTGTGTTTTGTCATTCAGTGGGGAGTGGCCGTCTTGGGGACCTGTGTCAGTGCACGCCGTGGAGACAGCCAGCTTGGCCTCTGCACCCATGGCATCCACGCGTCCCTGGCGCCCTTCTGCTGCTGTGGCTGTGTAAGCCACGTGCTTGCTCCCAAGGCTTCCTGGGCCCCTGGCACGAGTGCCCTGCTTCCTCGGGGTACACAGAGGCCTCCCTGGCTTTGGGGGGTCCACCATCACTTGTATGTTTTCTGGTTGACAAAATATCCTTTAACTACTCATATTTATTTTCAAACGCATCAGACTTCCCACCAAGATAGAAATCAGGAGTTTTTAGAGTGTTCACTTAGGACTTGACACCTTCTCATTTTCTTGTCCCCAACTTTTCTCTTCCCTGGGCCCCCTTCCCTCCCCTCCCCTCCCCTCCATTTTCCTCCCCTCCCCTCCCATCCCCTCTCCTCTCTGCTCTCCTCTTCTCACTTCTCCCTCTCCTTTCCTCTCCAGAACAGGTAAGCTAAGGAACAAGCCAGGATTAGCATCCCATTCCCTAGAGTTCCGGCCCAGTGTCTCATGTCAGTGGGTGGATATCCGACTCCTACCCCGTGCACACTGGCGGGACTGGCCTATGGGTCCCATCTACCCTGAGAGGAGACAGAATAACAAGTGGGGACATATATGTATCGCTTTTCTTCCTTTTTAACCTGAGGGCTGTCTGAACTCACTTCCGAGAAGCCCAAGTAGTCCTTTTGCTACTTATAGAACCAGGGATAGTTACGTAACAAAGCAGCAGTGGCCTCCATAAAGTGACAGGCACCAGGACAGGGAACTGCAGCCTTCACCCACCCTGCTGGGCTACAGGTTCCCACTGAGAGCTTTCCTTCCGCATGTTTGCAGCCTAAGCTGTCTCTATGAATTCTTGTGGGCTCCCGCCTAGACTGTGAGTGCAAGGAGGGCCATGGTGGTCAGGGGGAGCCCCTTGCACATGGCTGCGTGCTGCTGTTCTGAATTCTTCCTCACCTTCTGACCCAATGCAATATTCCAGGTTTGCTTCCACTCCTCTCCACCCCAGAGTGAAGTCAGCCCTCGAGAAGCCCAGGTCTGTGTGCAGGGAGCACCAGCTGCCAGTAGGGTCTGTCCCTTGTGGGCACTGGTAGTGGGTGGAGCCAGCTGGGTTTTGCATACTTACATCTGAAACCTCCCAATCAAGTCTGAACCCGCAGCATTCTTCCTCATCTCTGTTTTTATTTCTGCATCTCTCTTCTCTGGGGAGGACGTGGATTCCCAGCAGGGTTAACACGCCTCCGCATTGGATGCAACCCGTTCCAGACATAAAATGCTCTTTGAGTCATTTCAATAATACGATGCTATCAACAGTGCTTTGAGGTCAAGGTCTCTTTGAGCTGTGTTTCAGCAAAGATACAGTTAGGACCCTTGCTCAAATGCCACTTGAATTAGTTTTCTTATTGCTTGGAACGTGACTGTGATTTGATTGGAATGTCGGGCATTTGTGTGTGTGTGTGTGTGTGTGTGTGTGTGTGTGTGTGTGTGTTCAGTGTTAGGCTCACTTCTCGCAGTAAAGAAGCTCAAAGGATAGCAAAGGGAGGTCGCATTCTGAACTCACGTGACACTTCCCAGCTGGGGTTGCCACCTGAGACTTTCCATGACCTCCAAGTTCCTTTCTTCTCAGCCAAGGAATTCCAAACCTGGATGTCTGGACCCCGGGCATCTACAGTTAATGATCAGTCGATTATTCCGCGTTTGCCACTGTGGTAGGAGAGAGCATAAGGCCTGCTTGGTTCTTATTTTCCTATGATGAAGAGGACACAGGACCCACTGCCGACCCAGTGGGACAAGGGCCCCACCATGGGTCAGTCAACAGATTCTCTGCTTGGGTGCAGAGCCACTGGATTGCTGGCGCTCCATGCAGAAATGGCAGGAACATTGGTGGCTGTGCCGAGAGTGGAAGCGTGGGAGGAACTCTGTGAGTGTGCTGTGAGTTGTAAAGTGGGCTCTCGGGTTGGCTCTGTGGCACAGCAGGTGTAAGACCAGGCCTGCAATGCCAGCATCCCGTATGGTTCAAGTCCCGGCTGCTACACTTCTGATTCAGCTCCCTGCTAATGCACCTGGGAAAGCAGTGGAGGATGGCCCAAGTGCTTGGGCCCCTGTACCCACGTGGGAGACCTGGAAGGAGGTCCTGGCTCCCGGCTTCAGATCAGCTCAGCCATTGCAGCCATTTGGGGACTGAACCAGTGAATGAAAGACTCTTTCTCTCTGTCTCTCTGTGTAACTCTTTCAAGTAAGTAAAACAAATCATTTTTTTAAAGAGTAGCTCTCATTCCCACTTCCTGTCTTTGGATTCTTACCCATGGTTCTGGGTACGGGAGAATCAATGCTATCTATTGGCCTCTGTGTTTTATCAGATCACACCTTCCTCGCATGGTGCACACCACCAGCTCATGCCACACCTAGGTCTTCAGTAGCCAACCTCACCATCCTCTAAGCGAAGAAGCTCCAGATGTGCCAGTCCTCCACCCCACCTCTCTGTAAAAGGAGATTTCCCTTCAGAATAGCCTCTATGTGGTGCTGGACAGGTACACGGCATCCTTTAATCATAAGGATGTCACTGCTCAGAGAAGCCTGGCAGGTAGGGCCAACAGATCTCTAAGCAGCGTAAGTGTCAGTTCTGGTGAGGGTGAGTGTGGTCCTCCCTGGAGTGCACCTGCATTGACCTGCCACAGGTGACCGGCTGGTACTGAGGCTAATGGGGCCACCATGGGTGCTCAGTGCTGCTCACAGCTTCTCAGATTGGACACCCAAAGGTGTCAATAGCCAGACAGGCCTTGGGAAGGGGCCATTCCTGAGTGAAAGCTCACGTGGCTTCTCCATCAAGATTGCCATGGCCACAGCGTCAGAAGCCTGTTCAGGCTGTCCTTGGAGTAAGTGGGAAATGCGGATCATTGACATCCAGGGGAGGTGTGCTCAGCATGCGCGATCTTCTCCAATGTGAGTGTTTTTGGAGACTATCCACGTGTGACTCAGTTCGGAAAGGTCCTGTCTCCTTCACCAATCTCTCCTGTATCACCCATCTTCCAGTTTGGGTTTTCCAGCCATGGCAATAGCCTTTGCCCATGAATTCATGTAGATCCCTCGCTCCAAAAATCTCACCTAGGAGCATGGGTGAGATTGGTCTGTCCGCTAGGATGCTTTCAGAAATCCCAGTTCCTTTATTGCTCGCATTCTACCACGGGGATGCAGGAGATGTGCTGCATGAACACGCACAGTAAAGCACATCACGGGCGCAGCGCTGTGGCATAGTGGGCTAAGCTGCCCCTGCAACACCGGCACTCCATGTGGGCGCCGGTTCAAGTCATGGCTGCTCCACTTCTGATCCAGTCCCTGCTAACGCATCCGGGAAAGCAACGGTGGATGGCCCAAGGACTTGGGTCCCTGCATCCACATGGGAGACCCAGAAGGAGTTCCTGGCTCCTGACTTCAGCCTGGCCCAGCCCTGGCCATTGCAGCCATTTAAGGAGTGAGCTAGATATGGAAGGTGGGCTGGTCCAGGAGTAGCATGGACGTTACGGTTTTTGGAAGATGCTGCCAAGGCTAAGATGCCCTGTGTCACAGGCAGGGCTCCCCTGGCTGGCTTAGTCTCTGGTCTCCAAGGAGCAGGTCCTTGCTGGAGGGGTAGGCTCGTGGGCTGGGGATCTTTGGTATTCAGAGCAACGAGTTCTTGTGCAGAAGGTGGCTCAGGTCAAGGGGCTACTTCACCCGGATTATTCACAGGGTGCCAGCTGTGCCCAGAATCTGGCTGGGACTGACGAGCAGCTCCCAGGCAGAGTGTTGAGGACAGATCACCACGTCGACCGCCAAGGGCGTGCCGGATTTGACACAATGAGGAGGACACCGGCAGGAGGGGCTAACCGGCTCCAGAGCCACCTCCACACCTGCCAAGCGGGAAGCTCTCAGCACCCTTCCCCTGCCCACCAATGCCAGCACAGCCTTCTGCCCGCGCCAACCACTCCACGCCGGGTTTGTGCCTTGTGCCGAAGTTGCCGCCTCTTTCCTCCAGTGCTTGGTGGCCTAGGTTGTGCACTCGTGACTTACGCTGGGGCAGGTGGGTTTTCTGCTGCCTCTTAGAGGAGCAGTGAGCTGTGCACCTGCCGTTCCCCTGAGTTTGTTCTCATGAGAGACGGGAGGATGTGTGCTCCTTGCCTCATGCCAGGGCCCGGAGGGTGCCCTGTCCTTGGGTGCCTTGATCTGTTAGGGCGGCCACAGCAGCAGTTCATAGACTGGGTCATGTATAAACAGCTCCTGGCCGCAGCCTGGCCCTGCCCTGGCTGTTGTGGCCATTCAAGGGAGTGAACCCGTGGATGGAACATCGATCTCTCTCTCTCTCTCTCTCTCAAATAAATGAGTAAACCTTTGACAAATACAGTGGAAGTGCATTGCTCATGGCTCTGGAGGCTGGGAAGCGTAAGATCCCGGTGTCAGTGGTCCAGTGTGTGGCCCGGTCTCCATGCTTCCGGGAGGGGTGGGGGAGGGGCAGGCGTCTTGCTCAGGTCCCTTTAATAATGGCTCTCATCACCCACTCATCAGAGGGGAGCCCTCACGACTGCATCCCCGCCCCCGCCCAAACCCCAGGGTCCACCCCAGGCCCTGGGGCACTGCCTTTCTCTCTGACTGAACACTGTGTGTCCTGCTTGACCAATAGTGAGGCTATGCATCAGCTTCTGCCCTGCTGGGTATCCCAGGGCTGCCCTGGATTCTGCGGAGGGCTGCGGGACCTGCTCCCCTGCATACACCTCCGGCTGGGGCTCCTTTTGCAACTCTGCTGCCCCTGCTTCCTGCGTGCCAGGTGCTCACTTTTTATTGGTTCACATTCCCTGGTCCGTTGAGAATCCTACATAAGGACTTGAGCACTAAATAAATATTTATTATTTGTTTGGGGGATTGGGGTGGAGTGAGGATACTTAAGTGCGTCACCCTGGTACTTCAAGCACTCTCAATCAACCTGGCTTCCGTCCACTCCCCTAGGCACCTGCTGCTTTATTCGTGCATTCACGGTAAGTTGCTGTAGCTGTGTACCAAGGACTGGTCTAGAGTCCCAGGGATTCCAGGGTCTCATCAGTCCCACAGATTCATGGGAACGACAGACAGGGTGGGGCCAGCTGACAAGCGCTACAAGGACAAGATCTGTGCACAGGAACTCGGAGACCTTGGAAGAGAAGACCACCTGGAAGAGTGCCCCGCGTGAGCTCCCCATCCCTGGGCTTTCTGTGTTCACCCTGGTCACTGAGTCACACGCCTTCACCTTCTGCCTTTGCGTTTGCCCGATTCTTGCAGCTCAGTATAAACTGCATTTTGGAAAATAACTTGGCGACTTCTTTAAGTAAATGGCATTTTCTCTTAGACTGCTTTTAAAGCTCAGATGTTTATTTTTTGCCTTTTATTATTGCTACTTCTCCCATGAACTCCTTGCTCCATTTGTTTTATTTTTGTTTTCATTTTTTGAAAAAGGCAGAGAGAGAGAGAGAGAGAGAGGTCTTCCAACCACTGGTTCACTCCTCAACTGCCTTCAATAACCCGTGCTGGGTCAGACTGAAGCTGGGAGCTGGGAGCTGGGAACTCTGTCCTGGTCTCCAGTGCAGGGGCAGGGACCTGAGTACTTGAGCCACCACCTGCTGCCTCCCAGGGTGTGCAACAGCAGGAAGCTGGTATCGGGAACAGAGCTGGGACTCACACTGATACAGGGTATGGGCATCCCAAGCACCTTCATAGTAGCTGCTTCTTTAAAAAAGTATTTATTGGAAAGGGGGGGGGGGGCTGGTGCCGAAGCTCAACAGGCTAATCCTCTGCCTAGCGGCGCCGGCACACTGGGTTCTAATCCCGGTCGGGGCGCCAGATTCTATCCCAGTTGCCCCTCTTCCAGGCCAGCTCTCCGCTGTGGCCTGGGAGTACAGTGGAGGATGGCCCAGGTCCTTGGGCCCTGTGCCAGCACGGGAGACCAGAAGAAGCACCTGGCCGCGGTGGCCATTGGAGGGTGAACCAATGGCAAAGGAAGACCTTTCTCTCTGTCTCTCTCTCTCTCACTGTCCACTCTGCCTGTCAAAAAAAAAAAAAAAAAAAAAAAGAAAGAAAAGAAAGGTGTGTGTGGGGGAGAGAGAGAGAGAGAGAGAGAGAGATCTTCCATCTGCTGGTTTACCCTAAATGCCCTCATCAGCCAGTAGTGCTGGCCCAGGCTAAAGCTAAGAGCCAGGAACTCCATCTGTGTCTCCCTGCGGGTGGCAGGAACACAGCATGGGGCCATCATTTGCTGGCTCCCAGTAGCAGGAAGTTCGATCAGAAGCTCAGAGCAGCCGGGTGTGAACCAGGCACTCTGACAGAGGATGCTGGCGTCCCAGTGGCACCGTATTCTGCTGTGCCGAGATGCCCTCACCTGGTGCCTGCTGTTTAAATGGCTGCTTGTGTGTTTATTCTGGTAGCTTCTCCTCTCCCTGTGACATCGTGGCTTCCTGGGATGAAGATTTGCATCCATCTGAACAATGGCAGGGACTCACTGCTGAACACGCAGAGGAGGACCATTAGAAACAGGGGCTTAGTTCTGAAGAACGGGCTTGCCTCCCGTGTTCCACACTTAATATCTGTCCCAGAGAAACATCCCGAGGTACCAAAGCATCCCATCCATTGCCAGTTGCCAGACGCACAAAGTTGCTTCCACTTTGTCTCCTTCTCACTCCCGTGGCTCCAAAGGAGTGACGCTGTTTCCACTCTCCGGGTCCCCTCTGCCAGCCGATCTCTGACTGCGTCAAGGGAGAAGTCGCCTCAGCTCTCTCCCCAGCTCCCCCAGCTCCAGGCAGGTCCCAGCAGCCACGCCACAAGGCAGGGGGATCCCGCTCACTCACAGGGGGCTCTCAGTGCCTTGCTGCCTCTTCCTAGCAAATGAATCACCCAGCTTACACCTCGAGTGAGCACTTGTGGACCCGGGAACATCGCTCTTGCAACAGCCATGAAAGCCAGAAGACAGAAAATGGAACTGGGTGGAGGGAGCACAGAGCAAAGCCTGCAGGAAGCAGGAGATATTGGAGGAGTAGACCTTGGTCTGAGTTGGAAGGAGGCATCACGTTTTGGAATTTGCGTCTCTGTGATTTATTTTCCAGGGCTGTGCGTCTCAGGGTGAAATATTCTCCTATGTTTTCCTATTTAAGGATCAGACCAAAAGCACAGACCACACGCCGATTGAACTCATTAAGAATAAATCTGGTTTTGCTTCATTTCACCTGGTATTAATGTTTGACAGGAGCCACGTGAAGGTCTATTCTTGGTTGGGAGAAGAAAATTCAAACCCATTCAATGTTAGGTAAAAACGTAATGGATTTTGGATGGAAAGTTCGAGCCAGGAAGAGCTACGGATAAAAACATCAGCATCACTTGAGACCAGCACAAAACGAATCACTACTTAAATACGGAAAGTCGTGCCCAGATCATCATTGGCATTCACGTCCTATCCGTAAAAGCTGTAGCCTAGCAGAGGGCCACCACTCCCGGAAATGAGAGTGAAAGTGGAAGATTAGGGAGACACAAGGCAATGAGCTTTAGACAAGCATGCACCGCGTTCCTTCGACTGTTGCTTCCAAAATGTTTCTCAGACAGATCAGGCAAAATGAGACAAAGAAAAAAAAATCTCTCCCTTCGACCTGGAAGAAGCTTTGGAAAATGTAGTCCTGTCCCTGTCTTGCTTGCCCTTTGCCCTTTGCCCTTTGCCTTCCGGATAGAAACATACACGTGCGTAAGCCTCAGGGCAGAGACTGCAGCCGTGTCTCCTCCAAGTGAGCCGTGAGCACATCGGAAGATAAATGCTGTGCCTGTGCATTTATTCCATCCTGTAAATATACTTACACTCCTTACAATTGCTTATTTGTGTGAGAGGTAGGGAGACACAGATGGTAGACAACTGATAGGTAGAGACAGAGACAGACTGATGGTTCACTCCTCAAATGCCCGATGGCTGGGGTGAGCCAGGGCTGGAGCCGAGAGCCAGGAACACACAATCCAGTTTACAACCGGGTGGTGGGGACCACACGGAGCTGTCACCACTGCCATCCAGTGCCTGCTGGAGTCGGGAGCAGGAGCCTGGGATGAATCCAGACTGATGGGCAACATGGGAGCCTGAACAGCGAGGCTCAATGCCTGCTGCTGTGTTATAGTTTCGGATAAGGGCTGAGAAGGTCCAACCTCTCTTTGCTGGCTGGCTGGGACATGTAATGAAAGGTCAAGGTGGCAAAGATATCAACAAGACTGCAGGAAGACTGACGGGCAGGTGTAGCTGAATGAGCAGGTCTCCTGGCAGCCACCCTCCTCCCCTATGGCTTGGGGTGCTCGCTGTCCTGAGGTGGCATGACTTTGTGTGTCTGTCTCAGCCGTGTCGACACAGCCAACACCTGCGCATGAACACACCGACACCCTCCCCGCGGTGGAACACCTGCTTCCGTCGTGGGGCCATCGTCCTTATCCTGTGCACAGCACGGGCTTGTTCAACCCAGCCTTTTTGATAGAAGGGTGCGGTTCTGCAGGATTTTTGTTAGGAAAAGCAATGAAGGGCAGAGTTGAGCCTCCGTCAGTTAAGCGGCTGGGTTGCTTGTCTGGGCCCCTCTTCCTGGGGAATGCCGGGTACTCAGGTTTCCTGGGAGCGTCAGCCTAGGACTCTGCCCCGCCGTGCAGCACCAGCTGGGCCCTGCTGGGGAGCTCTTCTGCCTTGTCCCTTCCTGCTGGCCACCACATCCACATCACAAGGCCTTTTTTCCCTTCCTTCCGCCTTGTCTTGGAGACATTCTCCTGCGTGGCTGCAGTACTCCGCACCCTGTCTTCATCTCTGTTCTGCCTCCATCCTACTCGTGTATCTAATACCACCTCCTTAAGTTGTCTCTCGCTCTTCCATCATTTTCCACGTCTTCCTTCAGGACTCAGGAGGGAAGGGGCCGTGCACGACATCTGTCCTCCTGGCTGAGACCTGCTTGGGTTGCCTGATGGCGTAAGTCCTGGGTGTACGTGGTGCTTCTATCCTGTTCTCCCCCTGCAAGGCTGCTGCTTCTGCTAATTCGGGTGTCAGGCACCTGGGGTTGACTCTCTGTTTCCTCAATCTACCCAACCCAATTGTACTCCAAGCCTCAATCTACCCAACCCAATTGTACTCCAAGCCTCAATCTACCCAACCCAGGACGACTCCAAGTCTTTCTTGGCAAGCAGAGAGCAGCAGTGATGGAGTTCTTGCATGGTCTCCGAGGTTCTGCTGCTCAAACGTGAATGGATTTATGAGCTCTCAGAGGAGGTGAGAGACCCCGGGCTCCCTAGCAAAGCAGTCATCTCTCCTGGACACAGGAACTGGACTTAGCTCCTACTGAGACCTTCTCTGATTTACTACTGAGCCCACTGAGAGCAGTTCCCAGGGATCCCACGTCTTCACTCGGGCCCTGTGTCTCCGCACTTCCAATATGTTAGACCTGGTTACGTCTTTCTCATAGATAAAATATGGCTAGACTGATGGCTTCCCCTCCTCCCCCATGCTTTCTCACTCACCTGCTCTGAGCAAAGTGATTCTAGGAAGAAGCCCACATAGCCAGGAACTGGGGGGCTGCCAGCTGCCGACCAGCAATGGATTGAAGTCCAGATACCACAGCCCTCATGGAACTGAATCCTGCCAACAACTGCATGGATGGGCTTGGAAGCAGGATTTTTCCAGGTGGGCTCTGAGGTGATGACAGTCCTGCATGAACCATGGAGTGCAGCCGTGATGGGGACCTAAGCTGAACACCTGGAGCCCTAACCTGCAGGGGGTGTGAGAGAACCCAGCCCAGAGTCGGGGTGAGCTGCTACACAGCCACAGAGAGCCAGCACATCGCACTTGGTCATCTGTTGAGACTGGGTGGAGGCCAGTGTTTTGCGTGGAAGAGTTATTTTTAGATCTCCCCTTATCGCTGTGTCTTTCATGAAGACTTCAAGGAATCATTTTCTAACCAAAAACTAAGACAAAAACAACCCCCCTCCCCAAATCTCTCAAAAAGCCACACAACCAAACCTTTGGGAAACACCCAAGGAGTTTTTTTCTTTTTAAGATTTATTTATTTATTTATTTATTTATTTATTCAAAAGGCAGAGCTACAGAGAGGCAGAGGCAAAGGCAGAGAGAGAGAGAGAGAGAGAGAGAGAGAGATCTTCCATCCACTGGTTTACTCCCCAGATGGTCGCAACAGCCAGAGTTGTGCCAAACCGAAGTCAAGAGCCAGGAGCCTCCTCCAGGTCTCCCACTCAGGTGCAGGGGCCCAAGGACTTGAGCCATCTGTCCCATCTGCTGCTGATTTCCTAGGCCACAGCAGAGAGCTGGGTTGGAAGTGGAGCAGCCGGGACCCAAACCAGAGCCCATGTAGGATGCCAGCACCACACACGGCAGCTTTACCTGCTACGCCACAGCGCCGGCCCCCACCCAAAGAGTTTTCATCATGTATGATTCCTGGTTTTCAGATTGTGTGTGAGCAACTTCAGATAGTGCAGAACCCCATCTGCTGACCACAGGGGTTGCCTTCATTCTGCTGATTTGTCATCACGGAAGTGCATCAAGCAGAGCTGTGACACCCACCACGCTGCAGGCAAACATGGTGAGGTGACGCGTAAGTGGATCCCTCTAGCTATAGCTTGGACCTCCTTCAGAAAGCTGGGCCCATATTTTCAAATCCTTGGAGCTCATCTCACACAAATTCCTGAACTATCCCAACATAGGCAGGTTCCAAAGAGAAAGTGGGCCCCCTACGGTGGAGAGCTCTTTCCTCCCTAGGTTGGAGATCTGCTCTCTCAGTCTCTGTCAGGGGAGAAGCAAGGTTTTCTGTTTCTCAGGAATCAGCCTGCCTGAGGGTGGGAGGAGGGGCATGGGTCCTGCACCTGCCCCGGCTGCCTGCTGGGGGTTCCTGGGATGCACCAGTGTGGGAGGAGGGGTGCGGGTCCTGCACCTGCCCCGGCTGCCTGCTGGGGGTTCCTGGGATGCACCAGTGTGGGAGGAGGGGTGCGGGTCCTGCACCTGCCCCGGCTGCCTGCTGGGGGTTCCTGGGATGCGCCAGCCCAAGACCCTGGCCCTGTCTCCTGCTGCTCTTCTGGTTCCCTCCCTGGTCCCCAGCGAGGATTCCCGCACCTCGGCTTGCTTAGCCCTTTCTAGGTCCTGGGCGGTTTTCCCAGACTAGATTCCTGCTGGTATTCCCACCAGCCTGGCAGGAATGGCAGGGAGGCAGGCTTCCTGAAGTTCCCCTCCGCAAACCGCTCGGTGGGCTCAGAGCTTGCGCTGGGCCCCAGCCTGCTGCTCCCCATCCTCTGCTTGCTGTTCACCGGGTCTGGCAGGAGGGGCTGCCCAGCTGGCAGCTCCCCAGCTCCCGAGTCAGGGCCGTGACAGAGGTTGGGGTGTCTTACAGCTGATCTGATCCCCAGGAACTTGTTCTACTTGAGACGAAGCATGAGGCAGGTGAACAAACCGAGAAGGCGATTTTTAGGAGCTGTCCACTGAATCTCTTGTTTCCACCTTGGCCATGCCATTCCACCAAGGGAGTGGGGAAGACAGCTTGGAACCTCTACGCAGCGCTTTCTTCCGCTGCAGGACAATGCGGGTGGGGAAATCCTTAAGCAGCCGTGTGCACTGCGCTGGTGCCTGGCAGGCAGAGGGAGGCCTTGTGATTCAGTGCGGACTTGTGGGGTGGTGGAAGGAATTTCATGCCTTAAGGACGTTGAATGCAATGGCTGTGCGGGGACGTTCGATTGGGACCCTTTCTGCTTCCACTGAGACGCTGAAATGAAGCTGCTTGGGATGCTACCGCCAGTGACACGGCAGCCCCGCCCCGCTCACAGGGAGGGAACCCACGTCTCTGGGTCCTAGGGAAGATGGAGGCGGTGGAGAGGATCTGCTAGAGAAGTGGGCAAACTCCAGGAACCGGTTTCTTGGGCCACACCTGACGCCCCACCCGTCCTCACCGTGGGCGGAAGCAAGGGGTGTGGCCTACCGAGAGGGCGCTGCACCCAGGAGGCAGAGAACCGACACCTGGCCCTTGACCAGCACCACTGGGAGCTGCTGGTGGGAGCCTCCCGGAGAAGCGTGGAAGCCTGGAGCCTCCTTTTCTGTACATGGGGCCGAGAGCAGCTCTGGGGGGGCTCTGCCCGCCCTCCCGGGACTCCGCCCATCCTCCCGGGACTCCGCCCACCCTCCTGGGACTCCGCCCGCCCTCCTGGGGCAAGCGCCAAGATGGCTTCTCCAACACAGTCACCTCCCAAGCTGGCCTTTTTTTTTTTTTTTAAAGATTTATTTATTTATTCGAAAGGCAGAGTTAGAGGCAGAGAGAGAGAGGTATCTTCCATCCACTGGTTCACTCCCTAGATGGCTGCTACGGCTGGAGCTGTGCCAATTGGAAGCCAGGAGCCAGGAGCTTGTTCTGTGTCTCCCATGTGGGTGCAGGGGCACGAGGACTTGGGCCATCTTCCACTGCTTTCCCAGGCCACAGCAGGGAGCTGGATCGGAAGTGGAGCATTTGGGGCTTGAAGCAGCGCCCATGTGGGATGCCAGCAGTGCAGGTGTGGCTTTGCCCGCTACGCCACAGCGCCAGGCCCCCATGCTGGGCTTCTCACACAACCCCGTGGAACTCTGACTCTGCCGACCAGAGCTGGGCTGTGAGGCTCCGGGGCAATGCCACTGCTGCTGGCCACGGGTCTGCACTGCAGGGGTCTGGGGTCGTGGCGGAGGGGCCCTCAGCAGAGGGTCTCCTCCTGAAGCCAGGGACGTGGGGAGGGGCCCAGCAGGTGTCTGTCGTGGTGCGGAGCAGGGAGGACACCATGGGGACTCTCCAGGTCTCCCCACACTTCGCACGCGAGAAAGCTCGCTCTGCTGCCAGGCCCAGAGAGGGGAGCTGGCAGCCAAGTGACAATTGTCCTGTCTCCCACGCCCCTCCCATCCGTCCCCCTGCACTGGCCTTGGGGCCCGGGAAAGACCTTGGGGAGAGTGGGCCAGTGGCTGCTGATGTCAGGGCGGTGGAAGGCTCGTGGCCCTGGGCACCGTCTGAACCCAGAAGGAAGCACAAAGTAGATTAAGCAGTTGTGGCTAGGAGCTCCCTGCCTCACACGGTATGGCTGATGCAAGCCCATCCCTGACCCAGCCGTCTCCCTTCCCTCCCACTCACAGAGCAGGGCCTCCTCTCCCAGCTTCCTACCAGGAGGACGTGGGCCCACAACTGAACCGCAGCCGACAGAATGGGGCCGAGGAGATGGAACCACTCCAGGCCGGCTGTGACTGTCTCGTGAGTGACGTCGGTGCTCCAGTCCCCAGCCACTGGCGAAGCGGGGGTCCCTCCGAAGGCAAAGGGGCTATGGGGCACTAAGTGGGAGGGTGCCGGGTCTCCGAGTGACTGCGTGTGGAGCCAACCAGCACTCAGGGGCAGCAGGGGAACGGAAATACAGGCTTCTTAGGCTGAGCCGCTGGGTCCTGTGGTTGTCCATCAAGCTAACAGACATGGGCAGGGCTAGACTCAGACAAGAAAGTGGCTCCTGGGGCCAAATGCCAGCATCAGGAGTTCCTGGGGGGAGGTGTGGCCGCTTGTCACGTGGGCAAACTTCTGTCTCATGACTACTGTGTGTTACGTCTCTGTGGGGTGCACCCTTCTTGGCGAGGATGAAAGATACCAAGATACCTGCCCCTAGCGACAGACGGCAATGACAGCATCAGGAGCTGATGCTTGTTCCTGACCCCGGACACCCAACACCTGACACCCCTGTGCACTAGAGGCCATTGTGATGTGGATTTCCTGTGCCCTCGCCTTTCTGTTGCTGGAGAAGTGTTCTTACTTTCTAAAGCGTACAGTGTTATCCTCTTGGAAAAGTTTCCAATCCTGGGCCCGGCACTGTGGCATAATAGGTTAAGCCTCCGCCTATGGCACCAGCATCCCAAATGGGTGCTGGTTTAAGTCCTGACGGCTCTTCTTCTGATCCAGCTCCCTGCTAATGCACCTGGGAAAGCAGCAGAAGATGGTCCAAGTGCTTGAGCCCCTGCACCTGCATGGGAGACCCAGAAAAAGTTCCTGGCTCCCGGCTTTGGATCAGCTCAGCCACTGTGGCCATTTGGGGAATGGACCAGTGGATGGAAGATCTCTCTCTCTCTCTCTTTCTCTCTGTAACTCTGCCTCTCAAATAAATAAATAAATCTTTAAAAAAAAGAAACTGAGTCACGAATACTTTGATTTTAAAAAAAGTTTCCAACCCAAGGGATTGACGATACTTCGCCAGCTGTAAAATGCAGCTATAATTTTCTGAAGAACTGCTTTCCCAGCAATTTGCATGTTTCTATGAACCAGCAACAAAAAAAGTGTCTGAAAAGTTAGCTTTGCAATATGACAACCACTCGTTTGGTCAACAGCACCACTGAGGGGCAGCCACGGGGCCTCTGTTGGTTGCACCTGCTCTCCCTGTTATCACACTCGAGCTTGGCTGACTTCGGCTCCTTAGATCTCCAGACGTAGGTTTGGAGACAAAGCCACTTCTTCAGAGGGTGACTGAATTTACCATTCTTCTCCTAGTTGCTTTAGATCATGGACCCTCAGCCCCTTTGTTGAAATTTTAAAAGAAGATCAAAACCTCCAGTCGAATTTGGTTTTATTGCAGTTTTCTTTAGTGCTTTGATTCCCCCCCTTGGAATGCAACAATCCTTTCGTTCTCTTTCATTTTTCTTTAGACTTGGGACACCAAACGGTGACATCAGGAAAATGTCATCTGTGTGCACTGGCCAGCCTCCCTTTGAAGCACACATGCTCCCTGGGGCCACAGGACAAGGCCAGCCTGCAGAGAGGCTGAGCGGCTGCCGATGATTAATTCAAAGGCAGACAGCAGCATGTTCGTGGCATTCCTACTACGGAACACAATGGAAACGAATGCACGGATTTATTCCTCTCTAATTATTTCCTTATGCGAAGACCTCAAGATTTTCTTCTGCCATTGTCATGATCCAGCAAATGACATAAAATCCAGATTACGCTGTGTGGATGTTGGAAAGTGACATTTAAAATCTAAATGCCTTTCTAAAGGCCTGGAGAATGATCTGAGGAATTACCGCAGGGGATGCGGTTGTACTGTGGGGCTCTAGTAAGACGCACCCTTTGAAAAATGCCATCTTTTAAAGTTTGCAAAGCATCCCAGATTTTAGAGAAACTTGCAAATCACAATAATGGAACAGCACAGGGGTCCTCAGCCTTGGGGCGCGTGTACAACCACAAAGGTCACTGTCCCCAGCCTGTGTCTTGCATGCTCCAACTGTGTGCAACCTGCTGTGGGTGCCGTGTCGGGCAGAACATTGCTGGTCGCAGAACGAGCTTCATAAAGTCACTGCTGGTGAGTAAGATGTAAAGGAGGAAGACTGGGGGTGGAGACTCTATTTTTAGCTTTTTGGATGCAGTGCTACTGTTTTGGGAAACGCTGAGCATTGTAGAGAGCTTGCCATTTCACAGTAAATAGAAATATAATTGCTTTCAGCTTCATTTTATGGATTTTTATGTGCAGCTAAAAACAATTTGAAAAATGTAATGA
Organism: Sylvilagus bachmani; assembly: GCA_015711505.1. NCBI lineage: Eukaryota > Metazoa > Chordata > Mammalia > Lagomorpha > Leporidae > Sylvilagus > Sylvilagus bachmani. The sequence goes on along the minus strand of CM027393.1, from coordinate 115,495,009 downwards.
AATGACTCTAAACATTTACTTGGAATACAGTTTCTCCCCCAGCTAATTTTAGGATGTTTTCTGTTGAGAGTTTCCTGATTAAAATTAAAATAGAAATCGATTCCACTAACTTCTCACAGAAGAAATACATTTTAGAAGTGGGGGTCCAGGGTGGGCGCCGTCCACGTCCCACTGCAGATGCTCTCTTGTGCGTCCCGCCTGTCCTGTGATCCGAGCCTCCTGTGACAGCTGGCTGTACATGGACAGCAAAGGACTCTTAACAGCACTGGAGAGGTGATCTCTCCTTCTAGAAGAATCCTATGGGCTTCCTAACACACGTTGTGTCCAAGTTGCATAATGCTTACATTGGGAGTCCATCATAAATCCAAGATTGTAATTGCCTGTTTTCCCTGAGTAACATACACACAATTCTACTAAATTAGATACCATTATTTAAGAATAGTAATGATGTATCCCTCCGCCCTAGAAAACACATTTGAAATCATTTTAACCCTCTATAAACATTTTATCGTTTTTAGAGCTCTCTCATAAATAACTTTCTACAAAAGCAACAGCATTGGGCAGTGTTTGAACAGAGGGTAATAATTCATACCAATTATACTGCTAAACATAAGGCTGTGTGCCCGATAATATGTCATAATTCATACCTTATGGCCTGGTGGCAGTTAAAATACTATCCTTGTTTCGCAAACATTCACAATTGTGGGAAGCTTGCCTGTGTGGAACAATAAGCAGTGTTTAATTATTGAGAATAGTATCTGTTTAATTTTCTCAACGAGGGTAACATCACTCGAGGGTCATCTGAGGGTACCATTCATCCACAGAGAGTCTTGTACTTTATCTCAAATCGCCACTAGTGAGACTGTGACTCCTACCATGGACACTCCTGCCGTGGACTCTCTGATGACGGTCCTACCACGCAAGTGGAGCAGGTGCAATCGGATGGTGCTAACGTAGCGATGAGGCTGCAGGAGATGTTGTTTAAATAATCCACAAGGGTGATGCCTTCTAGCTTCAGAAGGTCGACAAACCTCTGGTGAGGAATGAGGAAGCACAGATAATGCTTAATGATGCTCTGGTACCCTAGCTGGTGACTGTTACAAGACCACGCAGGCCCTACTGGGCACAGGAGCATGGCGGAGACCCTTACCGGGCTTGGGACCCCTCACTTCATGGACGATCTCCTGAGAGTGGCTTTGCCACATGGCTTCTTGCAATCTCTGCGTATCAAGTTAAAGTGGCATGGCCACTGGGGTCACAAAGACGGGGGTTCCTGGCTGAAGGACTACCTGAGGTCCTGCGCTCACTGCGCTGTCAGTGGGCAGATGATGCCACCGCCTTATAGGCAGCTGGCAGGGCTGCCTATGGACTCAACTGCATTCCCTCGAAACTCGCAAGTGCAAACCTCAGCTGGAATCCCATGGTGTTTGCAGAACAATGGAGGTGCAGTGGTCGTGAGCCTGGAGTCCTCCCAGTCGGACTGGCGTCCATATAGGAAGAGCCCCCACAAAGCTTGCTTGCTGTCTGTCTTCTCTCTGTTGCATGAGGACAGAACGATGAGCTTCTGTCTGCACACCAGGCAGTGGGGCCGTCACAGACATGAAGCCTAAGTGTGGGCTTCTCAGCCTCCCCACCTGGAGAGGTGATACTCACTGTGTGAACTCCCCAGCCTGTGGAGACTTTTAAAAATCAATTAAAACAGTGAGTTTTAGGACTGCTATGTGCTGAGCACCTGGCCAAGTCACACCAAGTGCTTCAGTGGAGCCTGGACACAGGCTCTCATGAGATGTCTATGTCAGGAGTCATCCGCCACACTGGTCTAAATAAATAAGTGTGGTGCAGTGGGTCGAACTGGATCTCCAGTGTCGCGGGCATCCCAGTGAGCACCAGCTCCAGGCCCGGCTGCTCCACCGCCAATCTCTGCCAATGCTCCTGGGAAGGCCAGCAGCAGATGGCACGAGTGCATGGCCCCCCGCCATCCACGTGGGAGACCCCGATGGAGTTCCAGGCTCCTAGCGTCAGCCTGGCCGAGCTGGGCCATTGTGGTCAACTGGGGAGTGAGCCAACAGATAGATAGATCTGCCTCTCCCTCTCTCTTCTAATTCATTCATTCATTCAAGTAAATAAATAAACAAACTATCTTTATAAGCAAATGTGTTGTGGAGGATGCAACTCCAGCTTTTTACACACCCAAGATCACAATGTGCCTACAACATGCGAGGCAGGCCTCAGAGAGCCATGGGGATAGGGATGCCGGCTTCTCCTGTGGCTCCTGGTCAGGTTTAGGAAGTCAAGGGGAGAGGCTGGGGAGAGGTAGGCGGGGCGAGCAGACAGAACGCCTCCTGTGATGGCTGGATGGCAGCAGGGGTATAGAGCGCACGGATTAACCACGTTCCTATTTCCCTGACACAAGGGCATACCTCTCACATGCAAACCACACGCTCCAGAGCCCGTGCCTCAACCTCCTCCCGTACCAGCTCCCTGGGCCCCCACTGCAGGCACCATCTGCCCGATCCACTGGTCCCAGGACTGGGGAGCGACCCCCAGAGACAGCTTGTATCCCCGAGAACCCACAGCTGTTGGTCACGCTTGTTCTCTCTGCTCCTTCTGTGGGAGCGACAGCTCTCTGGCTTCCTCCTGCCACCTGGCCAGCCCTGGGCCTCCCCCGTGTGCCCCTCCCACTCCAAATGGCACGGTATGATTGCCTCTCTTATGATTTCTGAATACGACCAACTACCTTTCTCATACCAGCTGCCTCTCGATCTGTTGGTTCCACCATAGCTGAATAAGCATAAGCTTACATGGAAAGCAGGGCTCTGGACCCTGACGTTGCACAACGCAGCCGGGCAGCACCTGTCACGGCGGGTGGGAGGGATCGCCTCACCGCCTGTGCTTGTCTGAGCAGAGAGCACGCGTGTCCCTGGAAGACCACAGCAACAACAAACAAGGAGACCCACAGGAGAGCGTAATTGTACCCTTTTATTGGCACAGTCGATTTCCAAAGGCTGGTATGAAGAGAACGTTCGAAGTAGCAAGACATGGTGGTCTGGGGCCATTGCTCCGAGTGTGCCGACAGCCGGGGGGACCGCATCCACGCGCGAGGAGGGCCGGGGCACGCAGCAAGTCAGTCATGCAGTGGACGCTGGAAGGGAGACTGCTTTGTGATGCAGAGTCTCCGTGGACTTGTCCCATGTCCCTGGGTACATGTGAGCCTTGGCTGCCACCAGCTATGGATCTGGAGCCCTAAGTGTGCGAGTGAGTGCTGTAGGCGCTCCTGGAGCCGCGCTGAAGTGGGGAGGTGACATCTAACGAGGTGTGCACGGGCCACCCAAGTGTCCAGGAGCACAGGGCACGGGCAGGGACCATAGCCTCCTGACCCACGGCCAAATCTAAAGCAGGGAGCTCCATCCTAGTTCTCGCAGGGGTGGACACCGGCAAAGCCGAGACCACAACAAGATGGTCGAGACAGGTTTAGGTATGACGCGTTTGAAAGAAGGGGGTGGGGTGGATAGAAAGAAAGATCTAGAGAGGATGTTTTAAAATCTATATTTTGAGGCAAGGAGCACCACCAATTGCATAAAGTTATAAAATACAGTAATAAACACGTCAGGAGTGGTCAGGAGACACAAATGCCTACACAGAAGTAAGATGTCTGTCCACGTTCTGGACCGTATTAAAACCCTCAGACGTACACGGCCGTTGTTGCTGATTTCTGTAAAAATGCACAGGGCGTGCACGTGGGTCCCTCCATGCCCACCTCTGTCTTCCCTTCTCGCTCCTCAAACATCTATTCCCAGCGTCTCTCTTGCCACCGATGGGTAGCATGGCCTGAAGACGTGGAACCTAAAACTCAGAGTGCATCACCACAAATCGGGTAGGAAACAACACACACACACACACACACACGGACTCACACATGCCCCCGCGTGTGCACATACACACGCATGGATGGACTCACACATGTTCTCGAGTGTGCACACACATGGATGGATATACACACACTCTCACATGCACACACGTGCACACACACGGATGGACTCACACACGCTCTCACAAGTTCGCACACACGGATGGATGCACACATGCTCTCACGTGCACACACACACACACGCACACGGGAAACTTCATGTGTTCAGCGCCAGGGTCCTGTGCTTTGTTGTGGAAATGGTTGGAGGCAGCCCCAGCATGCATGAGAGGCACCGTCTGGCGACACGGCGCGGCGTGGCTGGGTGGTGGGGCTCCGTGTGTGGCCATGCGGCCACGTCAGATGGTACTGTCCCAGAGCTCGGAGGGCAGCCTGTGGCAGGGGCCTCCTTCTGGCTTCTTCACAAGGGTCGGCTTCTTGCAGGGCGGCGGGGGAGGCGCCCTGGGCTCGGCGGGGTGCAGGATCTGCTGCCACTCCTCTGCCTCCTCACAGAGCTTCCGCCTCCAGTCCAGCAGCTCCTGCAGGGCCACACTCTCGTTCTCCGAGAGCCGCAGCTGGTGGATGACCTGCGGGAGGAAGACGGAGGAGAGCAGCAGTGAGTGAGGCATGCAGCAGAAACACCCGGGGAACAGGGGTCCCGCTGGGGGCCCAGAACGGGCTCTCTGCAGAGCTCCAGGTGGGACAGCCCCTGGGGAACCCCTGAATGAAGACCAGTGGAATAGGACGCCGAGGACAGCCCCTTATGCCATCAATGCACACACAAGTGCTTCCGAGCAGTGAGCGCTGGGAGAGACACCCACGGCGACACGGAGCTGCTCACCGCTGGAGGACCGGCTGGAGGACCGGCTGGAGGACCGGCTGAGCCCGACAAGGCCTGGACCCTTGTTGGTTTTCTCGAAGGACCTGAGCCCAGACCACCCCGGCTGCACCTGTTGCTCCTTGCGGCTCGAGGGGAGAAGGGGCTCCCCTTGACTTCAGATGGCACGGCAGGACGAGGATTTGGGCAGCTGTGGCCAGCATAAGGGGGCGCTGCAGACGCCCATGTTGGTGGCATTCATGACGTGAGTACACTGGGTTAAAAATGAGACTGCGCAGTAAGAATGGGAATGCCGAGCGGAAACGACGTGGTACGTACCACTCCCACAGGGTCAGGGGCTTTGTCCTGGTACCACAGCCCCCCCTGAACACAGGATAAAATGAAGCCAAGCAGAACTCGGTGGTAAGGGTCCTGCACAGACAGTAGCACCTGGAAGGCAGCAAGGATCCTCGGCGCCCCAGCCCTGGTTTTTTTTTTCTTTTTTACAGGCAGAGTGGACAGTGAGAGAGAGACAGAGAGACGGAGAGAAAGATCTTCCTTTGCCATTGGTTCACCCTCCAATGGCTGCCGCGGCTGGTGCGCTGCGGCCGGCGCACCGCGCTCATCCGATGGCAGGAGCCAGGTGCTTCTCCTGGTCTCCCATGCGGGTGCAGGGCCCAAGCACTTGGGCCATCCTCCACTGCACTCCTGGGCCACAGCAAGAGCTGGCCTGGAAGAGGAGCAACCAGACAGAATCTGGTGCCCCGACTGGGACTAGAACCTGGTCTGCCGGCTCCACAAGGCGGAGGGTTAGCCTAGTGAGCCACAGCGCTGGCCCACCCAGCCCTGGTTCTAAAATCAACAATGCAGCCCTCTATGTACCCAAGGAAGAGGAGTCCCAAGGCTTCAGTGAAGGGGAAGGTGCTAACAAGACACAGAAGCCACGGAGGTCAACCTATCTTCAGAGGTCATAGCTCCATCTCTGGCTGCTTATCAGCCAAAGGAGTCTCCCGAGTTGAGTTTCTAGGCAACCAAAAAAAAAAAAAAAACCAAAACAACCACCCAACCACCCAATAAGCATGCATGTGGCAGAGGAGATAGCCAGTGAGCCCCAGGCTCCGATGGAGAGGAGTGTCGAGGGAAGCTGATTGGGGGGGCTGGGCAGAGGCTGGAGGGGCTGGGTGGCTTCTCCCAGAGGTGAGATGAGCCGAGAGGACACCTGCCAGGGAGGACTTGCAGAACGCAGCTACTTAGTGCATGCTCTGGGTGCCAAGTGTGCATGACATTCTTCTCTAAACACCTGGCAACCAGCAGCCCACGTGCTGCTCTTACGTAGCTGCTGCCATTGGCAGGGGAGGAGACCAAAGTGCAGAGAGGCCAGGGAACTTGCCCACAGGAACGAGGAAAGGGGAGGAAGCAGGCCCCGCCCTGCACAACCTTCCTTCACAGGCGCTGGGTCCCTCTGCCCCGTGGTGGCTAACGGGAACTCCCGCGGGATCTGGGTGTCTCCCCACGTGTGTGTTCTAGGTCTCGTCGCATCCTCCACCAGTGCGTGCTGTGCTGTCCGCTTTTAGATGCATGGAGGGGAACCTCCCTGTCTGTGGGCCTGGGCACCCATTCAGCTGCTTGCAGCACTCTCTGAAAAATTATGTTGCTAGGCTCATCCTTGGAGGCGGCACGTGACTGATGGACAAGCGCCTCATCCTTAGGAGACGGCACGTGACTGACGGACAAGCGCCTCATCCTTGGAGACGGCACGTGACTGACGGACAAGCGCCTCATCCTTGGAGACGGCACGTGACTGACGGACAAGCGCCTCATCCTTAGGAGACGGCACGTGACTGACGGACAAGCACCTCATCCTTAGGAGACGGCACGTGACTGATGGACAAGCGCCTCAACCAGCTCAACTGATGTGTCCAAAGGTATGCTGAGCTGTCATTTCTGCAGGCGGAAAAACGTGAGAACCATGCAATAGAAAACAAAGCCAGAGGGGCCAGTGCTGTGGCCTAACAAGTAAAGTCGCCACCTGCAGTGCTGGCATCCCATATGGGCACGAGTTCAAGTCCCGGCTGCTCCACTTCTGATCCAGCTCTCTGCTATGGCCTGGGAAAGCGGTAGAAGATGGCCCAGGTCCTTGGGCCCCTGCACCCATGTGGCAGACCCGGAGGAGGCTCCTGGCTTCTGATTGGCCCAGCTCTGGCCATTGTGGCCAATTGGGGAGTGAACCAGCAGATGGAAGGCCCCCCCCCCCCAGCCTCTCCTCTCTATATATATAACTCTGACTTTCAAATAAATAAATAAATCTTTAAAAAAACAAAAAGAAAGCAAAGCCTATTTCCACTTCTGCACAGGAAATCACAGTTGGTAGCAGCTCCTGTTTCATCAAAAATAACGAGAGAAAGAGGGTCAACTGCAGAAATAACATCAGAGGGCTCTGTCAAGCTGAGAACGCTCCGGATGGCGCGAGGCTTTCTGCGCTGACTGGTGATGACCGGCTGCTTCCTTCTAGGGAGACTTGCCAGTTCTGAGCTCTTCGGCAGACATGGAGGCCTTTTGGGGGGGGGGGGGCAAGGAGATTGTGAAATGCTTCCCAGCTACACATTTCCAGATACAAAAGGAAACCTGAGGTTCCCCAAACGCACAGCCATTTCCCACAAGGGACACTGGTTGAGCACATCCACTGCAGGGTGACTGGTGCCTTAGCAGAGTGACATCTCCCCCAGCTAAGCAAACGCTGGACAGGGGCCGTGATGGCCTGCAGCCCATGGCCAGCACCAACTTCAAGGCACTTGCAGACTTGACACACTGTAGATCCTGCGGCTGTTGGTGGTGCTGGGGCTGGAGGGTGTGGAGCCAGGTGCGTGGGAGCTCTCTGCGCCGAGGGATGAAGCCTTGAGCAGCCATCACCAGAGCACAGGTGGTCCAGGGGCTCTGGACAAGATGCAGAGGCTGCCCAGCTCTCAGCCCAGCTCTGCTCTGATGTGACTGAGCCCCTCCCAGAGCTAAGTGCTCTCGGTCACCACCCTCTGAGCGATCACTACCCCAGGGACCCCCAATGTTCACGGACAATGTGCAAAAAAAAAAAAACTGTATGCATGGGTTTCAAAATACACCAAAACTAATTCCATTGTTTTCCAGGGACTTTTAAAAGTACCTTTGTATATAGAAAAAGACAACAAAATCTGACCAAAAGTCAAAAGATAGAACACTCAAGGATGATTCACATCTTGGAGTTAACAGATAAAGACTTTAAACTGCTTTGATCATGGGCCGGGCATTTGGCCGAGCAGTTAAGACACCCTTGTCCCACGCTGGAGTATCTGGTTTGAGTCCCTGCTCCAGCTCCTGGCTCCAGCTTCCTGCTAACGCAGATCCTGGAGACAGCAAGTGGTCACGTAGTGGGCCCTCTGCCACCCGTGTGGGAGGACTTCGGTTGAGTTCATGGCTCCTGGCTTTTTCTGGGCCGAACCCCATCCCATTGTGCGCATTTGGGGAGTGATGCAGTGAATGGGAGCCGTCTGTCTCTGTGAGTCTCAAATACATAAGCACCTATGATTCGGCATTTAAAACAATACAGAAAATGCCAAATAGAAGAGATACCACAATAACCATACAACAGGTGTACTGGACTTCGAGGATAAAGAACACAGTGAAGCAATATTCAGAGGTGTGTCCAGAGCTGGGGACAGCATCAACACACATCCACAAGCCCATCGTGCCAGACAGAAGATAAACACCACCCCTGTGCCCGCACCAGCAAGAAGCCAAGGCTAGACCACATTGAAAGTGCCACAGGCCAACCACAGAAAACAGCTTTAAACATGCAGAAGAGGAAGTCGCATTCCAGTCAAAGGCGCTGCAGAGAGAGTGACCAGCAACTTCTTGAGAGAAACACCAAGAGCAGGAAACAGCAAACGACAGGTTAAATTCCTGAAAGAGACACATCAGCCAACACTGCTGAACTCAATAAAAAAATGACAGTGAAAACAATGTTTTTGGACAAAGAAGTAAAATGAAGGACTTTGTCATCATGAAGTTTTTCTAGGATGATTGAAAATAATGCCAAATGGAAAAATGGATATAATTTCTTTAAAGAACAAAACATGGAGGTATCCCGAGGAGTATGCAGGGTTACTATATATGTTGAGAGACAGACAGAGAGATCTATCCTCTCTGCTGGTTCACTTCTCAGATGCCCGCAGTGGCTGGGGCTGGGCCAGGAGGCTGGAACTAACTGTGGGTCTCCCAGGTGGGTGGCAGGGACCCAAGCACTTGAGCCACCACCTGGTGCCTCCTCGCGCTGCATTAGTAGGAAACTGTAGCTGGGAGCACGGCCAGGCTTCAAGCCCGGGCACTCTGATGTGGGATGGAGGTGTCCCAAGGGGCACCTTAACCATTAGGCCAAACGCCAGCCCTGGAAAACGGAAAATTTCAGAAGGCATTAGGAATGCAAGAGCAAGTGAGCCCCTGGGTAAATACAAATGATATGCTCGGAATGTCTGGAAGACGGGGATGCCTGCCAGCAATCATTGCAAACGCCAGGAGGAATTAAATAGAGTTGAGATACCTTGAGTTTCCAGCAACATTAGCAAAGTGGAAAATTAGTAAGGATTCGGTAAGTCAAGTAGGGATGACTTGTTCTCTAGTGAAGCTACTTAAAGACCAGTGAGAGAACATTCAATCAGTGAGTGACAATAAGGAAAATATGAAATAATAATTAACCTAAAAGAGAAGTATAGAAAGGGATATAAAACAGAGGGAAATCCCTACATAAAAGAGTGAAGCATAAAGGTGAGACAGACGTGTCTGAGTGCCTTGTGGGAGCCCCGGCCCCACTTCTGATCCAGCTTCCTGCCAGTGCGCATCCCAGGAGGCAGCAGGTCACGGCCCAAGTACCTCCCACCCACATAGGAGACTTGGACTGAGTTCTGAACTCTGATCCAGCTCAGCTGTTGCAGGCATCTGAGGAGTGAGCTAGCATAGGGAAGACCTCTCTCTCTCTCTCTCTCTTCCTCTAATTGAAAGAAAACACATAAATAAAAATTGGGGGAAAATCCCCAAAATAGAATCCAAATCTCCACCCGGCTGCTGGTGCTTTGATGGCACTGTGTCCTGAGAGTCGTGAGCTTGAGCCACCACCCAGCACTGTCTCCACACGGAGCACGAAATGGATCCATCCTGCATACTTGCAGATCCTCTCTCCCACAGATCTTCACCATGACCGAGAAGGCACTGCATGACCATCTTCCAGCCTTCGGAGAGGAACAGCCGTGAACTTGGAGCCACCCCACAGAGGCACGGGGCAGGGCACGTCTACTCTGAGACTCATGGTGGCTGATCCAAAGCAGGCTCATCCCAAAGCTCCCGAGTCACTGCTTCTCTTTTTGAAATAAATGAATAAACTCTCTGCCCTTTCGAAGCTTCTCAGGGGTTACTAAAAATATCTGAATCCCCAGCTACATTACAAAAGGTGAGGCTTATGCACTCAAACCACAGGAAAGTCCCATTCTTAATGAGACTGTGGATGCCGGGAATGATGGAGTGAGCGTGAAGACGTCCACTTGGAGTCCCAGGGAGAGCTGGCGAGGTTCCTGATAAGCAGAGTGTGGCTGATGCTTGCAACAACTCACACCCAGGAGCAGCCCTTCACGGAGGGAGCCCGTGGAACTTCCCTGTTTTCTTTCTATCACAGTGATGGGAGACTGAGTGCAGCCTGCTAGGAATACGAGGATCCTTGCCACAACAGCGTTAAGTGAGGTGCTGAGATAGCGACATTGCTGATCTTCATTTGAAACAAAGAACTGGGGGCTGGTGCTGTGCTGCAGTGGGCTAAGCCTCCACCTGCCACGCCGGCATCCCATATGGGTGCTGGTTTGTGGCCCGGCTGCTGCATTTCTGATCCAGCTGTCTGCTATGGCCTGGGAAAGCAGTGGAGGATGGTGAAGTCCTTGGGCCCCTCACACACGTGGGGGACCTGGAGGAGGCTCCAGGCTCCTGGCTCCTGGTTTGGATTGGCGCAGCCAATTGTGGCCAGTTGGGGAGTGAACCAGCAGATGGAAAACCTCTCTCCCTCTCTCTCTCTCTCTCTCTCTCTCTCTCTCTCTGCCTCTCTCTGTCTGTTAACTCTACCTCTCAAATAAATAAATAAATAAAATCTTTTAAAAAAGGAACAATTCCCAGGTTATGTCTGAAATGAAGGTAAGAATTCTGGGTAAAGACTTGTGGTGGGGGCTCCCTCCAACAAGGGGGGACCCTTGTTAGGACCAGGCAAGGATCAGAAGCAGAAGAGAGCACCTTGGACTCCTGATGCTTAACCTGCCTTGTTCAGATCTTATTCTATGTATTAGACTGTAAAGCATGAGAATCATACCTGTCGTAGATAGTGAGAGACCTTCCGCGTTGTAGAATAGCAAACACACAGAACAAGGAGCTGTTTCCCTGGTGGCCCTGCATTGCACAAGCGACAAGTGCCACAAGGGACAGTGACAAGTGTCAGTGACCCTAACCCTAACCCAAACCCAAACCCAAACCCTAGCCCAAAGCCTAACCCTAACCCTAACCCTAACCCAAACACAAATCCTAATCCTAACCCAAACCCTAACCTTAACCCTAACCCTAACCCAAACCCAAACCCTAACCCTAGCCCAAACCCTAACCCTAACCCTAACCCAAATCCTAACCCTAGCCCAAACCCTAACCCTAACCCTAACCCAAACCCAAACCCTAGCCCAAACCCTAACCCTAACCCTAACCCAAACCCAAACCCAAATCCTAATCCTAACCCTAACCCTAACCCAAACCCAAACCCTAGCCAAAACCCTAACCCTAACCCAAACCCAAACACAAATCCTAACCCTAGCCCAAACCCTAACCCTAACCTTAACCCTAACCCTAACCCAAATCCTAACCCTATCCCTAACCCTAACCCTAACCCAAACCCTAACCCTAACCTTGTGCTGTTCCCTTGTTCTGGGGAACATGCTAAGTGCCTGGCTTTTTACAAGGCTTTGTGGACATGCCACACACACACACACACACACACACACACACACACTGAGTCTACCTGGCAGAGACTCAGAGCAGGGCAAAATGCGGGAGGATAAGATCATTTTTTTTAACCATTTATCTGGGGAAGGGGGCTTCAGTTGGAAAGGGAAAGGGTGGGGTGGGTGGGGTTCAAGGGTGAGGGTGGGATGTTCCCCGGGCATCATGTAGACCAGCGGCAGGAATGCCACTGGACACCAGATTCCACACAGCACGAGGAGGCTGAGGCTGGCTCTGAGCAGGCTCTGTGTGGCTGGAGGGTCTGGGCTTTGGCACGGTGTCGTGTGGCTGCCCTGGCTCAGGAGCTTCCCCAGCTGCAGGGGGACACAGAAGCCAGGGATCCCAGGTGGCTCAAGGGGAGAGCCCTGTGAGCACAGCCCCTAGGGTCTGGCCCCTGTGAGTTCCTCGAGTTGAGAAACCCTTCCCTACACACTGTGGAGTTAGGACTGTTAGGATGGCCAGGCTGAGTGACGCCAAATTAAAAGACTTTCCCACGATCTGCCACCCTGTGCGAGCACAACAGTTTTTCTTTGCTATTAAAGAGAAGTTCTCAAAACACCGAGTGGCTCACTGGGATTACAACATGACTAAGATCTCTGTGTCAGTATCGAGAGACACACACATGTGTGATTTAAGGCTAAAGAAGGCTTTACAGGAGGCAAATGACGAAAGGTTTACGAGTTTTTTGAATTTTAGGATTAAGTAATAAAGGACACAAGCAGCCCTTAGTGACAGGTGGAGCAAATGTTAATTATTTCTCCTGAATTTCAGAGGTCTTAAGTTCTTTGCATGACCAAATATTTTTGCATGTATTTTCCAGGTTATTTTTTTTTTTTTTTGCTTTGTATCATCTGAACACCCACTTCTCAACCCAGCACTCAACAAGATCTCATTCTCTGCCTTTACGTGTTATTTATGGGAGGGTGAACATAAGTAAGTCTATTTATACTGTTGCAGGTTAACAACCAAAGAGCAGACGCATTTAATACGCAAATGAATTTTCTTTTTTTTTCTCCAGGGAAAGCAGAGTGACAGCAGGAAGTGCAAAAGTCTCCCAGCCTTTGTGGCAGAAAACAAGGGAGGAGATTGGCTGAGCCCCTGGCAGGGACCGGAAGGAAGCCCCACATGCAGGTGGACGCCGCTGATGGCCAGGGCCGTGCTTGCAACGGCCGCGCCATTTCAGCCAAACACAATCTTACATCTAACCCCGATTTCTGGAACTTTCTTTTATCCCTTTCGTGGACTTTTATTCTATTCAGTTTATACACTTGCTCTGGTTTTACAGCTGTTACATGAGCTAAAAGCACAGAGATTTCATGTGTGTGCGTACACACTCTGCTGCAAAATAACACAAAAATGTTAAGGGTCAAGGAGAAGTTCTTCCAATTTCCAGAGCCATATATGTGGGGGGACTTTGAAGAAGTTTGTGGGAGAACGGAATTAAAAGATCAGTTTATTTTGGTACAAAAATTGTTGAAATAATTTCTCACAACACACATTTTTTGGGAACCTCTCCTGTTCGTGGGTTTCCATTTATGTGTGGCGTGTCTGAAGCACCCTCCTATATTATGCAGTTTGGAGATGTGTTGATCTAGCCCTGAGTAGAGTTAGTCACTGCTTGAGAAACCAAGGGTGCGATTCAAAATGAATCAAGCAACATCTCACTTAGTTAGACAGAGGACGTGCACGGACGGCTGGCCCACATTGAGAGAAGGGGGTTATCGTACTGACAGCACACGAGACCTGTGCTGGGTGTTTGTGTTGGTTAGGACCAGGAGCAGGTGAATGCCTCCCCTCCCGCAGGCCCAGGGACAGGAACAGAGTGAGTGTCTTCAAGCCAGGCCAGGTGGACCTAGGAGCTGCACTCCCGGGGCGTGCATCCAGAGAACGACTTTTTAGATGCAAGGAGGCCCTGGGAGCTCACTCACGATGCTGGGCTGCTGGGAGATCGCATGGGGGTTGGTGGGCCCTCGGCCCTCGCCTGCTATGCACCTCTCAGTGTCAGGATGAGCTCTGACAGCCATCAGGCAGAGTGGGACGGTCACCATGACATCCTGCTCAGAGGCTCTAATAAGCTCATACTAGATCCAGAACTGTGATTTCTGCATGACATGGAGAAAATGACTCTATTCTAGAACAGAGTTAAAGAGAGAAAACAACAACCAATCAAACAGGCTTTGAGGAACGGCCATGGGCTCTCTAGCAGTTTAAATGTCTTTGCAAACAAAATTGTTCGGAGGATCTAATGAAATGCTTGGGAATTAGTGTGTGGTTTTTATTTTTAAATTTGGCGTTCAAAGGAGACCTGACAGAGCTTGGGGGTCGCTTGTGATCCTGTGATGAGAGAGCCACAGTGCACGGGGAGCTGGGGAAATCGGAGCCTTGGAAAGAAATCCACAGCCGGATTCCCTTTCAGAAACCACAGGGGCAGTGTCGGTGGAGCCACCCTGCCGTGGCTGTGCCGGTGCTGAAGAGAGGCTGCGGTTCTTGTACACACGCCCGTCTGTTTAGACCACATACACCGCCACGCTGAAGCGGCCACACGCCCGCACCACTTTCTCCCACTCTTCAGGGTCACGAGCAGGTGCATGGGCACATCTGCTGTGCACACAGGAAGTACACTTCAGCCCAGCCAGTGGGAGGGACACACAAGGATCAGTTTCCAGACCCATTTCTCTACGGGCGGGAGACTCATCCTCCAGCCAATCTCTTCCTGTCATCAGGATGTCAACACGATTCCTTCCTAGAAACCGCCATCCCCAGAGCACAGCAGTGCTGCCCATACAATCTGGCGACGGTTGCCCCCACAACCCAGCACGGGGCAGCAGGGGCTTCCTTCTGATCCGAGAGCATCTTCACGATCTGATATTCACAAGTTCTAGGTGGGAATCTAGCTTCCATTTCCCAACACAGACTGCGAAGTGTTCCCTGTCTTCCAGCATCTAGGATATGAAGACAGAGTTCCACTCAGCGACTTAAGGACTGATTTCATGTGAGATCTTCCTTGAACGTGCAACCTTTGTAAGTAGTTCAGTTATTTGCAGGGGTCCAAAACACTAAAAGTCTTATAACTTAGAGGAAAAATGCAACATGATCTGAAGGCTTAGTGAGGTTTATGGCTTATGGATCTACTCATTTTTGATAATTCCTTATTGTGCCTTTAATAGAGTTCTATGAGCTGAACTAACTAGAAATGAGATATAAATTCATGTGGACACGGATTTCTATGGGTTATACTAATACATATGAAGCACTAGATTGCTGCTGATTTTTATCTTGTCTTTCTTTTCAAGGATAAAAATAATCTGTGTTAAATAATTCATACGTGAAATCATGTTGCTGCTCATTTGTCACAGAATTGATTTTTCTATTGACTATTCACCCTCAGGTGAAAAGAGGCATTTACTGACATTTATGGAAATTAAAAGAAGGCAGTGTCTTGGCTGACAGGATAGTGAACATTAGTGTTTAAGATGCAAATTTCATTACCACTAGGTGCTAACAAGACATTGGAGGGAACAGGCGTTAAAGAAGAGGTTTGGAAACCACAGCGGGTAAAACTGAGCTCTGCCGAAATAAATCCTGAAGATTTGGCAGAAAATACAACATGACTCAGCACCATGCTTGTGAAAGCGCTGTATATGTCTGTACTGCTAAAATATCAGGAGCACCATCCGAAAGTGAGCATAGCACCTGTGGCTTAGCCTGGGAAGTGCTATTCCTTCTTAACTCAGAACAGTCATTTACACAGCGCCCAGTCAAGTTCATGTCCTGTGCTGCCTACGGTTTAGATAAAGAGGGAAATGTGATTTGAAAAGCACATGAAAGGCTTTATTAGAAACAAGATTACGAATATCTGGACCATCGGGTTGAGGAAACCAGAAGAGTTTAATTTGTTAGCCTTATCTGGGTGGTTTGCTCTCTTTTCTTTTCAAAGATTCATATATTCATCTGAAAGTCAGAGTCACAGAGACAGAGAGGTCTTCCATCTGCTGGTTCACTCCCCAGATGGCTGCAACGGCCAGTGCTGAGCCAGGCCAAAGCCAGGGCCAGGCTGGAGCCAGGAGCCAGGAGCTTCATCTGGGTCTTCCACGTGGGTGCCAGGGCCAAGGACTTGGGGTGTCCTTGGCTGCTTTCGCAGCAGGGGGCTGACCTGCAAGTGGAACAGCTGGGACCCAAATCCGTGCCCATGTGGGATGGCGGGATTGCAGGCAGTGGCTTTAAGCCAATGGCCACAACACCAGCCTTGCTTTCTTAAAAGACTGGACAACTCTTCATGATGTACCTAGTAAGTGATGTTCTATTGGATACATTGCGTAGAATTTAAATAGACTTCCGGGTATGGCAGCTTAGTTCACTCACTCAGCTCATAGAAATCCACAGAAGGGCATCCTGATGAGCGAGTGAGTCGGTGCCTCACGTGAACTGAAGGCTACACTCGGGGTGCTGCTGCACATCGAGCCGCATAATGAATCTGTGACACGCAAGTACACATCTGAGACGATTTCTGTTCTCTGACCCCAGTTCATTCCCAAAAACACTGCAGTGGCCACAAAACTGCGTGGCAGAGTGCAGCAAAGACCCACGTCACATATTTAGAGTGTGTTTACATTAACGACATTATGGTTACAGAGTTCAAATACAGAGATATATGGAAAAAACATAAGTCTGTTATACTGGGTGCACAGCAAGTAAGAGCACTGGTATTCTTGGGATGAGATGGCAGGCTTACTGCTAACATCGAGAGGTATTACTATGCCTGAGCATAGTTAAGCAACTAGATTTTCTCTCTCCCAAGCAATGTCTCAAAGAACATTCATTCATTTCACCTGGCGGCCCCAAAATCTTCGATGTCACTGCCTTCCCCATCCTAAATATCAACCCCCATGCTCCAGCATCTTCCAGAGAGCTCTGGATTTTCCAGCCACACTGATTATTCCAGCCCCGTCGTCATCCATCCTCACATAGTCTCTCTATTTCTACCCAACCAGATATATGCAGAACACACTCTGCTCCTCTTCCCTACAATAGTCCTGATTTGCATGTCCAAATATAGACCTCCCGGCTGATGAAGTCCTCTGAGGTTTCCAAGGCCCAACTCCAGTTCCAGCCTCATGATCCTGCTCTGTCCTTGAAGCATCTTCACCTGTTCTTACTTCAGTAGCGAGTCACAACCACACGGAACACGCAGGCTAAGGACTATTTGCCTCCTTTCATAGCTACAGGAATTCATTTTCAAGTCACTTGGCTACTCAGTGGCAGAGGCAGAATGCAAATTCAGGTACCCAAAGTTCAGTCGAGCTAATTACACTGACTTCCAAGTTGATTTCCCTGTCTTTTAATCAACCAACAAATGGGCTTTAAATGATGAAGGCACTGATAGGTTATATAGAACCTGGTAGGGCCGGCGCCGTGGCTCACTAGGCTAATCCTCTGCCTGTGGCGCCGGCACACCGGGTTCTAGTCCTGGTCGGGGCGCTGGATTCTGTCCCAGTTGCCCCTCTTCCAGGCCAGCTCTCTGCTGTGGCCCAGGAGTGCAGTGGAGGATGGCCCAAGTGCTTGGGCCCTGCACCCCATGGGAGACCAAGAGGAAGCACCTGGCTCCTGGCTTCGGATCAGCATGGTGCACTGGCCATAGCGGCCATTTGGGGGGGTGAACCAATGGAAAAGGAAGACTTTCTCTCTGTCTCTCTCTCTCTCACTCTCTAACTCTGCCTGTCAAAAAAAAAAAAAAAGTCACAACCCACAACCTGCTCCCTCAGGGGGCTTCCAATCAAGCCGAGCAACAGGCCACAAACACATGGATAAAGACGCTCGGACAGGATACGGATGTGAAGACGCCTCAGGCAGTATCATATTAACTGACCATGAACTACGCACATGACCCCTGCTGTCAGAACACGGAAGAGACACCATTCATTTAAAGGCAATATGACCATCAGGACATGGGATTCGACCGGGGTGCACAACAAGATGAAGGGCCATTTGGTTGAGTGGTATAGGTGATGGTGTTCCCACTCTGTCCGCACCTTCCCATCCAGTTCCCTGCCCCAATGTCTGGGAAAGCGGTGGAGGGTGGCCCACGTGTTTGGGTCTCTGCACCTACAGGGGAGACTCAGAAGAAGCTCTTGGATCAGCCCAGCTCTGGCCACTGTGGCCATTTGCCGAATGAACCAGAAGATGGAAGACCTCTCTCTGTGTCTGTAACTCTACCTCTCAAGTAAATAAGTAAAATCTTTATTTTTAAATAATTATTTTATTTTATTTTTTTGACAGGCAGAGTGGACAGTGAGAGAGAGACAGAGAGAAAGGTCTTCCTTTGCCGTTGGTTCACCCTCCAATGGCCGCCGCACTGCGCTCATCCAATGGCAGGAACCAGGTGACAGGTGCTTCTCCTGGTCTCCCATGGGGTGCAGGGCCCAAGCACCTGGGCCATCCTCCACTGCACTCCCGGGCCACAGCAGAGAGCTGGCCTGGAAGAGGGGCAACTGGGACAGAATCCAGTGCCCCGACTGGGACTAGAACCCGGTGTGCCAGTGCCGCAAGGTGGAGGATCAGCCTATTGAGCCGCGGCGCCGGCCTAAATAAATATTTTAAATAAAATCTTGACTCTTGCGGAATTTCAAGGCGCAAACTTTCTGTCTAGGCACAGAACATTGTGAGTGTGTGTGTGTGTGTGTGTCTGTGTAAGGTGCAGCACCCCGATCATCTTCTTGCCTCAAAATCTCTGATAAGCAAAAAGGTACGATTAAGTCCTTAATGGAAAGACAGGAGCAAGCAGAATTTTTGCAGTCTTTAAACAGGAGCTAAACCTAGGTGCCTCAGCACCTTGAATGACCCTGCTCAGCAAGAACAGCAGACTACGTAAGGATCCACTGGGCAGGGCCACCCCACGGGCTGCACACACACACCAGACGTCAGCACACCAAGGAAGTCTGTCTCCTGAGCGTTTTCAGCCCAGAACGGGATGAGTGGGTGTCATTCTGTATCCCCTGGAGTGCTAATGGCCTGTTCCCTGGAGCGCCTGTCCACCAGCTCTGGCATGGGAGAGTCACGGAAGATCAGGCACAGGAGGTTTGTAAGGCTCAGCTGGGAGGTAGCACCCAGAGCTAGGGCTCCCACTCCACTGGCTAGTCTCAGTCACATGACTCCCCCTCACCCCAGGGAAGCTGGGAAATGTAGTCCAGCCATGTGCTCAAGGAAAACATCCAATGGAGCGGGCAGCTCCTGCACTGTGACCCTGGGGTCACCTACAGGGCCATGAAGACGCAGCCAGGGAAAATCACACGATACAGACGCAACAGAAAGAGAAAACAGACTTCAGGAGGGGCTTCGATTAGGAAGGAAAAGAGATAGGACTTTGCCAAGGCAGGCAAAACATGGGAGCGCAGTGCCTAAATCAACTCTTTCCAAACACAGATGATAACTCATCTGCAAGCAGGTACAATTAATGCAGATCCACTCGGGGTTCAGCACCGAGGCTTTTCACATCCTTGACCTCACGACTCGTCTTTCCAGTGTCACCCTTCATCTTTTAAGGATCTATTTCTGAACAGACAAGAAATGCAAAATTATAGTTTCAAATAATAATGTAATCACAGAAATCAGAGAGCAACCAGGCCTACCGGGTCGTCCGAGGTCTTGAGATAAATTCCTTCATCAGTGTTAGCTTGTTAAATTTCAGCACAATGGGAGTCTTCTTCCTCCTTTAGCTTGGATTCTGCTCTGAAGTGGTCAGAAAATTACGGGGTCCAGGTACCCTGCAGTCTCTCTTCCAACCCTCCGGTATCTCGAGCAAGAATAGAGGTCTAACACCTCCAGTCACAGGAAAGGTGAACATCTGGCTTTACCCACACTCAGTGGATCAAAGTCTCCTGATTGTTGAAATGATTCTGAGGGAAGTCGTAACATCACGCAGTCATAACTGACATTTTACATAGAGCCTCTCGCTCTGGTATATGCTGTTAGCAGTCTCGCTTTTCTAGAGCGGACACTTATGGCCAATATCAATTTCAACTTCACTTAAACATGGTCGGGTGGTTACCGGCAGAGCCACCACTGTGCAGCCCCCAAGGCCGTGGGGCAGCTGAGGCAGCCGGCCAGGAAGGCTGCCCCAACACCTGCGTGGGTCCCTGGAGCCCAACGGCGCGGCTCAGTGCAGCTTCCATGGTCCGGTGATTCACAGCTGCAAACCACACTCACTCTCTGCACACCACTCTGGTTCCTTCATCCTGCCCTGTTTGACTCTTGCTTTTCTCCTTCTATATTTTTTAAACACTTGAGTGTATTATACACATTTTCCTTAAATGTTTCATATTGTTTGCTTTCCCAAACTACAATTTAACCTCCATGAGGACAGAAGTTTGGTGGTACACGCAGGTGTCTCTGGGACCTGGACCTGTTCCTGGAAAACATAGGATCTTGCTGACTAATGAAGGAGAAGAACTCCCAAAAATTGAATGTCCTGCCATCTGCTCACCTAGAATTAAGCCTATTGTTCTTTTAAGCTTTTTGATACATTATATATAAATGCACACTTACAACTATGCTGAGTTATATTCAGTAAGTCTATGTATACGTTTTACATGGGCAGTGGAAGGAATCCCCCAGAACTGTTTTCACTGTAGGCAATTTTCAAAGTACATAACTTCAGAAGCCACCACCATATAAAACGTGACTTCACATTTAATATTCACCACCTCAGATGCCACTCACTGCCTAAGTCATACTTACCAAGTTTATTGGTATATTTTTAACATGGTGAATTTGATACATTTAATAATGTTACAAAACATTGTATCAGCTTGTGAAAGCCGCCTGAAGGATGTTTCCAAGGTGGTGGAACAGGGAGGGAGCTTTCTGCTCTAGTCCAGGGAAAGGTAAAGTGGAGAGTGGGAGTCTCAGGGAAGAGTTATGGAGAAAAAGCAGAGGAAAGTCCAGGCAAATTTGAGGGACACTGTGGACCTACATGGAGGTTGTAGATAAGCAAAACTTGGGACTCCGGTGGCCGAGAGCCTCAGCACCAACCTTGGAGTGAGACCAGACAGCAGCAACCAGGCTACTGGTGATAAAACTGTAGGAAGGGCCTGGCATGCGTCTGGCATGGAGCTCTGTGGAAGACAGTGTCCCTGACAACCTAGAGGAAAAAAAAGGAGGCAAATTTTTCTCTTCCCGACCACCCAGCAGCAGAGTCCTGTAACAAGCTGAGAGAGGGCAGGTGCCACTTTGGACATATGTAGCAGCTGTGCCAGTTGGGATCTGCATGCCCAGCAACTGAGTCTGGCTGGGAGAATTGACAGGGGGCTGCGTTCCCGTGACTGTGGGAGCCTTGGGTGCTGGGACTGTGAAAACACTGTGGCTGTGTGGGAGGGCTCAGGGTGTGGCTGGGCCTGTGCACAGTAACTATGGAAGGTTCCACATGCTCAGGGCTCCCTGATTCCCTGGTGAGGGTCATTGCTGTGGGGTCTGTGCTCACACCAAGGACTGTACCAATCCTTTGTGTGGTTCTTGTGGGGCGTGGGTGAATATTGTACCCACTGGGGCTAGTGCTCAGGCATTGGTTTCCTTTGAGGAGAGGAGGTGAGTGAGCATAAGTTTATGCCAACAGAGTGGAGCAAACCTCCTCTCTGATTAAAAAAAAAAAAAAAAGATTTACCACGCCCAACTTGAGTGTCCCCTTGGACACTCCCCTCACCCTGGAGCAAAGAACAGAGCTCCCTGACAATACCCAAAATATAACTCTAGGTATTCACTGAGAGAGTGGACACTCCACTAAGCCACAGAGGTCTAGTCCAAGGTATGACTATAATAGAGGTAAATGCACCGAATTACAAGACATTGGGCTATTTAAAAGAAATGATGGTGGATTTAAAGGGAGACATAGACTTCAATACAATAGCAATGGGGGACTTCAATATCCCACTTTCAGCAATGGACAGATCAACCAGACAGAAAATCAACAAGGAACAGGGTTAATCAACACTATAGACCAAACGGACCTAACAGATATCTACAGAGCTTTTCATCCTACAGCTGCAGAATGCACATTCTTCCTACAAGTGCATGGAACTTTCTCTAGGATTGACCACATGCTAGACCATAAAGCAAGTCTCAGCAAATTCAAAAAAACTGAAATTATTCCATGCATCTTCTCAGATCACAGGAGAATGAAGCTGGAAGTCAACAACACAAGAATCTCTAGAACATAGGCAAACACACAGAAACTGAACAACATGATCCTGAATGAACAGTGGGTCATAGAAGAACTCAAAAGAGAAATAAAAACATTTCTGGAAATGAACAAAGACAACGATACAACATATCAAAACTTATAGGATACAGCAAAAGTAGTGTTAAAAGTTTATAGCAATGGTTGCCTACATCAAGAAATTGGAAAGGCACCAAATAAATGAGCTGTCAATGCATCTCAAGGACCTAGAAAAATAACAGCAAACCGAACCTAAAACTACTAGGAGAAAATAAATAATTAAAATTAGAGAAGAAATAAACAAAATTGAAACAAGAAAATACAGAAGATCAGGGAAATGAAGAACTGGGTTTTTGAAAAAAATGAACAAAATTGAAACACTATTGGCCCAACTAACAAAAAAAAGATGAGGAAGACACAAATTAATAAAGTTAGCGATAATAAAGGAAATTTAACAACAGATACCACAGAAATAGAAAGAATCATTAGAAATTACTACAAAGAGCTGTATGCCAACATATCGGGAAACCTAGAAGAAATGGATAGATTCCTAGACACATACAACCCATGTAAATTGAGCCATGAAAACACAGAAAACCTAAATAGACCCATAACCAAGATGGAAACTGAATTAGTAATAAAGGATCTCCCAACAAAGAAAAGCCCAGGGCTGGATGGATTCACTGCTGAATTTTACCAGACATTTAAAGAAGAACTAACTCCAATTTTTTCTCAAGCTATTGAAAAGAATTGAAATAGAGGGAATCCTCCCAAACTCCTTTTATGAAGCCAGCATCACCTTCATTTCTAAACCTGAAAAAGATACAGCAGAGAAAGAGAAATATAGACCAATATGCCTGATGAACATAAATGCCAAAATCCTCAACAAAATATCCCCAATCAAATCCAGCAAGACGTCAGAAAGATCATTTCCCCAGACAAAGTGGGATTTATCCCTGGGAGCAGGGCTGGTTCAACATTCACAAATCAATCAATGTGACACCCACATTAACACACTGAAGAACAAAAACAATATGGTTATCTCAATAGATGTGAAGAAAGCATTTGATGAAATACAACAGCCTTTCATGATGAAAATTTGGGTATAGAAGGAACATCACATAATCAAGGTAATTTATGACAAACCCATGGCCAGTGTCCTATTAATGGGGAAAAGTTGAAGCATTCCCATTGAGATTCAGAACCAGACAAGGATACCCACTTTCACCATTGCTATTCAAAATAGTCCTGGAAGTTTTAGCCAGAGATATTAGGCAAGAAAAAGAATTCAAAAGGATACATATTGAGAAGGAGTAAGTCAAACTATCCCTATTTGCAGATTACATGGTTCTAAATATAGGGGATCCAAAGGACTTTACCAGACTATGGGAACTCATAGAAGAGTTCAGTAAAGTGGCAGGATATGAAATCAATATACAAAATCAACAGCCTTTGTATACACACACAATGCCATGGCTGAGAAAGAACTTCTAAGATCAATCCCATCCACAATAGATTAAAAAAAAATCAGATACCTTGGAATAAATTTAACCAAAGGTGTCCAAGATCTCTGTGATGAGAATTACAAAACATTAAAGAAAGAAATAGAGGAGATACAAAAAAAATGGAAAAAATCTTCCATATTTATGGATTAGAAGAATCAATATCTTCAAAATGTCCAAACTTCCAAAAGCAATTTACAGATTCAATGAGATACCTATCAAAATACCAAGGACATTCTTCTCAGATATAGAAAAAAATTATGTTGTAAATCATATGAAACACGGAGGACCCCCTAAATAGCTAAAGCAATCTTATACAACAAAAACAAAGCTGAAGGCATCAAAATACCAGATTTCAAGAGATAGCACAGAGTGATTATAATCAAAACAGCCTGGTACTGGTACCAAAACAGATGGATTGACCTATTGAACCTAACAGAAACGCCAGAAATGACCCATGTGTCTACAACCAAGTTACCTTTGACAAACGAGCTAAAATCAATCCCTGGAGCAAGCAGAGTCCCTTCAAAAAACGGTGCTAGGAAAACTGGTTTCCAATTACAGAAGTATGAAGTAAGACCTCTCCCTTATACCTTAACCAAAAATCCACTCAAAATGGATGAAAGACCTAAATCTATAACCCAACACCATAAAATTATTAGAGGACATTGCAGAAACCCTGCAAGACACTGGCATAGCCAAAGAATTCTTGGCAAAGACCTCAGAGGCACAGGCAATCTAAGCCCAAATTGACAAATAAGGTTACATCAAATTGAGAGGCTTCTGTACTGCAAAAGAAACAGTCAGGAAAGTGAGGAGGCAACTGACGAATGGGAGAACTTATTTTCAAACTATTCAAGCAATAAAGGTTTAATAACCAGAATCTACAAAGAGATCAAGAAACTCAACAGCAACAAAACAAACAACCCAGGGAAGAAATGGGCAAGGGACTTAAACAGACATTTTTCAAAAGAGGAAATCCAAATGGCCAACAGACACATGAAAAAAGGCTCAGGATCACTAGCCTCCAGGGAAATGCAAAAACCACAATGAGGTCTCACCTCACCCCAGTTAGAAGGGCTCTCATACAGAAATCCACACACAACAAATGCTGGTGAGGATGTGGGGGAAAAGGTAGCCTAATCCACTGTTGGTGGGAATGCAAACTGGTAAAGCCATTATGGAAGACAGTATGGAGCTATCAGAATTCTGAATACAGACCTACCATATGACCCAGCCATCCCACTCCTGGGAATTTACCCAAGGGAAATGAAATCAACATATGAATGAGTTGTCTGCACCCCCATGCTTACTGCAGCTCAATTCACAATAGCTAAGACATGGAATCAATCCAAATGTCCATCAACTGAATACCAGATAAAGAAATTATGGGAGAAGTACACTATGGAATACTACACAGCGGTAATAAAAAAAAATCTTGTTGTTTGCAACAAAATGGAAAACATCATACTTAGTGAAGTAAGCCAGTCCCAAAAGGACAAACACAATATGTTCATTCTGATCTGTGGTAACTAACAGAGCACCTAAATGTAATCTATAGAAGTGAAATTGACACTTTGAGAAGCAATGACTTTGTTTTTTTTTTTTTCTCTCCCATTCCATTCACATCAAGATTCATTTTCAATTATCTTTATATACAGAAGATTGATTTAGTATATATTAAGTAAAGATTTCATCAGTTTGTACCCACACAGAACAAAGGGCAAAATACTATTTGAGCAGTAGT
The DNA here is from genome assembly GCA_015711505.1 of Sylvilagus bachmani. Classification (NCBI taxonomy): domain Eukaryota; kingdom Metazoa; phylum Chordata; class Mammalia; order Lagomorpha; family Leporidae; genus Sylvilagus; species Sylvilagus bachmani. Next base: position 115,469,785 of record CM027393.1, on the reverse strand, counting down.
CATAGCATTACTTCACATTGAACTACACATTAGGGACAGAGATCCTACATGAGGAATAAGTGCACAGTGACTCCTGTTGTTGACTTAACAAATTGGCACTCTTGTTTAAGGCATCAGCAATCTCCCCAGGCTCTAGTCATGAGTTGCCAAGGCCATGGAAGCCCCTTGAGCTCGCCGACTCTGATCTTATTTTGACAAGGCCATAGTCAAAGTGGAAGTTCTCTCCTCCCTTCAGAGAAAGGTACCTCCTTCTTTGATGGCCTGTTCTTTCCACTGGGATCACACTCGCAGAGATCTTTCATTTAGGTCTTTTTTTTTTTTTTTTGCCAGAGTGCCTTGGATTTCCATGCCTAAAATAATCTCATGGGCTCTTCCGCCATATCCGAATGCCTCGAGGGCTTATTCTGAGGCCAGAGTGCTGTTTAGGACATCTGCCATTCTATGAGTCTGCTGTGTATCCCGGAGAAGCAATGACTTTGAACAGCCCATGTCTTGATTGTTGAGGAACAATTTTTTTATACTACTTATTTAATTCTTTACTTAGTATAAAGTTAATGATATGTGTATAAAGTTAACTGAAAATAGATCTTAATGAAAAATAAGAACGGGAGGGTCTGGCACCATGGTGTACTAGGTTAATCCTTCACCTGTGGCGCTGGCATCCCATATGGGCACTGGTTCTAGTCCTGGTTGCTCCTCTTCCAGTCCAGCTCTCTGCTGTGGCCTCGGAAGGCAGTGGAGGATGGCTCAAGTGTTTGGGCCCTGCACCTGTGTGGGAGACCAGGCAGAAGCTCCTGGCGTCGGATCAGCACAACTCTGGCTGTTGCAGCCATCTGGGGAGTGAACCAATGGAAGGAAGACCTTTCTCTCTGTCTCTCTCTCTCACTGTCTGTAACTATATCTGTCAAATAAATAAATAAAAATCTTTTTAAAAAATGGGAATAGACACTAGTCTTGTTTGTGTCATCCCTTTGACTCTTAGACCTATCAGTGTGATCAATTGTGAACTGAAATTGATCACTTGGATTAGTGAGATGGCCTTGGTACATGCCACCTTGATGGGATTGTATTGGAATTCCCTGGCACGAT